>JAOTIY010000695.1:6783391-6821042 GCA_027123655.1 Muscicapa comitata
CGTTATCTGGACTGGGCAGGTAGTTTAAGCATACTATCTCTAACAAACTTACGTCTAACTTTTACTATTAACAAAGATTTCATCCATATAGAAATGCTATTTTAACACTATACATGTATTTATCCTGATACTTGCAAAGAGCCAACAACGTGTCATACATTTATAACAATCTGCCTCCCTCACTGAGAATGGCTGCTGGGGATGGGCTGGATCTCCTCTGAGCACGACCCTCTGGGCTCTGCTGATTTCCACTTGTGGCTGCACATCCTTGCTTCCTTCCATGCCTCTCCCTCATTACTGCTGCAATTACAAAATAAATCTCACAGCTGCTGAGTCCAGAGCCTTGAGTGCAGGAGGCTTTAAATAAACCAGCAATGGACATTTTTGAAAGGTAGAAAAAGCTGCCTTCTTTAACTCTGTAGTAATTTTCCCACTTTAATTCAGATAAGTAGCACAGAAGTAATACTCACCAGAAAATAATATGATGGCTCAATTTTTTGTTTTAATTGGTTTTTGTCTCCTTAATTCAATTTGCCTGATATTATTATTTGGTAAGGAAAAGCAAACTGAGCCACAGGAAACAGCAGCACTGTAGAGTTGTCCCAAAATCATCAGAGTTTGGATCAGTTCTTTCCTTGCTGACAGGTTAATTTTTCTTGCTGTCAACAGTTGCAAAAGAGTTTAATTTTATTGATTCTTTATTCATCCATTTATATTATTTGTACTCTCTAAGTGGGTCTCTGGTGAGAGTTTACTTTTCACAAGGCAATACCACATCACAGCTTTCCCTGTGATGGATTTATTCCTTCTGATACAGATAAAACAAACTCCACCTGCATGTTAAAAACCAATATGTAGATTTTTCTCCATAGTTTTACCACTGGCATATTGCTGTGCCTGTTTTTGGTATTGGAATGTCACCAAGCCAGATAAAGTTTGATGGAAAATATACAAACATCACCCCTGCCCACTCCCAAACTCCAGCCAGATGAATTCTCCTGAAGTCAGGAGGGTACAGATAAAAATTATTGAAGCTGAAAGGACTGGGCTGACTGGTCACTCCTGGTGCTGGGGGAGCTGCTCATTTCTCTGAGCCTGAACTTCCATCTATTTTCCCTCATTTCCTGACAAAATGGGAGCAGTTTGGGAGCCAATCTCAGTCCATTTGAGCAGCTCTTCCACAGCAGTTTTAGATCACTTGTAGCAAAAAATGTTGTCAAGTATAAGCTGATCTTTCTTGGGAATTTTTAGCTACGTAGCTCATTCTTTAATTTGATATATAATATTAATAAACAAGCTAATAGAAGAACTTGATTTTTGGAATTCTAGATTTCAATAAAAGAACTTCTAGTAAGTTGTGGACTGACTGCAGAACCCCATGTTGAATCATCCTTCCTCTGGAAGCCTAACTCCAAGCTAAAAATAATCTCATTTCTAGAGGAAAAGGAAAATTCTTTAATACTTTATCTTATAAAATGGGCTTGGAAACAACACCTAATATAAGGATCAAAAATATCTAAACTTACAGGAAATGGAAGAAGAGAATTCATTGGAAGAAAGTACAGAAACATCTTGTCTGTGCCATTGCTGAGTAAATTCTGAGTTTTGAGTAATTTCTGAGTGATTTTTGAGTATATTCTGTTGAATTCAGTAGGCTTCAAACTACCCTGTAATTATTTGCCATTTTCATTCTGCTTTTAATCAAAAATCTATTTAAGGTTGCTTTGTGAGATATTTCCTGCCCACGCTTTGTTATGAAGTGGACAAACACATGAAAGATATGCAGCTAGAACATCAAGAAAATATTTTAGTTCAGAACTTCTTTAAAAATATAAAAACAGCTAGGTACTCAGAATTCATTTCTAGTCACCATTCCTGTTTTTCAGTCCTTACTGTCCCACAAAATCCTGCTTTGCTGTTTTAAAGGGGTTGAGGCATAAAATTGATTTCGAAAGTTGAGTGGAAATGGGGAAGTTTTATCATTGTTGTGTTTTGGGGGTTTCTTTGTTTATAAAAGACAAATAAATTTATACAGTAAATCCTTATACATGATAATTTACCTGCAAACTCTGGTCAAAATCCTTGACTCCCTTTATTTTGCTCTATTTTCTCACCTCAGAGAGCACCTGGGGAGATCTGGCAGCCCTGTGGAGGCCACTCTTGGTTTATAAAACCAGCTGTGAGATGTGTCAGCTCAGACATGGGGACCACTGTCCACACAAAGCCACAGAAATGTGACAAATCCATCAGTGTATAAAGACATTCGGAGGAGAATTCCCTCAGCTCTAGGAAAACCTGAGCATGATTACAACTTCAGGGGGTACCTGAGACTTAAAGGCAGCCTAAAAATGCATTTTCATTACCCCAGAAAAGGAGAATAATTTCAATGAATATGTAAAATGCAAACACCATGACATCTGCAAGCAGGAGCTGTGCGAGTTTCTCAGATTAGTTTAGACTTCACATATTCCACCCCCACCTTCTGTTTAGCAAATGTATGCATAGATGACAGAAAAAAAATGAAGTCCACAGGAAAAAAAAACCCAAACCATGGGAATGAACTAATTCTCCTGTCAGTCAAGTAGTTATAAAACAAGCCAAGCATATACTGAAGGTGAATGTTAATGACAAGGGAGGCAGACAGATGGTCCAGCTTTTCTTTAGGTGGTTCATCATCCTTTATTATTCAGAGAAAATTGTCTTTGATAAATGCATCCACTGTTAAGAAGATATTCAGGAAACGTGTGGGTCACCTTGTGATTATGGTCAAGCAGAGCACATTTGATAGAGTTCTGCCACTTCATGATTTCATTGCAAATGCACGGTGGGGGTTTGATATTTTGGTGTGGTGTGTGTTTGTTTTCTTTTATCACCATTAAACTCCACACGTGTTTCCTGCACTTTAAAGCACAGTGTCCTCCCCCAGGAGCCCTTATGTGTGTTGGAGTCTCATGCCTGAGAAACTCAAGGCCTCAAGGCTGCTTTTCCCTGGTTCCCAGCAGCATCCAACAACAGAAACCAAGTCAGCTTTTTAACAAGAAAACCACATCCTCTGATGCTGCCCACTTGATTTGGGAAAAAACCCACAGCCTCTACTCTGCTGACCTCTATCTTGCAGTGTTGCAATTCAATATATCCTCAGCAGTTGTGGGCTATTTACCCAAAATATTCAAATAATGCTGCTGCACAGTGTGTAACTTGTATTAGACTTCCCATTAAGGTGCAATATTGAATCAGGCAGCTGTACTTTGAATTTGTCTCTCAATTCACCTGTGTAATCCACCAGTGTCTCCTGGGGAAGGAGGCAGCATTGCAGAGGAGCTGAACTCCAGCAAGGTGGACAGGCAGATAGTTCTGGCCAATGTAATTATGCAAATGGGAATTCAGTTTCTCAGGACTGTATTATCAGCATTACTTCAAAGACTTGCACAGAATTCTCGCCTATCATCTTTTTATGGGTTCCTTTTCTTTGTTGCACAAGTGAAAATGAAATATTTAAATACATTGTGAAAATTTGAAGAAAATAAATGAGCCCAGATCCATTTACAAATGCTGCCTGTTCCAGTTGGAGACTGCTTAGCCAGAAGTAAGGAGATAGAAATTTTGTTCTTTTTCCCCTCCCTGTCTTGCAACTCCGCTTTTGCAGAAATTTTTTGTGGAATTCAAATGAAAACAGCATTACATGTATTTTAAATCACATCAAATAATTTATTAGAATGTCTAAGTGGTAATATTCTAATATACATTTTAAAAGAACTATTGTAAAAGGAAATTTTCTCATAAAACCTTTCACTTGGAAAAATTATTTTTTTAGCACTTTAAAGGATTTTATATTAACTTCTAAGGGTAACACAGCTCAAATATTTTATGCCCTTCAAAAATTTCCTTTGTGCAATTAGCCTGGAAATTGAAGAATGGCACTTTGCACTCTCTTTGGAAACTTGGAAATTGTATCCTAATTTATGTAAAGTTCAAGGCACATGAATGATTTTCTCTTTCCATATGAAAATAAATCTAATTGAGGACATCAGCCTATTGGAGTCTGTCTAATGTAATGAAATTAAATAAAATTGTTTAGATTTTTAATTGATTTAATTCTATTTTTTATTAATTATATTAACATTGATTCTTCCCTTTTCCCATCTTTTCAGCCAATTGGAATTTTTCTTGGGTTCACTAGGAAGAAACCTGACAGCAGCATTTGAGTACAGGAATATTTGATGTATTGGGGCTGAAGGTACTTCCCTACCCACTGACTTTTACTAGTATTTATTAGTATTAGAGAGATGCAAGAATGTCTGCTCAAAGTGGACTTATCTCTGGGACCAGTTTTTAATTTTTAACCTTTTATTTAATTAGCACATAATTTCCTTTTGAAAGTGAATTCTTTGAAGTAATTTCCAATATCTCATGGAAGTGGATGTATTTATTACTTTGGGTCTCATTCCCAAGGAGTGATGGCAGCTCTAATTGCGAGAGCAGGTCAGAGCTTATAACACTTCCCACTAGTTTTGTGTGTTAAAAAGTCATAAAGCAACTTCACCTTTCCATTTTCATTGTTTGAGCAAATCTTTCTACAGTGCAGGACTGCTTTTGGCAATCTACCTGTCTCATGATCTCAGTTAAAAAGTGGATTTCTGAACATTTTTAAAGGGCAGGAGCACAATGTTAACTCAGAGCAGAAGCAGTGTTTTGCTGTCATGGAGAATAATGGAATTGTCCTGCCAGGAGACTGAGCTGACTGAAGCCTCTCTCTCATGTTCTCTTTTGGTAACCTATTTTTGCCTAATACAGCCCTGCATTGAAGTCAACCATTAATAGTAAAATTAATTTTCTTTACTTTTTAATGATGTAAAAATAAATTATCTTTAAAAAATGCTTAAGCTCCCTCTTTAGTCAAACAAGAATTATTCACACCTCCAGAACATGAATCATCTCACCTAGAAAAACACCTGTGCCAGTGCTCTCCATTAACTCCACTGAGAAACTGGATGAATAATGGGAACTAGGATGCTCCAGTTAGAAGAGAGGAATCACTCCCAAAGGAAAGGATCTCTGCTTTGGGTAATGCTACAGATAAGCTACTAAAGATTAATACCCTGTCACCTCTCTACAAGGATTGTACTCAGTCCATCTTCACCTTGATATATTGGCATTTATTGTTTAGAACCAAACAAGATGAAGAAATGTGATGCAAGTTTTTGGCCTGAGGTATTTTAAAATAACAAAGTAAGTAAGAAAGAAGTTATTTAACGTGAATAAGAGATTAGTGAATAAGCCATTGGCTTCTGGGCTCTTTTTCCTCTTGCCATGGGCTGCCTTTTTATTCCTGCACTGCTCTGTCTCTTTTGTCTACAAAGCACAAGATTTTCAGCACAGTGAATCATCTGGAGTACTTAGGCTCTTCTTGGCTTTTAATCAATCATCCCATTTTTATTTATTAGTCCAGGTTCCATTGACACTGCACAGCATAAGGCCTTCCCCAATGAGCTTGTAATAAAACCAGGAGGAACTGCAGATAATCAGTCCTTGTTTGAGAGGTAGTCACTGTAGCCAGGAATTGCACTAAAAAAGTAATTATAGCCCAAACTGTGAAACTCTCAAAGGCTTTTATGAGCACCCTATTCTGCATGCACATTTCAATTTACAAGGTTCACTTGAATCAGTGGCTGAAAGAACAATGTGTAACATGGGTGACAGACAAGCAATATTTCAGATTTACACATTAATTCTGTAAAATCACTGTGCAGTGACACCATTCATTTCTTCGTTGTCTAATTCATTGGTTTCATATTTTTGATTGAGAGACAGTTTGACACTCTTGCTTTTGCCCTGCATGGGATTGTCTTTCTGTCTCATCCTCCCTGCTTCAATTTCACACCAATACACAGTGCAAAGCTGAGTGAGAAAAGCACAAAACTCAACCTTCTGAGTACATGACTGGAAACGCTTCCAGTGTTGGAGATCCAGTAACTGATGGCAGAAGCTTTGCTGGTGGGCTGCTCTATAGCACTGAGAACACAGCCTTTGCCATATACATTATATGGAAAAAAATCCCTGTATTGCCTGGAAATGCATCCTCTTAACCACAGTTTGGTTATTGGTAAATTCAAACGAGATTTAAGAACCAAAACCTCTCTACCATTTAAAGTAAACTGCATGTACCACTTAAAGTAAACAACATGTTAAATAGCATTTCTGCCAGCCTTTAAATTGGCAAACATCCCCAGCCAGCACCTGTTAAATATCATTTTAAAATTATGGTCAATGGGAAGTGTGCACATTAATACTTTATGATAGCACCTAGGAGTGCCAGAATTCAATCTGAATACAATTTGCCCAGGCAGTCTAAGCACAGGCCACAGAGAAATTCCTGTCAAGAAGGGATACAGACTGCAGGGAAGGCAAAAACCCAGACAGGGAGGAGAGCAAGGTCCAAAAAATAACATCAGTCAGCAGAGTGAGTGATGGCCCAGGCACTGTCCTTCTCTGACCTCTGGGTTTGGTGGCTTTAAGTCTCAAGCTGGGAAATTTTGCTCAGTTTGTTCCTAATCAGCTCCCACTGTAGAAGTGAACCTGCTCCAGTTTGAGCTGCCCAGTGGGATCCCCCCAGACTCACCCCTGCCCCAGGGGCTCTCAGTGTGCCCAAATTAGGGTCAGGGAGGTGAATGGGAAGTGGGAAGGAGAGCAGGGACTCACCCAGTGCCTGACAGACAGCAGGGATTAGGAAAGACTCCAGAGGCTGACTGAAGAAGGTGCTGTTGATTGGGAATTTTGGCAAAGCAACCTCCTAATGCAAAGAATCATCACACTGTAAATATTGGACTATTTAGGGCTTTTTGTTTTTCTCGGATTTGCTTTGAAATAGTTTTTGTCAGTACTACCCAAGTAGCATTCAGTTGCATTTGCAATATCTACCTTAGACCCCATTAAAGACAAGAACACAGAATCCAAGATCAAGCAGCTCCTGCAGTCCTGCCCTGGCCCAGCTGAGGTGCTGTGGCTGTTCCAGGGACAGGCTGCACACGGGAAAATAATCCACATTCCAACTGCTGCCTCCTGTAATAACATCCCACAGCACTAGGAGTCAAGGGAGAAAATAACCTGAAATTCAGTAGTGATTACTACAAAAAATTTAATATTTGTGCTTACATTTTGCATGCAGCAGAGATTTTCATGGTTTTTTTTTTTTCCATCATAAATGCATCATTAGATTAATATTGAGTATTAATATTGAGCAAAGGCTTGGCACTCATTTCAATCACTCCCTACTGGTGATGCTTGTGATTGAAACAAGTACCAAGTTTTTGTCAATTTATCTTTAATAGGATATTTCAGAGTGTGTTGACTGAGCAAAATCACTTACAAGCCAAAGACAGACCAGGGTGGGAGGAATGAAAATAGCAAGAGGGGAACAAGAGGGACATTGTATCAGTATAAATTGTTTATTTTTGTTTATTTTGTGTGATAGTGCCAGGGACTGGCACTGACATTGGTGTTGCTGTGACAGTTATTGATAAGGGCACAGATCAAGAGATTGTTCCCCCCTGCCAAACTTACAAATTCAAATAACAGAGCAGACCAAGGGGCACAGACAATGTACCACAGAGGGGCCAAACTGCAGGGCAGAGAGGTTTCATTATTTGCCCTTTACAGGGATAAAATGGAGCATTTCCACTGCAAGCTGCAGCCAGGTGCTGGGAACCTTGGCTCTCTGAGCTGCAAAACATCCACACCACACCCACAAGCACTTCTCAGACAGAAGGAAAGCTCAATGCCAGTGTGATGATTCAAAATTTATTTTAAGAGAAATGGTAAAAGATGTGTTAATTATACTCTTACAGATTAATAGTGTGAACCAGTGGACCACGAGACAATTACTTTTCATGCTTTAAACATTTTCTGGTAGTTTTCACACACATTTCAGCAGCATCCATTGGCCTCAAGTGACATCAGGGCACACTCAATACAGGCACGGCACAATAATTGATGGGTCTCTGCTCTGAAGAATCCATAGAGAAGACATAACACGTCCTGGCTGGAAGGAGGAGAAGAACCAGAAGCTGATGAAGAACCACATGGTTGAACTGGAGTTAAGGAATATCAGAGCAGAAATGGTTTTCTTCCTGTGTATTAGGCTCTCTGCTATAACATGATTCTGCTGCATGTCTGGATGGTTTTAAATACATGTGTGTAATTAATAATATTATTTATTATAGTTTTGAGCTAAATTATATATGTTAACATGTGAAAACTGAATTGAATAATGTTTGCATACATGTTCTAGTAGTATTAAATAATACAAGCAGTAAATTTACCACTTATATTGATAAAAGTAATTATGAATCATTTTTGTATCATACATCCAGCCATAGTCCTTAAGATCATGAAAGATTTCCCATATTTATTTTACAATAAAGAAAAAGAAAATGTTATGGAAAGATTTTCAATGGCCAAGAAAAATACAGGAATATATTGTAGAGTTTTTCAAGTGTACAGTTCTATTGATTTAAGCAACCTTTAAAAAAAGAACCCTAAGAGCAATGATACACCAGCCAAAGTAGCAATTGTATATTTACTCTGAATTACTCATGTTTCATTCTGAAAATTCATAACCCGAGGTAGAACTGAACAATGAAAGGGAAAAACCAAGCATGTAAAATCAATTGATGTTCTGGCTAGCTCCCAGAACATCTTTATTTTCTATAGCCACATTCAACCACGTTTTGTATCTATTTATTACTGAACTCATTGGGCAGAACAAAAGTGGGGCTAATGTTAATGCCTCATGAATATGCACAGAATGTGTTCTCTTTTGCTTAAATATCAACATTTATACTAATCTTTTTGTTCTTCTGTGCTCAATAGGAATGGCAGTAGGTGCTGTGGGCTAAGATTGTTCATTAACATTGTTCTCTTGGGTATTCTTGACAGTTAATTTCCAGACACTCATGAGATGAATGTAGATTCTGTATTGAGTCTTTACACATTGAACATTTCTGAAACTGGGCATATCCTTAGAAACACCACATGCAAAAAAAAACCCAAAAAACAAAACAAAACAACAACAACAACAACAAAAAACAAACAAAAAAACAAAAAACAAAACAAAAAAACCAAAAAAAACAAAAAAGGGGTTTTTTTGAAAGCAAACCCTAATTTTTGGGGAGAAAACATCATCTGATGAAGAAAATTAATTCTCAGAAAACCTGGCTGACATTCAGAGATGAGATGGAAGCTCCAGGTGAGAATTCCCACCAAACTGAGGTACCTGCTCAGCCAAGTACAGCCCATCACCACCAAACCAACCCAGCACACATCTGTGTTCCAACAACAGTGTGGTGTGAAAAGTCTCATGAACCTATGGAAAAGCTGTGGATTGTCTTTTAGGATAAAAGACAAAGCAGCAGATAGACAACACCCAGTGATGTCACAAATCACAACAGCTCCATTGTCACAGTTCTGTGTTTGTTGACTGTTACTGAGTTTATAATCTCGTGCAATCACCTGTGTGTGGCTGTACCTGTAAATATTTTATGGCACATCTGAGCTTTGGGGTTTTTTTGCCCTGAGTATTTTGGCCCATTCCAGTAGAACACCTACAAAGTTTGTAACTGCCCCCTCCACGTACAGACAAGCTGCAGGAATTCTGTGGAATCTGACAGCTCGTGGAGCCCTGTGCATTCCATCAGTGGAAAAGTGTCATGCCTTGGTACAAGGTGTTTGCAAAACCCTTCTGCAACGAGGAACTGCCAGAGGGGACAAGTGGCCTGCACAGGCCAGGTCTGGCTGTGATGTTGTACAGAAATCAGCTCATTCTTACCTGAACTTTTCCTTGAGTTTTTCTACCTGCTTTTTGCAGATCTCTTGAGCAGGGTTAGGTGTGAAATCCCAGTTAACCTGCTTTATCTGAGCTCCACTTCATTTCTGGAGCAGTTCTTGGAGCAATAATGAAGGATGATAATTGAATGTAAAAATGTATGTGTGTCTCAGGGTCCTTAATAACTTGGTTTGTCCCACAAACTCCAGTAGAATTTGTAGTGACCACATTTTAATCTTTCATAGCAGTTGTGGACTCCAGCCACGTTTACAAAATCAGATTCACCTTCAGGATAAGCACTGGTTTGCTGTGTATCTGATAGTTGTGCCCTGACAAAACAAGTGTTCTCCTGAAAGAGAACATTAGAAAGTTGTCCTTACTGCAGCAAGCCCTGTTTTTATGAGTTCAGACCTAAATTTAGCAGATGCCCTTGTAAGTACTGCTACTTTCAATAGACAACTGTTCCAAAATTACAAAATTTCACTATTACAATTATTTGAATGAAAAAGATTGGGAAGACTTCATGTTGTTTTTACTTAAAACACATATACAGTTTGCAGGAATTATTGCTCTCCTATTTCTTAATCTTTTTAATGGAAAGAAAAGACTTGATTCTGACAATGTCTTGTGTGGGCTTATCTTGGTTGAATCCTCTTGTGTTCCTGCATCTGTTGTACAGGCTGCTAGCTCATATGGAAAGAACACATGTGCAAATGGCATTGTGTTTCTAACATTTTTGAATAATCTAGATCTTGCTTGGTAGCAACAGTATTTATCTCTGATATATTTGATTAAAACAAAACAAAAAAGAAACCTTAGAAAACTATATAAAGCACTTAGAGGAAGGTCAATCAAAATTTCCTCAAGGTGATACAACGTGTTGCCTAATTTAACAGACAGCCATATGTCAGGGTCTATTCAGATACCAGCTTTCAGCAATGCTTTTATTTCCAGGCTTCTGTGTTTGCTTGCTTTTGCAAAGATCATCCCATTCTCCAGAGCATTAACTATTACTGTTCTCATCCTCCTCCCAGGCATTAGTATTTGACAGTCTAGCATCAAACTAACACTGGAAAAAG
The DNA here is from genome assembly GCA_027123655.1 of Muscicapa comitata. Taxonomy (NCBI): domain Eukaryota; kingdom Metazoa; phylum Chordata; class Aves; order Passeriformes; family Muscicapidae; genus Muscicapa; species Muscicapa comitata. The sequence continues at coordinate 6,794,291 of JAOTIY010000695.1, forward strand.
AGAAGTAATATTAATTAGATGGTAGCCCAGATGCCTGGGCTTTGCCAGCAGATTCTGAGGCTCATATTTGAATGAAACCATCAACTAGGTGCTGAAATAATTTTTCCTGGACAATGAAGCCAAATGGATAAGGTTGCAGAGGACAGAAAGAAGAGCATTTGCTCCTGGAGCTCCCCCAGATGGTCTCTGTTTGGACCACAGGCTGCTGGAGGAATTTTTAACATTCTGAGGTTCATACAGAGTAGATCAGTTTGAGACTAATGTGATTTTGGAAACTAGTGATGGAGAAGGGATGAGGGGATTATTTTCACAGAGAGACTTCAAATAATTTATCTCCATATTCTCTCTTCACTCCCTGTTCCACCTTCTTCATCTTGTTCCAAGTTGCTAAATAAAACTTTGTCATGGAAACACACAGGGAAGGGAGCAGCAGTGAAACTTTTACATTTATGGTGGAAGGCTATGAAAAAGATGAAGAAGTGGCAGCACAGGGAGGAAGGTACCATGACAATGACATCCTGCAATAACCAAGCCTTGGCCTGCCTGAGGATGCAATGCCAAGTGGGTTTTCATCTAATGTGCAATCAGAACACCCTGTGGGAAAAAAAGTGCTCACTGATGATCCAGGGATGGGGGAACCAGTGAGGCCAGCAGGTTTTAAAGGAAATAAGAAGAATTGGTCCTGCAGATGCCACTGCTCCTTTATGTGCTCCATGGTGCTGATAAGATGCAATGATGAATCATCTGTCATGTCAGTGTGAGACACGATGTATTTGTGATGAGCAATGTCCTGAACAGAAACTTCACTGCACCACAGCAGAATTTACCCAGCTTATCCTTGGCCTTGGTGCCACCAAATCCATCAGGGGAGATTGTGCCCAGTGCCCAGAGGGTCAGTGCTCTGTGGGCTCTGAGCCACCTTTGCCATGGAGCAGGGGGAGGCTCAGGAGGCAGGGGATGGCTCATCACAAAATAGAGACCAGGCTGGGATGGGGTGGGAAATCCCAGAGACAGGGAACCTTGACACAAAAGTGCTGTTTAGTTAAAGTTAGTTAAACTAAGTTAAACTTAAGTTAGTTAAACTTAGTTAGTGCTGTTTCCAGTTAAAGCCCTGATGACAGAGGGTATGAGTGCTGGGGCTGACTAAATGAGCTCTAGAGTGCAGCAGAGCAGCTCTGAGTGGTGACAGGGGCTAAAAAGGGACAAAATGTTGGTGAGAGGCCAAGGGGAGCCTGGGATTTGCAGGACAATGGGAAAGACGTGGGTGAAGCACTTTTAGAAGCTTATGATTATGGGCAGTAGGTGTGGATGCTGGTGAGAATCAGGGAAAAAAAGCAATTTCAGTTTTCCCAAGCTACTCAAAGGAAAACAGAAGGGGAAGAATTAATAACAAAGTCTAACACCTGGTGTTGTGGACAGGAGTGTGTGAGGAACATGATGTTTTGGTAGAATCATGTTTACAAGAGGTGTTGCCTTCCTTGGACCAATGAACTTAATTCTGTCCTTGGTTCTTGGAAGGAGTCTATAAAAATGTGTCTGCTTCTGCAATAAATGGCTTCTTCTGCTTTCTGGATGAAACCTGTGCTGTATTGTTTTGCTGCTCCCTAGCCTTACAGTGACAAGTGGGGTTTTGGAAATAGCCACCAACACGTGCTGCTTTTGTCAGTAACTAATCTGAATGAGTCCTGCCATTCCAGCCAAAATGTTGGGCTTTATTCTGTTACATAATGTGGAAAGCACAGTTTGGGAAAGGCACACCATAGCATTGTATATAGCCGTGCTCTAGGGGAGGAAAATATTTGCCATCCCTAGGGTTGAAACAGGTAACAAAGAAGTGAAACAGACAGTGTCTTATGGGGGAAGGCAGAGAGGCATTTTTTATATTTTTTATATTTTTCTTAAGTGGTTTCCTAGAGCTGCCTTTTCCTGAGCAGCAGCAGCTGCCCCAGCCCTGGGTGCCCTGCCTGCCCCTGGCAGTGGGACATTGCCTCTGTGCCTCACCTGAGACTGTGCTGCAGTGCAATAAAACACCTGAGCAAGGGGGGCTCCTCTCTGTGGGCCAGGAAAACCTGGTGTGAAGATGTGTGGAGGAAACAGAGCCCTACAGTTTTCCTCCTTTGACTCCTTCAGCTCCTCACTAGCAGAGGATTCTCAAATCACAGGACAGGTGCAGATAAATTTTCCCAGAGAAAAAAGGGAGCTGAAGTAAAAGTGGGAGCTGGGGGACTAAGAAGGAGTTTCAGAGGGCTCTCTGCACACTTTAACCCTTGTGCCAGGGGCTGCTCACAAGGCAGAGTGCTTTTATTCCAATAGCTCAAGGCTATGCCTGAAGACACCTTTTAGAGTTATCCATGTAGACTAAGGCTGCACACCTGTGGCCAGCCACAACAGTTGGAAAGATTTCAGAGAGGAAAATAAAGTCTCCATGTGGACCTCTAATAACAAAAGATAAAATACAGCTGGCTTTGTTTATAAAGGGAATGTGTCTCTTAAAAACAGTAGGTTCTGCCAGTCTGGATTAAAACAGATTCTCAAAAGCAATTTTAAACCAGTAATGTATTGTCACAGTTATCATCCTTCATTCTTCAATAAATGGTTGTTTATACCTGTTTAAGTTTACTAGAATTCCTGATGCACCTCCTTCTAGCTTTTGGGTTAGTTGAGTTTTCAAACTTTTATATTTATTAATTCCTTTTTAATTGTACCTGTCAGTTTGGAGATAGATTTTTGCCATCATCCTGCTATTATAAATTAGGTCCTTCTAAAGAAGCATCACAGAATTTATTTAATATTCTGCCATCTGCATTAGGCAGAGTCCCTTTGCTGGGGAGAATTCAATCAGATCTCTTAAATGTGCTTTAGCAGAACTCTGAGGATTCTTTCTTGTGCTTCTGCCACTTCCATGAAAGTCTTTAGCTGGCACTTTGTGCTTGTGCTGTATTAGGTGGTTTGGAAAAGAGGCTCCTGAGTGATAGTGCTAATTTCTCTTTACGAAGCAACAAGAGATAGATGTACTCAGTGAGAAACTCTCTTAGTACAGCAATTTACAGCTGAGCCATATTACAGAATCTCTGATTTATGGGAGAGGCCAAGGTGCACCAACCTTCAGCTGCCATGAATCAGTTGTTGAGATGATGGGAAGCAGCAGATCAGCTGCACACTCTTACATTTGAGCTGAAATTTGGAGGCAATTTTTGTTTCAATTTCACCAAGGTTCCTTGGAAACTAGATTGCTGGGTAATATCACATGTTTGTACCAAAATAAACAGTGGTGCAAAATTAGTGAATGTTGGCTGGTAGAATTGAAAAGGTGATGGGCATGCAACAAAATGGTTTCCCAGACTACAGGTTGGGAGTTTTTGTTCAGAATAAAATAACTTGGTATTGATTCCTCCCCAGCTGTGCTAGCACTTTATTGGTGTTCCAGCTGTGCTGTGATGAGCCTGAGCCAGGGCTCTGTGCCCTCCACACACACAGGGTTTAAACAGGATAAGATGATAGCAGAGAGAAGCTCCTCTTGTGGGGAGCACAGCTGGGTTTTGACCAGCCAAAATAGACCAGAGGCAAGTTTTACTCAAAAAGCCATAATGAACCTGAGGAACCTCACAATTGGATTCCTCAACTGTGTGTGTTGGTCAGCCCTGCATGTTGCTGTTGCTGAACTCTTTTTCTATGCTGTTAATTTTCCCACGTGTGCCTCTCCAGTGGTGTGAACCTCCCAGCTCTGATGTGGAAACCTTTCCCTCCCTGAAGCTCCAATGCTGCTCTACCCTTTGGATGGCAAGAGCAAAAGAACAGAAAAAATCCCTTTGTGCACTGTAAGTATCTGTGTGCAAAGTGGTAACAGGGCTGTTTTGGTAGGAGGGAGTGGGTGTAAGAAATCCTCAACCCAAAGCAAGTTTCATAAAATTGTTACTAATAAAGAACCGTGGTTCCTTTTGTTTAGGGGTGCCTAAAGTACTTCTCAGCCTTACTGCAGTTTTCACGGGGATTTTTGCTACCAGTGCCCCTGAAAACAAGGTGAAAATGTGAAAACAAACAGATACAACCACATTTAAAAACCTCAGCAAAAAAAATGCATGAGGAAAACAGATTCCCTTAAATCAATATATAGACTTTAAAGGACTTTAGCACTTATCTGAAGTGGTGCTAGCAGAAACAAAAGAAACCAAATGGAAATGATATGGTCTGTGTGCAGCTCTCCTTTCATCCTAGCAGAGATGCACTGATTTTCATTATTCTCAAAAGAGCAGAAGACTCCAGGTTGTGATAACAGAATTGCCTCATTTCACAGCTGAGCTGGATTCCTTCTTGAGCTGCCAGGACAGGGCCTCTAGGACTGCCCAGCTCCTATTTAGCAGAACAAAATTCTCTCTCCAGTTTTGCCCTGGTACTTCAGGATCCAATTCAATGCACACCTTAGGAACAAAAAGAGCAATGAGTACCAGCAACACCAGAACTGGGTGCTTTGGAATAGTTCTACAACAAATATATTCACAGGATGGGGTCATGTTTTCTGAGCCTCTTGATTTCAGTAGTGAATAATTTTTTCTTACAGAGGATGCACATGATTTCCAGAGAGCTTTGTTCAAATCCTGTTTTCTTTAGCAGCCAACTTGTGCTTGTAAATTTGTAAACCCACATCATTTTTGTAGTGGAGTTTTGAAGACTTGGTCAATGTGCCTTGAATAAGACATTTATAAATGATGAAAAGTTTTGGAAACTTTAGATCATCAGGTTTTTGAGGGATCAGAAGTAAAACAGGCTTTGGATTTGAGCTTGCTAAGAAAGAGCTCTCTTTATCAGAAAGAGAACCCCAAATAAGAAGCCCTCTAATCCAAAGTGGAGCAAAGTTCCACTCCCTTCCTCTGCTGTGCTCACCCTATTGATTGATTCCTTAGCAGAGCTTGCTTTGTCTTTTTTACCAGTTCAGTTATAAGACTGAAAATTGACTGGTTATTCATGGTTAGGAATTTTTTTTTTTATGATTTAAGAATGTTTGTTTTAAGAAGGAATAGAAGAAATAACTTTTTACCCTTGTTCCAGCCAGATTGACATAATACCCAGAACTCCAGAAGATCAATCCCTGCTTTGAACTTCTGGATCTAGGGCAGACATTCTGTCTTGATAGAAGACAAGGTCAGCTCTTTTCTAAAACTGAGTTCCAATGTAAATACAAATCTAAGTGGAGCAAAGAATGATTTCTCCTGATTTATGGTGTGACCCAAGTCCTGTAGTGTCCTTCAGTTCTGATTTAGTGCTGGCACAGTCTCTGGCTTTGACTTCCCAGTTATTGGCTGTTCATCAAGGAAATGGATGAATTTGATCTAATTTTCTCAGGTGGGCCACTGCTCTTGCTGGGAGATTCACAAAAATCCAGAGACTTTGAAAGCCAGAAGGATTTTATTTTAATTTTCTCCCCCTATTGCCTTAGATTTTTCAATGTGAGGGGCAGAAGAAAAAGCCAGGAGAAACAAATGTCTTCTAATGTTGAGTTATTGTCAACAAGGATCAGGCTGAAGATATGCTGAACCACAAACACTGACAATTCCATACACTTCTGGAAGGAACCAGCAGGAAGTGGTGGAAGAAAAAGAATTACAAAAGTATATAGGGATTTTAGAAATATCTTCTGGTATCTAAGTGCACAGAGATGACCTCTTAATCATGTGGAAGATACTGAAATGTCACATGCTGATTCTGGTGGTGAGGGTAAGAGAGAGCCCCAGGAATCAGGCAATGAAGTGAAGCCATTTCACCCTGTTGTCTTCAAGTGAACCATTAACACCCTGATAAATATGCACAACAATAAGGAGGCTACTTAATTTGACAATTAAATTGAACTGCTTGGGAAATAACCCGCGTGCTCTACCTGATTTTAATTATCATTTAAATGATTGGGAAGCTCACTTCACTTGAGAGAGGGCAGAGGAGAGTGGAATGTGACCTGTTGAAATGGTGACTACTCCTCCAGCAGCTGGAATTGAATGCTCACCTGGGACTGTTCCAAACCCAGCACAACAGCCAAAGTGAGAAGGGTTCTGTACCAGACCATGGTTAAAGCAGATTTCACTGCTTGTGTGCTTCTTTCTGAGGTAGGGATGTGACCTGGGGAGAGAGAGGAAAAGGGGTTGAATGTGATTTCAGTCTCATCTGGGAGAAATCTGCTGCACCTGCTGATGCTTGGGGCTACCAAGGACAGAGCTGGACAAGATCAAGAGAATAAGAGTAGATATTTATTAAAGGCCTTCAACAGATACAGTGCAATCAAAAGCCTCCCAGAGGCAAAAATAAGTGTGGTCCATCCACATTTCAGGGGTTAATCTTCTGCCTGTTGGGTGCTGATCATATTTTGAGACCTGGGGGTCAGGCTGCCAAAACAGAGCTGAGGGGAGGAGTTTGTGTCCCAGCTGTGCAGGTGACCCATGGAATGGGATTTTTCCCATTACTTCAGTCCTTTGGCAGCCAGTTGAGATGATTTTCAGTTCAGTGAACACTGGAGGCTCTGTTTAGCACCCTGCAGGATTCAGCATTAGAGAAGCTTGGAAGAGGTCCATGTGGTGGGATGTGTTATTTGGGGCCAAAATGCAGAAAAGCATTAGGATAGAAATTGCATCTGAAGCAAGTGATGGCTCTGCCTGAAACTTGCTGGAAACAGTACTTGAACTTTTTCTGCTGCCTTTAAAGTGGTGTTAGTATATGATCTGTTGTAGTGATTGTTGTGTTACTCCTTCAGTAGGCTGGTAAATCTGAGATTACAGGCTTAGAGGGCCTCAGAGATTTAGGAACTGCACCATAAAAGAGGGATGGATTAACAAGGATTTTTGCAAAAAGAAACAAAACAAAAAAAATTCTTTGACTTAACCTGGGGCTTGGATATGTGGTTCTAAGGATTTGTCCAAGAAAGCTGCATAAGGACCCCTCTCAGCTGAACTGTGCTTAGTGGCAATGAAAATAATTTTACCTCCTCTTGGGAGTAGCCTAATTCACCTTTACATACTGTCCATGAAAATACACAAACACTGCCTTGCTCTGGATTAAGAAAGTAATTCATCTGGCAATATTTGTGTTTTTAGTGCAATGTGACCTCTATATGCAGAGAGAAAAGCATGCAGTCTCTCTGCCAGCAGTGTCACACAGGTGTCACCTGCTGAGTCAGAGGTTTTCAATCTGTAGTCAAAATTCTGTGATAAGGAAGAAGCTGCACACAGATGGCAGAATTAATAGTGTGATCCTGCCATCAGGACATAAAACAAATGATCATCCCTAGAAGACAGAGCTGTTCTGATGGCTTGGGATAGAGCTGTACTGCCCTGTACTTGGTACCCTCATTTAGCTAACAGTGTTATCCTTCTGCTGCACACAGGATTATTTTTAAACTGACATAAATAATTCCAAAGGACTGAGGATAATGGGACTGCAGGACCAAGGTAAGGAGCCTGTTGCACTAAATCCTGGAAGGAAATGCTGCCAATCCCAATTTCAGCTGCAATTAATGAAACTATTGCCATGGCCAAAGCAGTGGGTGCGTCTGGACTCAAGGATGATGCTGCCAAGCTGTAACACAACTGGTGCCCAAGTATTTTGTAGCATATAGACCAGAAGTTTGCTCCCTTTGCTGCAGAATTCCTGCTGTGTTTTGCAATTAAGATGTTCCCCCCAAAGCCTTCTCAATTTCAGTCCTGAGCCTGATTATAGTGGCAGATTTTTTTTCCTGCTTTGTGTTCAATTAAAATATTTGACATTGTGGTATCACATTGCTAGATCTCAATTATTTTGACTATCTTGTTGTTGTAAATAAGTCCTCTGTAAATGTTAGAAGCCAGTGGAAAACATATCTACTCCGTAAGGATCCATGTCCATGCTTAATCTGTTTAGCAAGACAGTTTATTGTGTAACTTCTATATAGCAACAATAATCCACTTACACCTGAGGACAGTTGCTAATTTGTATGACTTTCAAAATATTATTATGTTAAATATGTGATAAAAACGTCATTGAAAATGGGCCTCTTCCTGTGCATTTTAGATGACAAGTAAAAAATAATTATACTAAAGAGATCTAATTAATATCTGACAAGTTTAAAATAGCTATCAGTGAAGAGAGAGGAGTGATTTCTCTACCAGTAAAATGTGAACTCCATTCTTATTGGGCCTGAGAAAATCCATATGAATTCATTTTTGGTTCTGTTTTACCATGAGTGGAAATCACTCTGAATTGCTGCCCCCTGAACAGTTCTGACAGAGGAGGAGATTTTTCGTTTACCCGCCTGTTAATGCAAAAATTGAAGTAATTTCAAATTACGAATTGCATGCTTGATCAATTCACACAATTCTGGTATAATTTTTATTCCTCTCCAATTCCTTAATGTTTTTTATTGATGGTCCTTTGAAATGGGTCTTTAGAACAAAGCAAGTAATTGAATGGGATGGTCACACTTAGATTAAAGCCAAGTAAGACTTTGGTCAGATAATGAAATGTGATTAATTTTTTGGATTCAATTGACTAAAGTCTAAGATAAGTCGAAGCCTCTATTAAAGCTCAAGTCCTAAGCACTGAAATTTGGCAACCAGTGACCAGCAGAGGGAATGTGAACTTCAATTCATACCCCAGTGTAGGCTATTCCCTCTAGACTGACTCTGATAAACTCTGTTTGAAATTCCCATCTGACATGGAGAACAGGTTGGTCCATCTTACTCCAAAATTAAGGATAGTCATCTGCAGCAATGGGGGGCATCCTCCCATCCAATCAGCTTCCTTCACACCCTGTCTGTGCATCCTCCCATCCAATCAGCTTCCTTCACACCCTGTCTGTGCATCCTCCCATCCAATCAGCTTCCTGTTCATATGCTGTCCACGTGTTCTACCATCCAATCAGCTTCCTGCTGGTTTGCTGTCCACACGTTCCTCCAGCCAATCAGCTTCCTGTTCATACACCATCCACATGTTCCTCCAGCCAATCAGCTTCCTTCATACCCTGTCTGTGAGTTCTACCATCCAATCAGCTTCCTTCAGATGCTGTCTGCACATTCTACTGTCCAATCAGCTTCCTGCTGATTTGCTGTCCACGTGTTCCTCCAGCCAATCACAATCTCACTCCCAGCTCCTAACTGCCTCCCAGCCACTCCCAACCACCCAGCTGCAGCTGTGCCTTTCCCACAGAACCTTCTGGTGAGCACCAGTCTTAACATCTTCAACAATTATAACCCATATCCTACAAACATTCTATTCCTTCCCTCAGTTCCTGACAATGTGGACTTATTTTAGAAATTACTATTTATTATATTATTATAAATTATTATTTATATATAATATAAATATTAATAGAAATATTTATATAATAGTAAATTATTATATTATTATTATTTATTTAGAAAAACTTATGTTTTTCTAACAGTCCAGTTCCAATATGGACTGCAGAACTTAATCATTTATCTAAGTCTTCTCCTTCATCCTCTGGAAACTTGAAAATATTGTAGGACAAAGGTATAGGCTGCCAAAGACCAAGCTGGTTGTAGAATCTAGATAAATTCTTGTTTGAAGGATCCATTGGTCTCCAGAATAAGTATGTGCTGTAAATGGAATTATGCAGGTATCTGGGAAGCTGGAAAAAAAATCCAAACAACAGATAAATGGAAGAATTAAATGCAAGAATAGACTGAAATCTTACAGGCACTTAGCATATGAAGTTAGGAATAGTTTCTGGGATAAAGTACAGGGATGACTAGGTGAAAGAAGCCTGGCATTAGAGATATCAGCAGCAATCCAGGATTTCTGACAGTACAGATGGGGATGTATTCCTCTCTCCTCAGAGCACATCTCTCTGCTGCCAAGGCAGGCTGTGCTCCTCTCCATAAGTATGCGTGTCAGGCCGTGCTAGCACAGACAGTGGGCAGCCAAACAGATGTTCCTGATAAATAACACTCCTCGCTTGAGCTTTTTTATTGGAAACATTTACTTCCCTGATACTTGTAATGCAGCGAAACTTCTATGGCTCTTGTTTCAATTTTTATCCCCCCTCCTTCCCCCCCTCTGCTGCTTTATAGAGCAGTTTGTCTTGTAATCTTTTCCTTATTGCTGGAAAATTGTCCATTTCAAGCCCTGATTCTGCTATCAGCTGTGCCAGATCAAAACCAGAGCAGCAGCCCTGGGGACAGACAGTCCAATCTGAGTGCTGCTCTTGTCATGTCAGGGTTGTGTCCTGTCTTTTTTATCAGCACTGACTACCAGGAATGAGTCAATAAACATCATTCTTAAGCATTGCTTTTCTCTTACTGATTTCCTTCATTATATTCAGGCAGCAGATTTTCAGGGAAGCTTTTCTGATCACAGCTCAGAGCTCTCTGCTCTATTCCATTAATAAATGTTTGGGTCTGCCAGCCTAAACAATTCCCATTGTGTTAACTGCAGTACAAAGTTAAAATAATTATAGTAGTCTGATCTTTTCATTGCAGGGATTGTTTTGCAGAATAAGTGTCTCACTTTGAAAACCCATGTTACACATGGAATGGCAAGACAATTTGTGTAGTTGCAGGGAACAAAACAAGCTAAATTTTGTTACTCCTTTAAATTACAAGAGTCTGACTTTTCCCCTTTCAATTCTTATCTAAATACTATGACCCTGTCTCTCCATTTGGTTCAGCAATGCAATCTACAGGTTAGTTTAAATGTGGATATTTGCTTAAATGAATGTAAAAATAACTCTACCTTTTGCAGACCTGCAGGAAATAATCCTCTGTGTTATTTAATCTCCCAAATGATGGAACATACAAATTTTATTTTGAATAAGAAACACATTGCAGAAAATCATACTCCATTCAGGTGCAATTAAGAGGCAGAAAGCTGTCATTTCTGAAAGAAAATATTCATTATAAGTAACTTGTTTGGCTGTCACCCAAATAAATGGCATCATCATCTATTGAATGCTGTGAGAAAAATTAGTCTAGAAATGTTTATTTTCAGTATGTTGTAGAGGTATTTCTGATAATGAGTTTTTAATCATATTGTAATTGTTGCAATCATTGTGCTTTTGAGTCACAGACATGGGATGGGATATCCTGGGATATCCTCAGCTGTTTGGGAAGAAAAAACACAGTCCTGTAGTGGAAACCCTTAAATACAAATTAAATTGCTGCATTGTAGGAAATGCCTGAACATATTAATGTCCAGTTACTGCAATGTAATCATCCCAATGCCTCTATCTTGAATTCCCAGACTGGGGCAAATCTTGTTCCAGTCCTGCTCCGAGTGTTTTTATTTTCCTAACTTTCATTGAAAACATGCATCTGGATCAGAAGTGCAAAGTTAGGGTGCATTCTTGCTGAAAACCCAAACCTTCCACATCTCTAAAAATGATTTTAAACCCACTTTTCTCATAAGCTGTGTAATCTGAACTTTACTTGGCTCACTGGATTCTCAGGCTCTGCTCCAATTGCTTTGGAGGTGTGTGGTCTGGAGTCCTGTGAAAGGCAGGATACAGCAGGTGCAGAGCTCACAGGTGGGACACAACTTCCAAAATCCTGGGACCAGGAGCTGCAGGGGAAGTCTCAGGCAGACATGGAATAAAGCAGGAGCAAACCAGATCATCTTAATGCAGCAAGAGAGGCTGAATCAATGTTTATGTTCATCAGATAATGAACATTCTGATTCACAGTCACAAGGAGATGAACCCTTGCAGAGAAATATCAAGTGAAGAGCAATAGGAATACAAAGGCAAGAGTCCTGAAGGGAGTGGCTTGTTAAAGTCTGGGATCTGCTGGTATACCAAATTATCCTGAAGCCAAAGATCTGTTTTAGTCACACTGACCATTTTTAACTCTCTATTCTAGTGAATTTCTGTGTAAGACCTTAAGAAAATCGATTAAATGGAATCAAATCACCACAATCTGCTTGGGCTGTCAGAGTTTTTCCCATCTTTGGTAGATTGCATAATTTAGGGTTTTGTTATACTTTGAGATGAAGCCTCAGTTGGGATTACAGACTCTTGTTAGTGCTATTTGAAAGCTATTTTAGTTAAAAAAAGATAAAAAATCAAAACAACTTTCAAAGCCTCTCTTCAGCTTTACTTCTTTGACAAAGCTCTGATAAATTTTCTTTCCCCTGTGTTGTTGTGGATGTTTTTATAACTTTAATGGTCCTGCTGCTAGTGGAAAAAGAGTTCTTGGTAATACAGGAATGCAAATTGATGGAAGCAGCTCCCTGAGATGGGCAGCTAATTAGGAGCTTTGCTGTTTTGTATTGGGGATTGGACTCTGGGAGAGAGGATCTACAATAACTTGCTTTTGACAGAGAAGATGCTATTGTGGGTCTGTGTTAATTAAGGAATAAGGATTGTGGCCTCATGTTAATAGAGTACATATGATAGCCAGATTATTTGTTTGGAATATGCATAGAATGAATACTGAGATTTTTTTTTTTGGTACATCTTGATAAGAAACCTGCAAGGCTAAAATGTAATAACAGTGTAACCATGGTGATGCTGTTGAATTAGGATTGATGTAATGTTAAGAACAAAGGTTGATGCAATATTTGATTAATAAATTTTTTCCCAGCACAGTAACATCCCTGGTTACTGCTGGGGGCTCTGATGTATGATGGGGGCAAATTTCCTGTTGGAATAGGTTCTGTTTACCTGTGTACAAAGGAGAATTGGCAGCACAGACCTTTTTTCTTCTGTCTTTGCATGTGTGGGAGGGGGTGGGGGCAGAAAATTTGGGGTTCTTTGGTTCCTCCCCAAATTTGGGTGGGAAATTCTTAGTTCAGAGCCACAAAAATTGAAATAATTTACAGCAATGCATGTTGCTTCAGGAGATGGCTCAAGCCTTTTCCTAAGTGCAGGTTTTGCTGAGTTGCCCCCTTCAACCCCAGATATCTCATTTTTGTGGAACATTGGGGTTTTCTCAATAGTTAATATCAGCTTCCTTCCCAGTAAGCTGTAATAATTAATTTCAGTAATACTGTCTGAAGAAAACAAACTCTTACTCTAATTTATATTAAGCTACTCTGCATTAATATTTGGCACTTTATAGTCCTACCTACCTTAAGAAATGTAGTTTAATCCAAACCCCACATTTCTTATTTCCTGCTGCATTATATATTTTGCCTCTTGTTCAGGGTACATCACCACAATTATTTACTTCTTTAATTAGATGTGCATCATTAATCCAGACTGCTTCTCAGGCTGATCTTTGCTTAATGAAGTCACATTCTGCATTTCTGGGAGAGCAGAAGAGTTGTGGCTGCTGTAGTTCCTTTGCCATCTCACAGCTGATACCTTAGGATGTGTTTAGACCTCTGTGCAGTTCCCTCAAAGTGGATTTAAAGTCAGTGCATTCCACCCGAAGGAATTTAACATCCAGAATACACTGATGAGCCCTAGATCATGGTGCAGTTGTTCTCATGCACACACTGATGTGCTCTCTCTCTCTGAAGTTCCATGCAATCCATTTTTCTCCATCTCGTTTTGTGTTGATGCAAAGCTGAGCCACCAAAACAACAGGGAAAGTGGGGTTCTGGTTTGCATGGAGTTCAGCAGTTGTTGGGTGTCTCCTGCTGCATGCTCAGGGACGCCAGGGTTTCACCCCATCCTTGGACTTTGCTGCTGCAGTTAAACTCTGCTGAACTCTGCACCCACACACAGCACCCCCTCCACTCACTGCCGCTGCTTTTAGGGGGCACTTCATGCACCCTGAGCTGGAAAACCTATAACCACCCCTCCCTGCAGGCTGGCTGTGCAGCCCAGGGCTGTCTCTGGGGGCTCACAGCTCCCTTCAGCCCAGGGCTGCTGCTCCCCAGCCAGCTTTATCTGAACAATTTGGGGGAATTGCTTGTGACAAGAATGGCACAGACTTCCTGCCTGTGTGAGGAACTGTGCCATCATCATTTATTCCTTCTTCTTCAGCTCAGCTTTTTTCAGGGTCTGGGTAAGATTTTTGTCTCTTAAGTTTTTCACTTGGTGAGCTTTGTCCTCACCTTGTTTCTTGGTGACTTCAAAATCAGGAGACAGTAGAGTGCTCAGTTTTCCTTTCAATTTGTAATTTTTTTATTTTTTTTAAGACAATAACATTTCTTTAGAGATTCCAGACACCCAGCTAAGCTCCCACTATGCTGGGCTAACACAATAACAATTGCAGTTACATGAAGTAATTGGGTAAAAGAGGCTTCTGGGCACTAATCTTAGTGAGTGAACTTCCCCTCTTTGAAAAAAAGGGGTGTGCTGCTGGGAAAGGGCTTGGTTCTACCTACAGCAGAAGAATGAGAAATGCAGAACATACTATCAGTAGCTTCTCCCTGCTTTGGTCTTTGAAAATTATGCCCATTTTGCACAAACAGTGTTTTGATTTTATTGATTTGTTCTGACATTCTCAAAGTGCTCCCAAGAGAATTGAGATGCATAGTTTCCATTAATTTAAACTGGAATTGTGTAGAGTTAGGTGCCTTAAATGCCTTGGGAAATCAAGGTTTGGTTGGTTTGGGGTTTTTTTTATTATTATTACACAACATTATTTAATGCAATTAGCCCCCAGAGTAGGAACCCCTGGGCAGGTGCAACAGTGATTTGTGTGGGTGACAGCTCTTTGCTTTGACAGTCCTGGAGTTTGTGCATGGCCCAGGGTGAGAGGCAGGGAAAAGCTGCCCAGGGGGGTCAGTCCTGCTCAGAACTGCAGATTTGCACTCTCAGCTCAAAGCAGTACCTTTCACTGCAGGTGAGTGGTGGTGAGTGGTGAGGACCAACTTTTATGTTTAAATCTCATTTATTTAACATAAAAGATGTTATCTATATCTGTGTGTCAGAGGAAGAGTTCCTGCTGCCCACTCAGTGCTGTCCCCAGCCATCTCTCCAACTTCTACTGCTCACAAAACTCACCTGTGCCCACTTCTTGCCTCTTGTACTTTTTCTTACCTGGGCTCTGCTTTCTTTTGCCTATTGTTTCTATTACCCAGGAATCAAACTGCAGAGACACTGAAGCTGTGCCTGCAGCTTCCTGTCAAAGGGCAATGTTCTCATTTTGCTAATAGCTCAGGACTCCAGAGACCCCAATTACATCCCCAACTTCTTGGATAATGTTTGGCAAGTCAGGTGCTCTCCATGCTTGGACATCCCTCACAGAAGCCAGGCAGGCTCCAGATATAAATGAAAGGGAAATTAGAAATAATGTGCAAGGCTCTGACTGAAGCTGGAGCCAAAGCCTGTCACAAAATCTATGGGAACATCATAAATAGTACTGTCAATAGTGATGGCAGCCAAATTGTATTTTTTTGTGTTTCAAGTAGATGTCTGAATTTGAAGCATTTTTAAATTGAAAGTCCTTAACAAAGAATAGATTAAAACCATAATTAACTTAGTGTTTCAGGTGTTAGATGGTTTGGAAAACGGGAGTAACAGAGAACCCAAGAGCATTCCAGTAGAACTGCCTTTCTTCATTATTTAACTCAGTTTGCCTGATCCCAGAAGAGTAAATTGTGTACAGGGAAAATCACCATTGTTAAACCCTCCCCAGACATTAGTGAAAAATTGCCTTGGAAGATTAGGGGTATTTGAAAATGGAGTTCTGAATGAGTGGTGCTCCAGGTAAGTCCATGTTGACATATCCTTCATCTCTAAATTACTGGGAAATGGATGGGGCCAAGCTGGGCTGAGTAAACATCAGAGTACATTATTTCCATAAAAAGGTTATAGCCTACAACTAGATTTTGCATCATGGCTATAATAGCACTACTCTGGGAAATAAGCACATTAGCACACACAGATTTTGTAGCATCAGCTGTTCCGTCCTTTAAAGCCACATTTCTGATAGTGCATTTCTTTCTTGCAAATTGGAAATTTGTTCTATTTTTATAGAAATGAGCTGATTGTAAAACAGCATCCTGTCCAGGGTATACAGCTTTGTCTGCCACACGGCGACCACAGGGTAATTATCAGAGGCATCCACTGAAGCACTGACTAATATGGCAAATGTTACTTTGTTTTCAGATAAAATAAACAGTTTTAGTACAGAAGGGCATTTTAAGTACTCCTCTTTTTGCTTACTTTATTCAAATAGTCTTGTTTCTCTTACCCCTTTAAAAGCATTTCTCTGTTAACTATATTTTCCATTTTGATGTGCTCGCACCCAGACTGGTTGCCTGGGATTGATTTTCTTCTGTGAAGCCGAGCCTATGGGTGCTCATCCCAAGGTGGAGCAAGTATAAGGTTGTACAAGGTTGTCAATTCAAAAGAGGAGTTCAGTGAGAGACCTAATTAATGATTAAAAAATACCAGGTCCTCTGTATGAGACACAAAATAATGAATTTGGCAGCTTTGGTGTTCCCCCTAAAAAAAGGCAGTTTCTCAGTGGGGCACTATGAATTTGGGCTCATCTTTTGTATCTATCAGTGACTGACCATCACAAATTGTTGCTATCACAAGGTTAAGTAACACCTGAGAACACCTAATTGTTTGTCTTGTTCCTGAGCAATGAAAAGCTGAAGTTTTATTTCCATGTACTCTGCAGACATCATCTGTAGGTGCCACTGTTGCAGTTGGAGGTGCTGATTGTGGCAGTGGCTGCCAGGGAAATTCAGCTTGTTCACCAGGGACTGATGAGACTGGTGCATGTACATTTACCTTCGGGGCTTGCCATTTAATTGAATCTAAAATCAATTTGCAATTAGTAGTGGTTTGGCACCTCATATTACCCGTTAGAATTGTGAATAAGGGTAAAGAGTAAAGCATGCAAAACTATAATTACTTTTTACCTTAATGAAATGAACATTAGCAGCATTAGGAAGAGATGTGCTGAGTACTTAGAGAGCTCAGAAGGAGAGTTAACCCTGACATGTCCAGAGATGCCCATGTGTATGGTGATCCTGCATTTATCACACCAGCACAGCAAATGGAAATTATTTTGACTGCTGATGGAGAAACAGGACTTTCCTACATAACATCCCTGTGATCTGGGTTATGTTCCTTGAAATGGGAGCAAATTCTCACAGTATGTCAGTCAACACTTACATGTTAAATCAGCTCTACTGCGTGAAAAAAAACAAACTGTAAGCCTCAAACTGAATTTCTCTTTGAGAGATTTGGCAGGTCTGAGACAAAGCTAATTTTAAAATGTATCTAAGGCATGTATGTCTGAGCACTGGAGAATCCTATTTACAAATGGGGTTTCCATTACTAATTTGTTGGAGTGTGAAAATTGTCTTTAGTTTCTAAGATCTATGGTTTTCCAGTCAGTGGATGAGATCTGTCTTCCAGAGCAAAAGCCCTTGGCTGCTTTGCTGTCAGTGCAGCTGCATCACCTGGCAGTGCAGAGCTGCTCAGTAACTTTGCATTCTGCTCCATCCTGCCAGTCTATTCCAGAGTGACCATTATTGTGCAACCATTGCCTTTTGGGCTATTTGTTTTAAATTGTTGCAACACAAAATCAATACAGCAGAGAAGGGCTCAAATGGTAAACACTGCAAATGGGAATGCAGCTTCTCCTGCTAACCCTCCCCCCCGTGTGTTTTCATTATTTTTAGCACAGAGGAAGGTGTGCTTCTTTTTCCCTAATTTACAGCGAGTTTTACCTCTGTGAGCAACCCAGGCCATTTTCTTCTGAAAATTTCTGTAGAAAGTCCGTGGAGGTCTTCCACAGGGGTGAGTTTAATGGCAAACAGTGGAGAAGCAGTTGGAATGTGGAATGTTGTAAGGACAAACTGGATAGTCTTCATATACTGCCACATGGACTGTCTTTTTAAAGGACACATGGGCAGCATAAGAAAAGAAAAACAAACAAAAAACTCCAACCCAAAGCCATGAAATTCCTGTTAATAAGTCACCAGTTAGGAAAGCAATTTCATAGTGTGTGTGATACCTGAAGCAGGAATTGATGAAACCTTCTCTTCCAGCAGCTAACTAATACCTAATTTTCTTATTTTCTTCAGGTATAACATGACTACAGATGGCCTTGGTTTAGCATCCTTTGTTTTCCAGTTATGTCCAAGTTCTGTTCTAAGGATGGGTCTCAATTTCTGTCTCAGTCCCATTTGTACCATTTGCAGAATTAGTTACAGTACTTCCTAGGAAAAAAAAAACAAACATCTGTTGTGCTGCACCTTACACTTGTTTCCTGCAAATACTTCCATGTATGTATTGAATGTATATTGCATGTATAATGTCTGGATTGTTTTAGAGATTCTTTTTTTTTCTTTACCAAGAAGTTCTTAAGAGAAAATAGTGCTTCTTTTTAGACTTAGTAGTCAGGGCAGCTTGAAGATGAGCATTCCTTGGGAGTCAGTGGCTTTTCACTACTACAATGCTAATTAAGATTGCTGGAGAGGAAAGGGGGCTCTTGATCTTCTGTATTAATTTTCTGTGGTTACTGCTGTACTTTCATTTCCTTCTCTGCTCCATAGACCCAAAAGACTCTGGTTTTAAATTTACTTTTGTTAATTGCCTTATTTGTATGACCAGGAGTGGGATATTTGGCCCTATTCCATTGACTTGGACAGAATCTGGGTGACATCCTTAGTGCTGTGCAGAGTAACCTGTGTCAGGGAGGTGGCAGTGCTGACCCCAGAGTGGCTTGGCTTGGAAGAACCTTGAAGATCCCCTGGTTCCATGCCATGGGCAGGGACACTTTTCACTAAACCATGTTGCTCAGAGCTCCATCCAGCCTGGGCTTTATGCTTTGTGTTATTAAATCTCCTGAGATTCTTATGGCACACTCTTGAGCTTGTCCAGGTCCCTCTGGATGGCACTTCATAATGGGATGCTTGTTGAGCTCTAGTCTGGAGGAAAACAGCTGCTGAGGAGGTGCAGCCTTCACCACTTATAAGATTTCAGCACAGTTTTATAGGCAGAGATCTGACAAATATCTGCTTGAAAACACTGGTCATGTATTAGACATTTTTGGGTGTATTGGCTGTTATACCTTAACTCTGTGTTGTTCCATGTTAACTCTTCTGTGTTGAAGCTATGGGTCTCCAAAGGCAAGAAAAATCTGTCAATAACTGTAGTATGGATTAGGTAAAACAGAATATGCAATTGTAATAGGGAAAACATGGGAATTCATTGAGTGGGGAATGCTGTAAATCCCCCGAGTCTTTATAACAGGGAATGATATAAACCTCAAAATACCCTTGATCCTCACAAACAAAACAGCATTAGCTGTGCTAAAATGAGTGCTTGGAGCTGTTCCTTTAACTGTCTGGATGTTTATGGACATGTTAAATGGGCTTTTGTGCAAGAAGCCGTTGGCAACAATAATTAAAACTTCCCCAGACATATATTATTTATGTCACACTTATTCTCTGTAGTAAGTAAGAATTTAAAGGCTTAAGCAGCTTCAGATGAACTGCAGCAATGTGTTAATAACCTTCTATATCTTATTGAGTACTTCAGCTGTCTTTAATGACTTCTACTGTTTAAGTGTTCTAAAAGTTTTTTTACCAGTCTATTTATGGTAATTAGTAGAGTTGTTTCACCATCAAAACATTTTCAAGTACTTTAGCTCAAGATATCTTACCCTTGTATTATTTTATTAAGGTCCTAAACGTACTGTCTCACCTAATGTTGACTGCTGCAACTAAAACAAAAAATGTATTTAATTTGTCTCTCAGACAAACAGAAGGAGCAGTCAGATAGAGCTGTGAGGAAAAAATCAAAAAAAGGAAAACACTGCAGAGAGCTCCCCATCATTTCCTTCAAACTTCTGCTCAGCCAGTGGTGGGGGATTGGTGAAATTTGTGGCCCCAGGCTGGTGTTGGGCACACTTGAATATCAGACCCTGGATTGATGCTGTGCTTTTCCTGCTGACTCACAAAATCTGCTTTTCCAGGGCTCTCTCAGCACAGGCTGGGTCTCAGCCATCTGCTCCCAGCTAATGCCAGAGCTTCCAAAATACTTCACAGGGGAGCAAATGATGTGAGTGATGCCTCTGATCTCTCAGAAAATGCCAAGATAAAGTAGGAAGTGTTTTGTTCTCCTGAACCCAAAATATTTCTTTATATATGCAGAAAATCTTCTCAGAGGATGTTGCTAGAGTGCTGGGAGTTGTATGTAACTGAAATTCTTGATTTCACTATGTCACTTAATCCATATTATATAACCTTTTAATTTTTTTTTCTTCACTGCTTTCATTGAGAGCATTGTTATTCTTGGAACCTTCAGCTGTCCATGGTAACTCCAGTGAAGAAGAATCAATCTTGGGAATTTTGTAACTAGGCATAATTTCCAACACTTTTTTTTCCCCCCCTAGCTCTGTGTGTTGATTATTTCTGCTTAACATTTAAAGATAAACCAATGCTGTGGCACACAAGGATTAGCATGGCAAGTAGGAAGATTGCCAAATCTTTTTTCAGGTTAAGGAAGAACCAGCCTTTGTGCAAATCCTGCAATTTGGGCAACTTTGGGAAAAAGAGATAATAACTTGCAAATACAGAATAGGCATCTTTATTACTCTTCTGGCAAATTCAATATTGTAAAATATTTATTCACCAGAGACAAGATGTCTTGGATCATCTAATTCTGCATTTGAACCTGACAGTCCTTTACAAGCAAGGACAGCTCAGCAGCGAATATTAAATTGTAAAAATAAGGAAGTGTTCTTTCAAAGGGTGGGATACATTGGTAATGTCATGAGTTATAACCTATAAATTGTACCTGTATAAATACTTGAAAGGTTGTCAGGCTGCTTAGATAAAAACTTAATGTTTCCAACAAATAAATCTTTATAATGTGTTGACCCTCTGTTTTTCTTGAGACAGTTCAGCTCTGGAGAAATCACTGTGACCCAGAATGCTCCATCAAGCTGCTCTTCTTTGTGACAACAGGAGTTTGTCAAACTTCTCTGGTAGCTGTAGCCTGAAGATGTGCATTTTGTTTTTCAGAAATATTCAGAAATATTTCTGTAGGAAAACCAACCCAACAGACGTGTCACAGCCCTGTTTGCCTGCTCCTGTTTGCCACACTCCCCAGAGTCCTTTCAATCCCCCCACCCTGCACCTGCATGGCTAATGAGAAATAATAACTGCCCTGCTTTCTTCTAGAAACACCCTTGTGTGGATATGTGCACACCAAACATGGGCCTGTGAGATTGACACTGAAAAAGAGACAGCCTGGTCATTTCCTTGGAGCTACAAGTGGTGAATCTACTCCATCCTTATACCTGTTCTCTGCTGCAAAGTCCCACTGTTTTCCTGTCAACAAACAAACTTTAAACCACAATATTAATATCTGTAGGCAATTGGTCTCTGTTGCATCCTTTCAGGTTATCTGGTGATAATGGTTTTTTGTTCCTTAGCTTGCAAACTCATTTTTTTAATATGTATAAAAATTTACTCTGTAACAGGGACAAATTGGTGGAATGAAAAGGTGGATTAAAAATTTACTATTAAGAATTATGAAGAGACTCTGTGAGGTCTCATTTACAGAGCAAACTAAAGTAACCTGGGATGAGGAGGCCACAAACTGATCAGAGATGTTTTAGCAGCAAGAACAGGAGCTGGACCTTGGATATATTAAATAGAATGACAGATAGGGAATGGCTGCAAATCACTTTAGGCAAAATATTAACGCAGGCCAGAATGCCTCTAATACTTTATGCTAGAACTAATTATTAATAAGCTACATTGAATCTCTCTTATTTGGCTTGATGGAGTCATTCCCAAGCTGAGGGCCTGTCAAGTGAGCCACCCCTGCAGTCCCTGGGCTGTGCAAGTGCAGCATCTCTGCTGCTCTGGCGTCATTTGTTGCTTGGGTCCTTAACAGGGTTAGAATTCTGTTCCAGCAACAGGCTAAATATTGCTGTGGTAGAGCACTGCATCTGTCCCTGTTAACTTAGCCAGTTAGAAAAATCATTGATTTTCTCTTTTCTTAAAATTTTGGCATCCTTTATGTGCCCAGCTCAAGAGCTTGTCATTCCTTAACCCTTCCCTGTTATACTGAGACCTTCATCAAAGCTCTCTGATTTTATTGGCAGTAATGAGAGCAATGCATCCCTGTTCATTGCTCTGGCAAAAGCCTCAAGTGTTTGATGCATTTGATCCCCTGTTGGACTCAAGTCCTAAAATCCTCTACAGTCCTAAAGTGTGTCAAGAGAAGTGCATGATCCCTCTTGCATAGATAAATATTGAGTATTTAGTTCTACAATGGACAGCATTTTTGGGGTTCCAGAGAGTTGTAATGATAAAAAAGTCTGTATTTGAAATGAAAGCAGAGATGTGCTGAAAAATTATCACTTATTTCCAGCATGGCTGGAGTGGGGGAGCTGAATTTGTGTTAGCACAAAAGGCTGATTCTCTTAAGCCTTGGTCTCTTTTGATACATTTTCCTGTGAATTAAATTATTTGTTCTGCTTGTACTGTGCATCTGAGATCTATGGAATTTGATAAGAGAAGACAAGAAACCCTTTCAGGTTTTGCATCACCCTCCAGCATCTCCATGGAGCTCCAGAGTGCCCAGAAAAACGAGGAGGAAATGCAGAATTTCCTATCCCACACCACAGACCTTTTCCTGCAAGGGACTTGGGCTGGGGACAGGCTGCATCCAGGCCTGTGACGGGTCAGCAGCCCAGCTGGGATAATGGTTTTAGGGAAGGAAAAAAGCCTCTTTGTTGTGGTGGCACTGAGCAGCGCCAGGATGCTCGTCCCAAAATAATCTGGTTTGCTCCACGTGGCTCTGGAGAGGTAACTGTGCTCAATTCCTGCAGGGGCAGGCAGAAGTTTGCTGAGAGTGCTTTTAGCAGCTGCTTTGCTCTGAGAGCAGCAGCCATCCTGCAGTGATGTAAAAGCCCTGGCAAAACATGCCTGAGGCAGTTTGCCTGGCTCTCTACAGCTCCAGTCCCTAAGTGCATCTGTTCCCTTAAACCAGGGGGAGTTAGGAACTCAAACACTTCTGAAATTTAACACTTTCTCAGAAATTTCACCTCAAGGTCAAAGCAATACTTATATGTCACCAGTTGGTGTTTGTCCCCAAGCAAGGTGTGCCTCATTCTTTGCCAAATCACCCAGTGCTAATATATGCTATTTGTGGCGTGGGGGATTTCAGTGCTGAAGGACATCCTGGAAAAGACAGGATGTTTTTTTGTGTGTGTCCCATGCCCTGGCTGGAATTTGAGCTGGTATGTGCTTAATTCTCCTTAGGTTACAGGAACTCAGTGTTTCAAAAGAAGATTAATGCTGGGATTTGGGTTCCACTCATGGGAATTGGGATTTTTTGGGTTCCACTCCATCCCAGCCAGGCTCCCTATTCTCATTCCTAATGTATCAAACTGGGAGTTTTTCCCTCTGTATCCAGTATGGGAATTGCTGTTTCTTGTGCTGTTGGGGGATATTTGCTGCAGACAACTGGTTGATGAATGGAATTGTTTATACCTGAAGGTTGCTCAAAGCTAATCCAGTAGTGCCCATGAGACTTTGATAAGAGTACATTTCTCACGCAGGGGTTGGATAGATGAGTCGTAATTCACCACTGAGACCCTTTTTCCATGTTGCTGCAGCCAGACTGAAATGGAAGAATGCACTGTGGGATCTCCCAGGCTATCTCAAACCTTTTAAAAGCCTCCTCATTCCCACTGCTGAGGTTTCTCTCTGTTGAACTGGTTTTCCTTACAGAAACGGCGAGCGCTACTAATATTTCTGAAAAACAAAATCCAAAGTATTTTGTGCAACATGGGTAGCTTAGATCAATCCTGGAGATGAACTCACAGCATCTGAGACAACAAATTAGACATAAAGTGTGTGAGAGGATCCTCGTGGAGCTGAGTATAAAGAGAGAGTAGAGATGTGTTACAGATGGTGGGAAATAAAGCCCAGAGGGCTCAGCTGCCGTGGCACTCAGGGAGAAGGTAATGCCATCTTCTGCCTCTAACATGGATTTCTCATTGTGTAGGGGATAATTTCAGTAAGTGCTGACAAAGAGCTATAAAATCTCAGCCCTTCAAGGGTCTGGCTGTTTTGTCAGGACTTTAAAAGAAATTGGAAAATGAGGTATGAACAGAAAACTCTTTGTGTTATGGGACTTCATTTCAGTCCAGTAGCCACAAATCTCATTGCAATTAGCATTGAAGTCCCAGTGGATCTGATAAATAATTGATTTAAAGGGGCTGCTGGTGGAGCAGAGGGGAAAGGAACAGCAGTGAGGTCAGCAGCAAGTTTGCACAAATACCTGGGCAGTGACAACTTCACTGCTGTATTGATCAGGACTGGTGGAAGCAGGAGATTTGTGGGGGTCAGGAACTGCATTATGAAGGGTGTAAAAACCTCCTTGGCTTTAGCCCCATGAGATATGGAATGAAAACAAGCATTTAGGTTTGAGGAGTGACTGACACTCAGGGGAACGTGGGCCTGGCACTGGACCCAGAGGAGAACATTCCTTTATGGGGAATGTTGAAGGGAAGGAAGGGAGGCTTGAGAGGTTTGAAAGAATGGTTGTGGAGACACTTACATAAGTGGAAAAGATATTGTTGAACCCTAAGCCATTCTGGTATTTTGCTTTGTGCTCCAGAAATATTTGTCTGCTCTTGGCTTATATCCAATATTGTAAGGACCTCCAGGACAAGCTGAGTGCTCCATAGTGCCAAGAAATCACACCGAAAATAGGTCTTTAGATGATGATGGCAGCTCATATATCAGTGCTCTCCATGACATGGTTTTCTTCTCTTTATGGGTAAATAACTTACTGCAAAGGCAAGCAAGTGGGCTTAGTATCTGGAAACTGAAATCTTGAGGGGTTATTCCATTAGCAGCCCAAGTACCAACATGAAAAACCTCCTAGTGCTGCCTGGCCTCTCAGCTGTGCTCATGGAGAGGCTCTGCCTGCCTGCACTGTGCTCTCACGGCAGGAGAACAGAAGAATAAACTCCACTGTGCAATATTTGTTTGATTTAAGCTTATAATAAGCAATTGCAGCTATTTGTTCTCTAAGGGAAGCTGAAAGATCCTGCAGCAGGTAGTCTGGGGTGCTCAGGAGTCTTGCTTGGGTGATCCCCCAGAGCCTGGAGCACCCCTGGGGCTCTCCAGGCAGATGGAGGAACCACACAGTGCAATTTCTTTCATGGCATCTTCATTGCTGCATTGGATTTCTCTGCTCCCACAAGCTAAAATAAGGGACTATGAATAAAACTCAGAACAGAACAGAATTTATCAAAGCTTGGAGTTATCAAAGGTTCATTTTAAGTCTAATTTGAGGCAACTGCTCAAAGACTCTGTGGTGCTGGTTAAAAATTTAAAGCAGAAGAGAGTTTCATAATGCCTTGTTTTTTGACAAAATTATACTACTTTTCATCTAGTTCTGAGAGTTCTGGAAAAAACTGAAACACTATATCTGGAGAGAGCAAAAACTGAATTGGAGAGATTAAAATATAATACTAGCATAAAGTAGCACAAGTTCAGTGTAGGTGCACAAAGACTTGAGCAGCAATGGTATGGGACTGTACAGAGTAAATAGTTACTGCAGCAGCACTGGGGGCTGGCATTAGTTTCCTTCTCCTTGGATGAACTAGACAAGAAAATTGGAGAGAACTGGAGCTAAAAAGCAGGGACCCTGTGGGTGTTTGGTGCAGTTTGAGTTTCCTCTGTCCCTACTTTTTACTGTCCTGTCCATTCCTGCCTTGTGTCCTGCAATCAATCCCCAGGACAAGAAATGACTCCCTTTTCTCTCTTCCCCTTTAGCTGCTCCCTTTAACCCCTCACAGTTCTTGAGACAAAAACTGTTCCAGGCACTGCATGACAGGTGGGGTATTTGTGTATTTTGACACCTCAAGGCCAGGTTGTGGCCCTGCACTGTGGTTTGTGAATCCCTGGGGTCAGGACCTCTCCCTGCGGGGTGTGTGCAGCTCCTGGCACAATTCCCCATCAGCCTGCCTTGGTCTGCAGGTACCACCTGAGAAATACAAGTAATAACAGCAACGGCAAAGGAATCTTCTCATCAGTCTTGAGGTTATCCAGAGTATCAGCTTCAATAAAGTGGCATGAAGTTTCTAGTTTATGAAATTTATCTGAACTGAACAGCAAGGGATAGATAATCCAAAAGAAAAAAAAGCATGTGTGCTAACATCAGAAGATTTTTGATCCTGAAACTGGGACTGTGCAATTAATCTGGTTTCCCAGAAGCTAGCAGAAACTTCCAAATGTGAAATTATTCCTCTTCTGCAGAAATGAAAGGATTCCAAAGATCAGCCTCAGCAATTTCTGCTGGAACTGTGCCCAGGGTATGTAATTTATTTTCTAAATTTTTTTCAATTAGATTATTTTTTCTCTTTCAAAAGAGAGAATGTCCGACTATTTAATCTAATCTAGTTAATTTATTGTTTTTATCCTGCTGAGTCTCTCACTGCAAATCCAATAGCACTCCTACAGCACAGACCTTGGGAGACCTCCAGGGAACTTCTGCACTACTTTTCCAGCAGCAAAGCTTACTGAGGTCAAGATCTTTGTTTTGCTTGCAATGTACAGAACATTTATCTTGCAAATAACAGAATATTACTCTGTCATTAGGTGGGAAAGATCTGGGTGGCAGACTATGGGAAGCTGCTTTGCTCCCAAAAAAGGGCATCAATGGATGGTGGCTTGGCTGAGGCAGCCCTTGCTCAGTCCCTCATCACTTCAGACTCTATAAAAGCTCCCCTAAAGGCAGGATCAGTTCATTGTCCTGCCTGTCTCATGGCTTTTCTCTGTACCCTTCCCACAGGCAGCTCCACACAGCATTGACCCTTCCTTCCTTCCTTCCTTCCTTCCTTCCTTCCTTCCTTCCTTCCTTCCTTCCTTCCTTCCTTCCTTCCTTCCT
>JAOTIY010000695.1:6828206-6849883 GCA_027123655.1 Muscicapa comitata
AGCAGCAGCCCTTGAGCCCCAGCTGTCCCTGTCACAGTAGCAGCTCTGCACTGAAGCTGATGGGAAGCCCTGTGAATAAAGAGCAGCAGCAGCTCTGAGACAGAGCCCTGGATCAGGACTGTGCAGGTTGGAGAGGGACACTGGCAGCTTTCCCAGGGAATACCTGAGGTGTGTGTGTCCATCATTATGCAGAATTCCAGCAGACTCAGGCTGACCTCCTTGCACACACACAAACACACAACTCTGTGCACAGTGTGTGCTCTCCAGCCCTGCTGTTAAATATTGTCCTCTCTGTTAATGTTTTTCTAAAGCAAGAGTGGCTGTGGATTTAAAAACAAACCCAAAGCACAACAGCTCTGGGGAGGGATGGCAGCCCTGTGCTCTCTGTGCTGGGAAAGGAAGAACTCTCAAACTCTCACTCTGCTGGTTTTCCCCTCAGTTCTGAGTGTGGCTGTGACAAAACTTCACAGCTTTGGGAAACTTAGCAGCTTTTCAGATGAAAACTGGAAACTAATTGACTTGTGTGTTGCCTCTTCCAGCAAAGCACTTGGACAGGAGATGAGGTGAGGTGACAAGAGGAGTTTCTTGGGTTAAGGACAGTGCAACCACCACTGTGTTTAAAAGAGCATCTCCTCAGCACTGCTGGCTCCAGGCTGGAGCTGGAGCACGGGGAGGGCAGTGCCACCCAGGGGAAACATCTTCTATTTCTGATGGAAGTTCTGATCAGGAGATTTCTTATTCCACAGAAATTGATGCTGCTTTTGGTCTTCTGGTACAGTGACATTTTTTTTGCAGAGGGTGGTGCAAAATAGTTTTGTGCTGTTGAGAGGGTTGGTTCAGATTCCAATCTTAATGGGTGTATTTGAAATCGCATTAGGAGATTGTTAACCAAACTGTGAAATTTATTTCTGAAGCTGAAATGAATGATTTAAATTGCCAAATAATATCACTGATGAAGTCAAACTTATGGTCTCTTTTAAATTAGGATATTTTTCTTGTTAAAATGCTAATGGTAAAATGGAAGCTTACAAGAACTTATAGTCTTCTGTGTCATTCTCTGTTGTGCATTTGTTCTTCTAATTAGTTTTTAAATAATATATCTTCTTATTCTGGTGTTTGAAGTTCAGTTTTCATTTTGAGAGTGTATTCTCTGTAGGCAGTTTCATAATTACAGAGTAATTTGTTTGTTATTTTATGATACACATTTTCTGTTATGACTATTCTGTAAATTAAAGAGGTAAAGGACCTGACTTCATATCTACAAGTAATCAGAGATTTCTTTGGCTAGATGGAAGCAATAGTGAGATGTGATGGGTAATAGACAACACAGCACTTTGTGCTAAAATAGGGAATTTTCTTTATAAGGTTTGGGGAAAGTTCATCTAGCACAGCCTTCTAATTTGCTGAATGTCCCTAAGTACTTTATAATGACTGCTCATGTTGGTACAAATTTAGAATTTAAAAAACACTCACAATTGCCAATTTACTGAGCATCCTCTGGACAGCAGTGCTGGGAAGTCCTTTGCTGGAGAAGCCCATTTTTCCAAACTCCACAGGCTCTGTGTTACAGGACTGAGCAGTTGAGAAACCAGTGGGGAGAGGCAATGTGGGTGAAGCCAAAAGGATCATTGTTAAAGAAATACAGGCTGTGCTCATGTGAAAGGCACAAACTGCACTTCAGGAGTGTTCTGCCTGTTGTTGTGTAGGTTTTAATCTGAGTTAATTGACATAGATAGGATTAAACCTGGTTTAGTTCAGAAATCTCCTGTGTATGGAAAAGGGAACAATTCTGGGTTATATGATAGAAAAGGCTGTAAATTCTCTTTAAAAGTCCCAGAAATTGGTGTCTGTTCTCTCCTCTGTGTGTGGCATCTGTTTTTCCCTCATGTGCTGCAAAGAAGAAAAAGAAACCCCTCAAATCTAGATCACCCCATGGAGTCCTGTGGTGCTCCTGAACAAATTTTTGCTTTTACTGTGCCAGCAGTGATTATATGGGTGACCAGCCTGGCCAGTGTGAGAGGTGATGGATCCACAGCTCAGGGGCTCCTAAACTGGGGGAGATGCAACTCTCTCCTCCTCCAGCTGTGGGAGGACACAGAGGAATCCTGGTGGGGGACATGAATGCCCTGCATGCAGCAGAATGAATTTGCTTTGATGGCTGTGGTAGTGGGAAAATATTGCATTAATAGTTGCTAGTGGAGACAGAGATGACACAGACTCACTGAGTGTTCCCAACAAGCAGCGTGTTTTATTGTTCAGAACTTCTTTTTATAGGGCATTCACATGTCCCAGGGGTACCAGCTCCCTGGCCAAGGACCCAGCTGCATTTAGGGCTCAGTGGATTGGCTGGGATCCTTTGCATGTGTTCAGATCCATCCCATCATTGCTGACCCATCCACCTCCAGGCTGGCGGGGTTTGGGGCCACAGCTTCAGACTGGCACGATGTGACAGGAAAACAAGGTGCTAATTTGGCTTCTTGAAACGGGGCAAAACTGCCAGAGGAGTGGGTGACAAACACCAGGAGGGCAGTTGATAATGAAGATGATGTAAGAATGCAGAACTTTCAGGTGCAGTGACCCAAGGCACTGCAGAGCTGGGCAGGGCTGGCCACAAGAGGACTGTGACCATCACTGTGTGTCTGGGCATGATGTGACCCCACATTGTCATTAATGTGTCACTGCCCTGCTGGGATGACTGAATGCTGTAATTGCTTTTGATTAGTCTTGGCTGTTGCAAAGTTTCCAAGAGCTGAATTTCTGTATTCAGCCACCCTTAAGTTTGTTTTTTATTAATCATATTTGGCTGGCACATCCGTGGGTCACAGTCAGAGCTGTGGGCAGAGCAGGCTGCACTGATGGGATGTTAAATCCCCTCATCTGCTGCAGCTCCTGATGATTTTTGACTTTGTGTCTGTGGCCTTGAACAGCTGTTCTCTTCACCTTTGTGAAGCCAATGCTCAGTTGGAGCTGCTGGCTCCTGCACTGGGGCTCTGGGTACTGGAGTAGCTCTTTATTCCTACTTTTTCCACAGTTACAGATCCATGCAAGGCTAAGTGCTTAAATCACCACTGAGTTGTAAATGATTATTTATTTTCTCTTATTATTATTTGACAGGTGATAATTTTGTTAAGAAACTTCAGCAAACCTGTAAGGACAGATCCCACTCCTTCCTTTCTATACTTACGATACACATGTATAAATAATATTTAGCTTTATCCACATTTGCAAGAACCACTGCTGTATCTTTGCAGGAGGATTAGCTCGAACTGCTTGACAGGAGACTGTGTGTTTATGTAATGGGTAGTGCCCATGACTATAAATGTATTTATAAATAAATATATTCACAGGCTGAGTTGCTGAGGATGCAGAGCTGCTGTTGGGGCTGGGCTGCTCTGAGGTTGGCTGTGTTGGACCTGGCAGCTTTGAGGACCTTGTGCACAGGCACTGATGCCTTTCCTCTGGACTATGTGGATCCCTGCTGTTCTCCCAGGGTTTTCACTAAGAAAATAATTTTCATTTGGCAACAGCTGGAGGGATGGAGGACTTAGAGCCATCAGCACCCATCATCTCCTCTCTTCTTCCCCCAGCCCTGGTAGAGAAGTGGAGCCAGCAGCAAAGCAAGTACAATTAACCTGCTGCCTCTTCATCTGGAGGGAGCTCAGAGTTAACAGCAACAAGAAAATGTGCAATTGTAAGCTTATTTACTACATTTATTAACCAGCTGGGATTTAGAGCTTCTAAAGTAAAGGAGCTTTTAAATTTCATTCTACTTAATCCTGTGAAAGCAAAAAGAGTAGATTTTAATTTCTTTCATCAGGCATTCAGTGCAGTGACAACCTTGCACAAGAGCAGTGCTAATGGGTTTTTATTCTCTTGGTGTGTCCACATCTGACAGGAGCTGGTGGCTGACAGAGGACACCAGTGGTGAGCAGGGTCTGTGCAGGGGACAGGGGAGGATATCAGCCCAGGGTGAGAAACTCTTCCTTGGCTGGAGCTGTCAGGGTTTGTGAGAGCTGATGGATCCATGGACTGCTGGGCTGGCAGAAATGCATCACTCTCCTTCTCCAGCTGTGGGCCTGCAGCAGCAAAATTAGCTCTGGTGGGGACATGGATGCTCTGCAGGAGAATAAATTTATTTTAATAGCTGTGGTAGATGGAAAGCAAGGTGCTAATTTGGCCTCTTGAACTGGGAAAAAGTGATGTGTGAGAATTCAGAGACACCAGGAGGAGCCAGGGGGGATGGAGGGGCTGGAGCCTGCCCTGCAGAGGGAGGGGAGCTCTCCTGCACTCTGCACACAAAGAACAGCCCAGGATCATTCCCAGGGCTTGCTGAATAACAGTGCAATAGAAAATACAATGCAAAGAAGGATCAGCACAAATTGTGGCAGTTTAAGGTACTAGAAATGTAACAATGAATAATGTAACAGGGATGGTAGGATTTACTACACAGTGCTGAAAAAACTTGCTTTGCTCTTTGTTTGTGACCGTGGAAACTCAGCCCTGGTGTTTGACAATTTTGGGTTTTATTATGTAACAGTTTAGAGCTCTGCTATCAAGGTGGAGAATTGGTGCTGCTCCCTTCCCTGAAGAGTAGTGAGCAAAAGTAAAGAAATTAAGGAAGGGAAATTACTTGAAGAGAGGGAAAACAAATAAGAACAGCATCTGACAGCAGGGAGTCAAATTTTGCACTGGAGCAGCCTTGGTTTCACTGGAGCCAACACAGTTCAGAGGAGAAAAGTGTTTGTACATAGATTTTGAAAGCAGGGGGGAGAAAAAGACTCCAGTTCTGATCAGAGGTGTGGGAAAGCAGGGAGGGGAAGAGAAGGAATGATCCCATAAAGAAGTGCAGGAATTCCCTGCAAGACAGGCCCATTGCTTTGGTTGGAATCTCTCCTGCAATGCACACAGGCTTGGAACGTGGTCCTGCCATGCCCTGCTAGGGCTGATTCACATCTCAGGGGCAGTGCAGGAGCTAGGGTGAGGGGTGCTGCTGCCTCCAGGAAAAATGAACTGGGGAACTGCAGCCCTTTGAAACGTGGGAGTTAAGGGTTTTGCACTACTGAGAATCAGGTTGCTTTGGTGCCAAAATACGGATTTAGTTGCTTAAAATTAAGTCTGCCTGTGTCCCAGTTTCCCCATCTGTAAAATGTATTACAGCAATTTCAGCTAATCCTATTAAATTGTAGTACTAGTGTTTCACTATTAATATATCCTCCAGGACATGCATCATGGTAACTTTACCCCATGGTGACTAAAATTTCTGCAGGAGCACAGGATGAAATAATCAGAGCCTTAGGGACTCTGGAGCTCTCCTCTTTTAATTGGTTGACTAGGAAGAAATTATGCCAATTTTCTCCAAGTAAAGGTCTGGTCTACCCTCATCCTGAGGGAGGGAAAGCAACTTATTTTTCAGACTTGAATTTTTTTCCTACTTCCTCTCAACCTTGCTTTTTTAGGGTAACAAAAATGCAGGATTTCATGACAAAGCTTTGCCTTTCCCTGTGAATTTTGGTTTCTTTGTTTTATGCATCACTGTTCAAGTGAGAACTCAGGTGCCTTCCAAATGTGAAAACTGTATAATGACAAGGTTTCCTGCTAAGCAAGGAAAAATCTTCAGAGGTAATTGTAGCTTCATTTCTTTGGCATTTTGTTCCATTTAGTGTTTTATTAAACCTCTCATCTGATCTTTGGTGTGTGTATGACAAAAGGAAGTTTGTAGTGCAGCCACCTCTGATAGATGATCTAATCCTTTTAGGAGGCAGGATGTAAAACAGGTCCCATAACACATCAGGATTTCCTCAGAAATCTCTGGCAGGGCTGATTATTTTTTTCCTTGCCACTGAGCAATCACTAATTCTCCTGCAGTTTCTAAGTGCTTCTGACCTTCAATATTTCTTCTCCACTTGTGCAGAGATTACACCTGCAGTCCCCAAGGACAGGCACCTGGGTCACTGTCTCAGTCAGGGAAGGACACAGTTTTTGGGTGATGCTCAGTGCATCCCCCAAAGGCAGCAGCACAACCTGGCACATTGCCACGGGGAAAAATCAAAAGCCTGTGGGCAGGGTTGTGGAGGAAGGTTATGGCACCTGGTGCTGGAATAAATCACAGGGCAAAGGCAGGGCAGGGTCCCAAAGGGAAAGAGATCCCAAACCCCAGGGGCTGTTCCAGGCTGGTGCTGGAGCAGCAGTGAGGGATGCAGCTGCTTCCCTCATAACCCTTCCAGCCTGAGCCTGGGAATGTGGTGATCTGCCAGGGGTCCTTGGCTCAGAAAGGATGGAAATCTGATGCAGAGGTTTAGAGCAGGCAGCAAGGGCCAGCTCAGCCCTTGTGCACAGCCACTCCCATTTCTCTCTGGTTAGGAACAAAGGGTTAATGAGAGTAAGGCATTTAGGGTTCACCAACGTGTGGTGATATTCTGGGTGTCCAGATTTACTGTCAGACCTTCTGGCTGCTCATGGATAGCTGGTAATACTGAATATCAGCCTTAAAGTCTCCAGAAATCAGAACTAATTTCAGAAATATGAGGCTTAACCTTCTTGAAGTATTCATTGTTTGATAGAATCAATATGCATTTAAGTATCTTCACTGTAATTATGATAAATTATGTACAAGGGCTGAAATCTAAATTTGATGGTCAGGTGCTGAGAGCTTAAGTCTCATTTGTAATTTAGAAATGAATGTTCTACCTCTTGTTTTAATAAGTTAAATGTTACCTCTTGTAGTGCTTTATTTGAAAGCCTTTTCGCCAGAGGTGAGTTCATAACCATTCCCTCTCTGTCCTTTGAAGAAGGAGCTTCTGACACTTGAAGTTTTCTCTCTCTGTATAATGTTCTTCTCTTTAAACACTGATTCCTGCCATCTCCATCCTTCCTTCTCAGCATCCCCAAAGACAGGGAAGTCCTAGAGCACGATGGGGTTTGCATCCCCCAGCACACAGGTCTGTGCACCCTGGGGCTCCTTGTGAGTGGGAAGTCAAGAGCTGGGAAAGCCCTTTCTCTTTTAGGCACATTTTACACTCTCTTTGAGGGGTCCATTTTTCAAGCATTCCCTTGGAGGGAGCTTTACCTCATGCAGGACTCTCAGTGCTGTTACAGCTGTAACTGAAACCAGAATGGTGCAATTAAATATTACATCATCAATCAGACGCTCCCTGTTGCTGTCTCATTAGATCAACAACAACCTGCCTAAAAGGGGAAAAAAGAGCAAAATGCACAACAAGTGACTGCAGTTTTTCTACAAAGGGAAGAGACCTTGGGTGACTTTACAAACATGACTGAGGAGGCGCCTCTGAGGAACTGTAGGGAGAATTCCAAATCATCAGCAACCTGCAGTGCTTGGCACAACTGGAGGCTGGAAGAAGCCTTCCCCTTTCACCAGGGAAGATTAGAAGGGCTCCCACAAACAATATGTGCTTCCATAAACCCTGTTTACCCTGCAGGGTAAAGCATCCTCACAGATGGGGAGCTGCAGAACAGACACTGAATGAATTTCTGAGAACTTCAACACAACTGAGATTCAACCCCAAGTCTTGGAACTTGTAGAGGGTTTCTAGTAACTAATGGATTGTCTTCTGGTTGAGGTGATTATAATATTTTATGTCACACATGAAAAAGTCTGACTCTCCTGAAAACTACTCCAGAGGTGTGTTTGGGATCCTTTCTAAAATCTTGCTGTAACATTGACACAATAAATGCCCCAAATGTATCTAGCAGTGGAATTGGCTGGTTCATGCAATACAGATATTTTATGTATTCTGGAATACCTCTAGTTATAACTGAGGGTGGGGGGATTGCCCAAACTGGGCAGAGCAAAACTGGACAAGATTCTTCCAAGTATTTCACTCTTCTTGACTGTGTTTAAGGCCTTCTATTGCTGGAATAGCAAGGTAAAGCTCCTGCTAATGAAAACCTCAGTCACTCAACCTATGATATTACTTCTATCAAAGGTAATTTTTCAAAATACAGGTATGCTCCACAGGGCATGATCCTTGTAGCTGATGAGGTCTTTCCTTTTCATTTTCCTGGAGTTCTGCATTTCAGACACCTCTGCAGGTGGTCAGCAGTGGCTGCTTTGCAACATTTTAAACTAGAGCTGGTCTGTGGTCTGCCTCTTCATCTCTGACAAATATTTTCTTTCATGATTGTTGGTTGTGTATTTTCTTTAAAGTAATTCTTGGACTGAAAGTTCATGCTCTGCACTTTTTTTTTTTTTTTTTGGTGGTGGTGGTGGTGGTTTTTTTGTTTTGTTTTGTTTTTGTTTTTGGGGTTTTTTTTTTGTAGCAGTTTAACTGTTGTGACCTGGAAATTTTTCCTTATTTTATTTCACTGAGTGCCTGAGCTCATGTTGCATTAGAAATGAGCAAGATTGAAGGAATGAAGGGTTCCTTCTCCCCTCTCTGGTATAATTTGTATGGAGTAACTGCTTGCAGCTGGATACTCCAGTTGGAAAGGTTGTTGCCTTTCAGGGGTTCTCAGCTCCTCCATTTCTGTCCGAAAAGCCAGAATTTAACTGTGACCCTGGGAAAATGTGTATATTGTGATACCAAAATTGCATGTGCTGGAAAATGCATTCATCCTGTCTGTTCTTTCTCCACAATGGAACTTACTTCTCTTACGTCATACTGTCGTATTCCATTTTTTTGAAATCTAATCATTTTCTTGCTGTGGTGGGTAGCTATGTGTGACCCATTCCTGCTTTCAGGGCTTTTGAAGATTGGACTGGACCCTTGAGATCTACCTGAGCATGGATTTGTTGAAGTCAGAAAAGCAGTGACAAATTAAACAAATTTAAAAAATGACAATTTGGCTCAAAAAAGTGATCCTGCCTCTTAGAGGGTTCTGGCTGATAAACAGAAATGATATGTGTGTTTTTCTACTTTGTAGAGTCAGAACAAAGCAGGCTCTGCAGGGATGCTGAAATTGCTTGCAGCAATATTTTCTGTAATATGAATCCAAATAAGTGAACAGACAAAGATTTGCATGAGGGTGGTGGACTCATGGGGAAGAATCCCTTTCTCAGACACCTCAGAAATGTTTTTGTAGCTGGAGAACTTCCAGGTGTAAGAAAAGCAGCTGGGGGTGCATTCTCTAGTGCTGGCAGGGTGTTGTTCAAGCCCCCAAATGGCTTTTCCAAGCCCCAGCAGCCCAGGGAGAGCAGTGTCAGAGAAGTCCCTGGCAGAGGGAAGATGTGGCTGACCCGAGTGCCAGTGATGATTAAAGGCTGATCTGGTATCTCCTAATCACAGTCTGTAGGGTTTTCTTCTATTTCTTTTGTAGTGTGACTCTAAATCCAAGCAGAATGTTTCAGAAGCTTGTATTTGTGTCTTATTAGCATTTGACTATAGCCTGCTCTTTGAATACTTTAGCAGATGTAACTTCAAGTCCTGGAGAATATTAAGAGTACTGTCATGGGTGAAATCAATGTAAGTTGATACTGCAAATCAGTCAAAATCCTTTTTTTTTTTTTTTTTTTTTAAATTGACAGCCTTTTTATGTACCTTTGTAATATGCAAGTCTGTGCCTGAGGTGGATCTGGGCTTTGTTTTGGAAGCAACTGAGAATTCTGGTAAATAGAGTTACCATAAATTAAAAGAGCTTCCCATAGATACACTCACAAACTGCTCTGAGCCTGGAGCACCAGGTCACTAAAAATGAACTGCAGGAATTAAGGAAATTGGAAGCTCATAAGGAGGAGGAAAAGTCTCTCCATGCTAGCATCAAACCCCAATTCTTCAGATCATTTTTTAGGGAAAGGGGCAAGTTCCCCTCCTGAGTGTTAAAGGGGGGCTCCTTCAGCTAAAACCAAGGTGTCAGCAGGGACTTGTATTTCCTCAGTGGTGTGCCAGGTGTTGTACCCTTCTTTAGTCTTTATTCTTGTATCTGGTAAAATTGGATAACTATTTAATTTGCTGCTTATCTCACTGGGTAACCTGAGACAGATGTCCTAAAGCAAGTACCATTGAGCAGAGCTGATAATGCACAGCATTTCTCCAGCATGTCTTTATCTTCAAAATGCTTTTAAGCAATAATTAAAAATTGCAAGGGAATGGAGAAAAACATCAGTGCAGCAGTTGTGTCGTGACTGACTGTGGGACTGTGTCAACAGGTGTCAGCCAAGTGCCACCAAAGGGCTGTCCAGAGCAAAGCTGCAGCTGGGCATCTGTCACTTCCCTTGGAAGGCAGGGGAGGATTGGTTTGGACCGAGGAAATGTCAGCCTTCTGCAGACTAATTGAACCTGATAACGGGGCTTCAGTGACATCAAGTTGAGAGAAATGTAGAAAATCTGAGTGCTGCTGTGCAAATTGCTGCAAATGGTGCTGAGAGGCTGCTGAGATGTGCTCAGGCTCAGCCAGGCTGCTCTCCACCTTCTCTAGAGCTCTCTGCACTTCCCTGAGGACTGACAGGCCGAGGATGGGTTTGCTCTCAGAGACTGGCAGGGGATTCTTGCACAGGTGACTGAGCACAGCTTTAGGTGACCCCACACCTGTGTCTGAGAGGTGTCTGAGAGTCTGTGCTTCTGTGAGGTGGTTTGGTTATCAGTGGTGGTTTGGAGCATGGCAGGCACTCCTTGGGCTTCCCCATGGATGGACAGATGGGCAAAATCCAAAAAGGTGAGAGGACCTAGTGCTGGGTGCTGGTTTTTGGCTGCAGTGATTCCCTGCAGAGGGACAGGCTGGGGACAGAGTGGCTGGACAGGGGCAGGAGGGGCTGGGGGCACTGATGGACAGCAGCTGGACATGTGCCCAGGGGCCAAGAAGGCCAATGGCTCCTGGATCAGGAGTGGGGTGGCCAGCAGCAGCAGGGCAGTTATTCTTCCCTGTGCTCAGCACAGGTGAGGCCACACCTTGAGTGCTGTGGCCAGTTCTGTCCCCTCAGCACAAGTGAAGTGTGTCAGAGGGGGCAGCGAGGCTGGTGAGGGCTGTGGAACACAAACCCTGTGGGAATGGCAGAGGGAGCTGGGGTTGGTGATTCTGGGGGCTCAGGGGAGCCCTCATCCCTCTCTGCAGCTCCTGTCAGGAGGGAGCAGCCAGGTGAGCAGTGACAGGACAGAGAACACAGCCCTGAGCTGGCCAGGGCAGGTTCAGGCTGGAATTAGGAAGAAACTCTTCACAGAATGAGTGAGTGGGTGCTGGAATGGGCGAGGTGTCACCGTCCCTGGAGGTGTTTAGGGACAGACTGGATGTGGCACTCAGTGCCACAGTCTGATACAAGGTGCTGTTGGGCCACAGTTGGACTGGATGATCCCACAGGTCCTTTCCAACCTCCTTCACTCTGTGATTCTGTGAAGGTGGAGCATCAGCCTGGGCTGCAATGGATACAAGGGGTGCCAGCCTGTGCATTCAGGGCAGGGAAATGATGGCATTGAACTCTGCATCTGCATTAGAGATTAAATGTCATCAAGTTTGGGTCGAGCAGCTTGAAAAGACTGTGCATGTCTGTGCATGGTAATTTTGACATGCACTGAACCTCTGGGGAGGAGGGAGTGCATCTGTTTGCTGCTGCTTTCATGGTGACCCCATCACAATGGACAAGAAGAGCTCATTCCATAGAAATTTGTGCAAAGGACTAGGATTATTTCTTGTAAAATACCTTCAGAGCATTAAAATAATTTTCTTTTGTATTATGATCAATCATTATATATCCCAGAATATCTGACTACAAAATACTATCTCTGCTGATCCAAAGTTATCTGAAATTCTACCTGAAGACATAATTATGAATCTGATATAAATTTAGGTTTAGATTGAATTTCCTGCTGATCATAATACAATATAAAAATCACAAAATATAGTAGCCAAGAAAAAAAATCCAGACGACCCCAGCACCCCAAAACCACAAACACACCTACAAACCAACCCAAAGCAACAAACCTCAACCACCATTCAAAAAAAGAACCCCTGAATAGTTTTTGTCAAGGTTGTGTAAGGATGGAGCATTTGGGTTGTTTCAGGGTATTTTATAGTTTAATTCTTTACAAAATTATTTTAAATCCCTTCACAAACAGTTTTTAGAACATAAATGCAAATCGCCAGCCAAATAATACATTTACACATTAAGAGGAAGATTAGAAGGTAATGAATAAAAACTGAGACTTCTGAGTGAGTTTATAAAAATATTCTGTAGAAATGTGCAATTCTGAGCTGCTATAGAACATGTCTTTCCAGTGCTTAGATATTCAAATCTCTAGTTAGTATTTCTTTCTGTCTAATCTTCATTCTATGTCCCAAAAATCTAAAAAAGGACATTTTCTTCTCTGTATTTCAATCTGCAGAATAAAGGTGCACATGCACCTTCACCCTTTCCTAACCCACCCACTCTGTGCCTGCTCCATCTCCCAGGGCCCCTCCCCTCCTGGGGTCCCCACTGGGTCTGTCATGGACCATTGTTCTCAGACCTTCAGACTGGGGAACAAACACACCCTCGTGCAGGGGCTGGCTGGAGATGGATGAGCCTCTGAAATCCTGGAAATAGGTCTGGGCTGTGCTGTTCCTGTGTCCAGCAGGGAATTGCAATTCCCAAGCACAGACTCCTCCTCTCTGCCCCACGAGTGCTGCAGAACAGCACAACTCCAGCCTAGGGGAGCTCTCCTGTTGCATTCACCCCTCTGTGTTCTGTGGCAGCTTGTCCAAGCCCCTAATTAATGTGTGATCATATTACCTAATTAACCTGGGATCACATGCCTGCAGGTTCCATAGGTGTCAGGGTGGGGATGGATCACAGACCCCCAAAGTACCTCCTGGAATAGCCTGAGTAGGATGATTTGGGATTTCCCACTGACTAGGATAAGGCCTTGGGGAATCATTTGAGGCCAAAGAAAAAAAAAAAAAGGAAGAAGGGAAAAAACCTGGCAAAATTTAAACAAAACAAAAATACTCCAATCAAGCAAAAAAAAAAAAAAAAAAAAAGCCTAAAAAACCAACCAAATAACCAAACAAATTAAAAAACCACACACACACACACACACAAAAAAAACCCCAAACAAAACAAAAACAGAAAAACAAACAAAAAACCAAAGAACAACAAACAAACAAACCCCAAAAAACAGAACAGAACAAAACAAAACAAAACCAAAAAACCAACAAACAAAACAAAACAAAAACCCCATCAAAAAACCCCCAAATAAACAAAAAAAAACCAACAGAAAAATCGGGCATGGCATCCTCTGGTGCTCTCTCAAAGGAGAGCCTGTCGTCTGCATTCCCATTTCTTTCTGAGCAGGATGCTGTGGGTTGTTCCAGGCTGGAGCACAGCACATGTTCACTTGCAGCCTGGACATCTGGGGGACCTGAGCTCTGCAGGGAAGGGGAGGGAGCAGCTGGGATGTGCTGAGAGGTTCCTGGAGATGGGGCTGTATTAAATATTGAGTTCTGTTTACAGCCAAACAACTGCAGCACATTAGAACCATCCACACCTCTATGCATGCAGTGCTGTTTTTACTGCAGTCTAAGTCCAGGAATAGGAAAATGAGCAGAAAATTCGATCAAATTATGTTCATTGATGTGGCAAACCAAGCACATGTATTTAGGCTGGGTTTAGATTTGGTGTCATTGGGCTTGTCTGTCTCTCCTGACACTCTGCTCTGGTTAAAAACCTGTTCAAAGCAGTTTGGGGCTGTTTGGCAGTTTGGTTCATAGAGCCATAGAACTGCAGTTCTGGAAAGCATTACTGCTGTCCTCTGGCCCTGCAGCTCCCTGCTCCAGGAGAGCTGATAAATCTCAGTGTGGAGGGTCTGTGCCAGGTTGTGGAGCAGGGCTGTGTGACACAGCTCAGACCAAAGTGCCTAAAGAGAAGAGGGTCAGAGGAATGGAAGCTTGTCACAGTTTCAGAGCTCAGCAAATGGAGACTGAGGCTTTTCAGGCATTTGGTGATTTGGTTTATGCTGCTCTTTCCTTAATTTGTTTCAGTTGATATGGTATTTGTATTTTAGGAAGATGTTTACTCTGTACTCTGCTATTCAAAGTTTTAAACTTAAGCTGCATGCCTCACATTCAGCAATATAATGCTCTTCCTGTCTGAAAAAACATGACCCCTGTAACTCATTTACAGGAGGAGAAGCTTATGGAAAATGTATTTTAAAATATACTTTTAGAAAGCTGTGAAATATAGAAACTTTTTGGAACACAGTGCAAAATAAAAAAAATAAAAATAGCAAATGATTCCACAGCATGGTGGAAAGGTTGGAGGTAAATAATAATGAGCAGCAGAAATTTATTTAAAGACCTAAATGATTTGTAATGAAAAGTTCTTTGGTAATTGGGTTGTACAAAGTGTAGGGGTGGAAGCCTTGTCATGCTGTTCTGACAAAATGCAATAAAGGGCTTGGATTATTTTTGCATTCACTATGGGAATAATTATATTAAACTCTAGCAAGAATTTTTCAATTATTAAATTAGAAATTATCGAAACACTCCAGTCAGGTAGGAAAGTATTACCGACTCAAGATATTTCCAGGTTAAATAACTTGTTGAAAGGAAATTAAAAAAAAAACACCAAACCAAGGGTCAGACCAGATTTATTACAGCAAAAATGAGAAAGCAAATAACATTTGGAGCTGTGTGGAGCTCTGACACTGACCCTCTGTGCTGTCTGGCAGCTTTGGCTGGGTGGTAGCTTTGCTCCCAAGACACATCTTCAGGAAAGGGCACGAAGGCAATGTCAGCTCAGTTGTCAGGGGAATGGAGCTGCTGGGGCACAGCAGAATTTTCTCAAGTGCTTTTTTCAGGGCCAGACAAGAGAGCAGCAAAATCTCCTCCCAGAGCCAGCACTGGTGTGGATTCACCATCCAGGGCTGCATGGGCTGGACCCCATTCCTGCAGCCCCACTCCCTGGGGCAGCTGCAGTCCTGCTGCTCTGGCAGGGCTCTGTAAGATCTGCTGAGATTTATCCACAGGGATTTGGCTTTTTTGCATCAGAGAGCTGTGGAGGCTTTCCTGGCTCTCGGGGAGGCTCAGAGGAGGCAGTGGGTGTCAATGAGCAGGGCACCAGAGTCTCCTGCAGAGCTGCCCAGTGTTAATCCCCTCGGATGTATTTGTATTTAGAGTTAGAACTGTGTTTGTGTACCTGCTCATTTGCATGTTAATGGGATTCTCCAGGGCTTTTCCTTGATCTTTAACAAGAGGAAAGCCTGGCTAC
The DNA here is from genome assembly GCA_027123655.1 of Muscicapa comitata. Classification (NCBI taxonomy): domain Eukaryota; kingdom Metazoa; phylum Chordata; class Aves; order Passeriformes; family Muscicapidae; genus Muscicapa; species Muscicapa comitata. The sequence continues at coordinate 6,843,340 of JAOTIY010000695.1, forward strand.
TTGTAATTTATTTGAAAGGGGTTTATTTGCCACTTGGTCTGGGGACAGAAGGCTACAGCAGCTGAGGGAGGCTGCAGTGTTAGCAGAGTTAGCTTTGAATGGCTGAGCATTCCTGCACTGCCAGGATTACCTGATAGAGGCAGTGAAGGGTGCACACTCATCCTTCTCCTGCTGACCACCCTAAATTGGTTTGGGTCCAGCCTGTTCTAGTGGCTGCTCCCTGCTGAGCTGGGAGCTCTCGTTTAGAGGAACAAAGAACCTGCATGGAAAGCTTCCCATGTCCTGTTATACACTTCTAACTGCTGAATCTGGCTCCAGAATGCAGCAGTGACAGCCCACAGAGACCTGTCCCAGTCACCACCACTGACCCCTGACCATCTGGACTATCCTTAAACCCCACACATCATGCCCTGGCTTGGTTTATTCCAGCAGCTTTGGTTTTCCAAACCCTTTATTCCACTGCCAGTGGAGCAAGACTCTTCTGCCTCAGCTCTCAGGGGCTCTTGCAAGCAGCCCCTTGCTCTGTGTGTGCTCCTGTCTTGGAGCTGCTGAGGTGTGAGGTGGCTGCAGCACATCCAGGTGCTCTGGCAATTACCTGGGAACTCAGGCTGGGAACTTTGTGATGGCTCCATCCATCAGCTGCCCCTTGGCCAGCACCATCAGTCACACTGCAGCTGGAGGTCAGGTTTCAGCCTGGAAATCACATTTTGGGTGAATGATGATGATGATTTGCTAGGGGGAAGAGCTGTGTGTTTTACTGCTCATCCTCTGTGGCCTGTGTTTCCAGCTGAACTGGTCTGCACCTTCTGGGGTGCTCTGGTTTTCACCCAAATACTGGAGCTTCCTTCTGTCTAGTCAGTCACCACAAAACACTGCAGGGGGTGATTAACACTTCTCTTATCTCTGTGTTTTAGAACATGTCTATGATTTGGTGGTCTCAGTCCATTTCTTTCCAAGTATTTAATTGCTGGGTCTTCTGTGGAGGTTTTTGATTATGAGGAGTTCATTAGAAGGCAGACAGCACATTTCCTAGCACAGAACAGGGTATAATCACAGCTGAAGCACAGCTGTCAAAATAAAATTAACAGAAAGTGAAGCTAGTGCTTTAGCTGTGCTTACAGACTCATTAACTCTGAGAACTTCACACTGCAGAGTGGTTCCTCCTGCTCATGTGCAGCGAGGATGGGCCCCGTGCTGCTGTGCCCAAAGCCCAGCTGGACTGGGTGGTGCTGTCCCGAGGCAGAGGGGATGGGTGCTCTGCAGAAAGCACCGAGGTTCGGAGGTCTCCGAGGCAGGAAATACAAATGTAATTCACCAATGGCTCTTGTGTGGGGAGGGGCTCCCTCCATCCATGAACAGGGGGATGGTTAAAATGTGGCCCTGGGAGCACAGCCAGCAGGAGGGGCAAACTGGGGCGTGGCACGGCTGTGAGGGCGTGGCACAGCTCTGGGGGCGTGGCACAGCTCTGGGGGTGTGGCACAGCAATGAATAGGAGGGGCAAATGGGCGTGGCACGGCTGTGAGGGCGTGGCACAGCTCTAAGGGCGTGGCACATCTCCAAGGGCGTGGCACAGCTCTGGGGGCGTGGCACAGCTCTGAGGGCGTGGCATATCCCTAAGGGCGTGGCACAGCTCTAAGGGTGTGGCACAGCTCTGAGGGCGTGGCACAGCTCTGAGGGCGTGGCACAGCTCTGAGGGTGTGGCACATCCCTAAGGGTGTGGCACATCCCTAAGGGCGTGGCACAGCTCTCAGGGCGTGGCACAGCTCTAAGGGCGTGGCACAGCTCTCAGGGCGTGGCATGGCAGCGAGCAGGAGGGGCAGACAGGTCATCTTGTGAGAGTTCCCAGGTGAGTGCACGCTCCGCTCCCTGCTGGCTGCAGGGCTTTGCTCCTGAGCCTGAGCACGGCCAGAGGGGGCAGCGGGGCTGGTGAGGGGCTTGGAGCACAAACCCCCTGGGGAGCAGCTGGGCGTGTTCAGCCTGGAGAAAAGGAGACTCAGAGTGGCCTGGTCACTCTGTAACTCCCTGAAAGGTGCCTGCAGCCAGGTGGGATTTGGTCTCTCTCTCCAGGCAGCACTGACAGAACCAGAGGACACAGTGTTAAGCTGTGCCAAGGGAAGAGTAGATTGGATATTAAGAAAAAGTTTTTTATTCAAAGAGTGATAAAGTACTGGAATGATCTGCCTGGGGAGGTGATGGAGTCACCATCCCTGGATGTGTTTTAAAAAGTGGCACTCAGTGCCATGGTCTAGGTGAGGTGTTAGGGCATGGATTGGACCTGATGACCTTGAGGGTCTCTTTAACCCAGTGGTTCTGTGAATTCTCTACAGCCATTTCTCTCCTTTTGGCAATACATCACTGCTAATGTCATGCCAATCTTTGCAAAACTATTTAGCAGAGGAAGCTCAGGCCTCCTGCACCTGAGAGCAGCAGTAGCAAAGTAAGGCATGAGAGACTCTTAAATGCTCTCCAGGTGTAAATGCACTGTGAACATGAGCAAAGCTCAGTCTCCAGTAAGGAAATTTTACAGAATGTTCTGAGATTGTTTTTGGTTTTGTTTTTTTGCTTTTGCTTGTCTCCACATCTGTTTGATGGGTGTTTTTGCTGTTGACTGGAAATGATGTTAAAGCAAGCAGCAGATGTAGCTCCTGAGATACACTGAGATACTCTGAAATCAATCTTTGTTCAGAAAGTCTTTGGGAAAGCTGAGAGAGAAAAATAGAATATTAATAGCTGAATGAGTTGGTAAACTCTGCAAGGATTTTAGAAGCACCCTTCAAAGAAAGGATGTGGTAAATTTTAAATTGGTCCTGAGGGAGCTACACAGGACCATCACCAAACAGAGCATTGATTGTCCCACCAGCTGGGAAACCTCTTCAGCATTTAGTTAATTATATTCTTTATGATGTTTATTCCTACTCAAATGGGAGAATTTGCCAAGATTAATATTACAGAGAAATTATTTCCTGGTACAACAGAATTTTAACTAAGTATTGGGAAAAAAAAAAAACAAACATGGGCTAAACTCTTTCTGCTTGCCTGGAGTAATCTAGAAGCTGAAATGAATTTATTATTTCTTGTCTTAGTATATTAGGATTAAATGGAGGACTGAAAGCAACAGGAGTCCTTCATACAAGCACTTCAAAAGCCTCAAATGGGAGTTTCAGAGGCACATCCTGCTGCAAATTTCACCTTAAGTGTGTTTACATCTATTTCAACTGTTGAGCTTTAATGTATGTTAGAGTTCATTTATTAAGCAATGGTTATGAATATTTGTATATGGCAGACAGCGAAATGGGATGTTTGACAGGTTTGCTGTGACTGATTAAATTCTTTCTCCACTTCCATTAGGATTTTAAATCTCACCTTGAAAATCTCATCCACACCTTTGATGTAATTTTTAAATGACATTTATGGTGTGTGTGTGAATGAAACACAGTAACTTCTGCAAGCTCTGTTTTTAATAATGAACCTGAGAAAGTACTTGCAGGTAGTCCCTGGGAAATGAATTTTTCAGCAGAAGCCTCTGATGCTGTCAGGCACTGGTGGTGGGTCTGCTCACTTTCTGTATTCCTGTGAGCAGCAAGCTCTGCTTCAGCAGGATTGTAAAATGGAAAAGACACCTATTCTCAGAGCCACTTCATGGTCACACATGACTGGGTCACCCTTCTGGCCGAGCTCCTGGAGGGAGCAAAAATAACAAAATAGAGAAATGTATGTATTTACCTGCAAATCCACTCCAAATCAAAGTGAAATCAAAGTCTGAGACAAGGGACAGGAACACAGCGCAGCCAGGCAGCAGAGAATCTCTGGGGAAACACTGAGGAGAAGTTTTCAGGAATTTTACACAGACAATGGTGACAAAGCCTCATCCTTTGTCAGCTGGAGAAGCTCTGCTGGTTTCTGTACAGAGCTTGGCCAGGTATTTCCTTGTGGAAAGGAGACTGTCTCTGAGTGGCTCTAGCAGGGTGTCTGCACATCAAAATCAGTGTGCTCAGCCTTCCAGAATGTCTCTCCCTACAGGCAGCCTCTCCATTTTTTTCTGTTTTAATCAGCACATATTCCAGTTTGCATGAGAACCGCTGTATTTTCAGCTGCTGGATGCTCCTGGATGTAGGAGAGTGGGGATTATCTCTCTCTCAGTAAGGGCTGGATGTGCTGGGTCAAAGGCAATGGTTATTTGTGTTTTTAATTCCAAAATGCTCTCTGATAGCTCCAAGTCACCAATGGGAGCAGCTGCAGTGTGCTTTGATCACAGGATCTTGGTTGGGGGTGATGTCTGTTGGTACCAGAACAAAATCTGTAGAATCCAGGGACAACAACAGGAAGTAGAGCATCTTTTAATCTATCTATAATTTATCTTTCCCAGCCTCTGCTTTTCAGAGATTTCTAACCAAAACACTGCATTTGATGGGTTCAGGCTTAACTTTTGTATATTTAGCTGGTTTTGAAAAAAATTTGTTACTGACTCACAGGTGAGTTGCTCCTCCCCTGTCTCGTGCCAGCACATTTGAATAAAAGGTAAACCTTGGCTGGCTGTAAGATTTGAAGTGGGGAAGATGCTGATGTTGTGTTTATTTCCAGTATTTTTTAACTCCTGTTCAGGAAGCCAGGCAAACATAGCACTGTGCAAAATGTGCCAAAAGCTGCAGTTCTTTCATTTCCTTGCACAGGGCCCATAAGAAGAATTATGAAACATAGTTTTCACAGGGCAGGCATTTATTTTTTATATCAGGATTGGAAGATACACTGGGACTTAAGAGATTTATATGCTATTGCTTCTTATAATTGTTTCTGTAAATGGATGTGAGAGTTGAATCACTTAGCATCATTTGCTTGGCTGGAAAAAAAGCAAGGCATTTAAATTGAGCTTATTTTCATAGCCAGACAGATGATCTGTTATTCCTGAGAACACCTTGGTATTAGGGTTTATTACTTCATGTTTATTGCTGCCTTTTCCATGGGAAAGAGGGAAAAAAAATACAAACAGCGGCTCATGCTGTCAGAACTCTGGGATATCTTTGAAAATATGCATTCTCCATATGTGAACAAGATTTATTTTCACAGGGGTTGTTCAAATCCTCAGATTTACCTAATTTTGCCAGTTCAGCTGATTTTATTGGTTCCGCTTTACCTGGTACCAGCTGGGAAAATCAGGATCCTAGATGTCTGTACTCCAAAGACAAGATTTTCTTGTTGAATATTCTGTAAAAAAACTGGGTGTGTGTATGTTCATACTATGAAGGTATGCAATTCCTAGTTTAGCCATTTTATTGTCTTGCAACCATTTTTCCATATACATGGTATACTATTACAAATTAAAGATGCAATTTTACTTCCAGCTCAGAGTTATATTTTATTTTAAGGACAATTATTGCAGTCAATGTCAAGTTTTCTGCAAGTAAAGGTAAATAGAAACTTCAAATAATTAATATTTGGATTTATTCACATTTTTCCCTGTAAGAGAGAATTAGTTTGAGATACTGAGAAAAATACATTATTCATAATTTCATGTTAGAAATAAGAAAATTGATATGAGGGTATTTGGCATGGACCATAAAATCTCATTAGCAGCAGTGTTCTGAAACCACCTAAGAAGAGGAATATATTTAGTCAGACCAGATTATTACATCGTAGTGCTACAGAGTAACCTATGCCCTCCTGATTATTTTGTAGGACTTTAAGATATTAGTTTATTTTACTCATTAATTTTTTCCTCTTGAAATTAATATTTAGTGAGCAAAGTTCCAGAATAAGTCCCCCTGCCAAGAGTGATTTGTAAATTGAAGCTATTGAGTAAGCAGCAGTTTTTCTGTATTAGTATTTGTTCTGCTATTGTCCTGGAGTGAAGGAGAAAACTCTGTCCTAGTGCAGCTGAGAGTCTTGCCAAGTTTTTCCTCAACAAAGTTCTTGAAGACATTTTCCATCCTTGTTCCCAGAGCAAGCAGCTTTTATTGTAAGCAGATCTGCAATGTTTGAAATGTCCAGGTTGGTCTCCTTGGGGCTGCAGGTTCTTCTCTGGCAGCGAGATAATAAAGATATTAAGATGCAGCATTACAGTACTCTTGTAATCTCACAGCAAAATAATTAAGTCTGGTAGCTGGATCCAGGACAAAGTGTCTGTTTGAAGAATAGGGTGTCACTAATTGCTTTTCGTGATTGAGTGCATTGATAGCCCAATGCAGAGCCCAAAGTCTGCAGTGTGTCAGTGAACTGTGCTCCTGGCAGGAAACTGCCCTTCGCTCCCACCAGCCCAGAATTCACACACACTGCTGGACACTGCTCTCCTGGGGCAGCACCTGCTGCTCCACAGCTGATGGATGGATGATGGATGGATGGATGATGGATGGATGATGGATGAATGGATGGATGGATGAATGGTTGGATGGATGATGGATGGATGATGGATGGATGGATGATGGATGGATGATGGATGGATGGATGGATGATGGATGGATGGATGGATGGATGATGGATGGATGATGGATGGATGATGGATGGATGATGGATGGATGGATGGATGGATGGATGGATGGATGGATGGATG
>JAOTIY010000695.1:6849983-6863184 GCA_027123655.1 Muscicapa comitata
TGGATGGATGGATGGATGGATGGATGGATGGATGGATGGATGGATGGATGGATGGATGGATGGATGGATGGATAAACCCACCAGACTCTAAACTGATCAAATGCACTGGGAATCCTGGGTGAAAACCAGGAGAGGAGCTGGTATTGAATGAGACTTCAGTGAACAGCACTGGGAATTCTCAGCTGGGGTGATTGTAACTCTTGGTCCTTCCCCTCCCTGGCTTTTCCCAGCAGTGTAAAACAGAACATATTCAATGCTTTCAATAGGGGTTGAACATCAGTGTTTCACATCAGTGTTTTTCACTAATTCCCCTGCAGACCCTGCAGTGATGGTGTCATCCAGGGCATAGGGATTTCAGCAGAAATTGTCCCGTTGCTGTCTGAACTTGGTTTGACCTCTCAAAGTGCAGTATTGCAAAAGGCACACAACTTCAACTGTGAAATGAAGTACTAAAAAAAAATATGTATTTTTACCTGCACCTTGCTCCAGAGGCTTGTTTTCCAAGGTCAAGCAGCCTTCTGGTTTGGCAAAACACTGAGAGGATAGCCATGAGTTCCACCTGTGCCACAAAAAGTGTGTAAAAGGCTCCATTTATGTAAAAATGAAGAAGCTTCAGAAGTTCCTTATGTCTTAATCCTTATTTAAAATATTAATTTTAGACTACATCAGATAATTTCCATTTATTTTTTTTATAATAGCCTGTTAAAGGGCATTCTATGGCATGGGGTTCAGGGCAGCAGGAGTGTTTCTGGTAAACTCTTGGAGATCCTGTTCTAAAATAAATCCAACACTCACCAAAGTCTAATGTTTGAACACTACTTTCGCCTAGTGTTACAATTTTAACCTTTTTTTTTCTGATATTTTATATTTTCTTTGCTTTTTTCTTGTCTACATCTTGTAGCTTCTCATAAAAGGTTTCATAAAAAGGCCATTAAGATCAGCAAGAGGCATTGCAGGTAAACATTATAATGTTCATTCATTTTTAAAAATCCAGGTTATTTTTGAAAGGAAAAATTCACCAACCTCATTAGGCTAAAGAGCGGGACATTTCACCTGGGGAGATGTGGTTTCCCTCCACTGATGCATGGGACTAATTAAATGTGCTGTCTATAGCACAGCAGGCATATTATCTATTTTATTACACTTGTAATATCCAGTTTAAATATTTTGGTGAAGCAATTTGAAGGCCTAGAAGTAGCTAAGTGGAAGTTTATCAGGTGATAGGAGGAGATGCTCAGAGATACAATTCAGGTTTGATGTGCTCTTGTTGTTAAGCTCTTCTCTGGGACTGCAGAAATAATTTTGACTCAAATGTTCTGTGCAGGTCAGGTTGTGCAGGAGCTGTAAATGAGACATGAAGGATTTTCAGTAGCTTAAAAGGATTTTATTTAACTGTAGTTGTCTAAAGACCTACTGCAGCATCACAGAATGGGAATAACTAAAGGTTTTTAAACAAATCTGTTCTTAGTCTCCAGTAAAGGTCTCGAGAAAGCATCAGGTGCTGATTTGTGCCATGGAAATGGCAACAAAGCAGGAAATTACAATTGGAACACAGACTACTGCATTTGTTCCTCAACACAGGTGCATAAAGAGCATCTCTGATTTCCTAACACTTTAGCCTAGCAACCTTGGTTAAAAAAAAAAAAAAAAGGGGATCATAATAAATATATATCTAGACACACACATATAGATCCAGCTAGAAAAATCAGGTGAAATGTATACATTACATTCAGAGAAAAGCACATACTGTCTCTCTTGCAGGACACTCTGGGTGGTGTGATGTATTTCGTACTTATAAATTTTGACAGATTCCCTTTCTCTCTGAGAGAAACAGAAATTCCAGAAATAAAAATACTATATGCACTAAAAAAGAATCTGGAAAAAAGAAAATGAAAATGTTGGGAGGGTCAACAGAATTTTCTCCATCTGGAGAAATGTGTAACTCAGGGGGATCCACAGGTAGCTGGTGAAGGCTGCTCTGTGCTTCTGGGCAGTCCTGGGAGTGTGATCCATTATTGCTGCCATATAAACCTGAGACTTAGAGCCTTGCTTCTGGAAGATGTAGGCATCAGTCTCATTATTCAATCATTCTTATTGCTCAACAGAGGGAACTGTTTCAGGGTTTGGTGGTTTGTTGTTTTTTTTCCCTCTTCCTTTACTGCTCCAGTGTTTCTAGCCTGTTAACATTGGTATTTAGCTGGCAGTGAAATGCAAGGCTGTCTAAACCAAAAGAATTATTTAGATAAGCTGTATCCTCAAAACACTTTTTTCCTTCTCCTGAGAAAGCAGTGATTTGAATAGCGCTGTGTTCCTGCCTGCCTGCCACATCCCTTCCAGCAGCTTGTTCAGAGGCACTGCAGACAGAGCCCAGGAAAAGCAGAGCAGCTCTGGGGCCATTTCTCATCACTGACAGTGCAGCTAAACCTTCATGAAAGCTCTGTCTGCTGAAGAGCAGGTGCCTGACAGAGGAGCTGCTCCCAACTGCAGGAAGAGAATTGCTTTTTCAGAGCTGGAGACTTCTATTAGGTTGAAAATTTAATTTCCAGATGTTTGCTGAGGGATCCTTTGTAACCCTTCTACTGCTCAGTGGCCATAAAGAAGCCTGTAGTGAAACAGCAAAAGCAAGGGCTGACAACCACCACCACCCTTCCTTTTAATTCAGGATGCTGGAAAGGGATTCCTAAATGTGCTGTTGCCTAAGAGTTGTTCTTTCACAATGAAGGCCTTGGATGACCATAAAGTGGAAGAATTTCTTTTGTGCCAGCATCATCCCATGTACAGTGTATGAGCCAAGGGGGTTCAAAGGCAGAAAGGAACATAAGTCATATTCTGCTCTTTGAATGCAGAAAAGCTTTCCCAAGCTTTCAGGAGCACAGGTTTGGGTCTGGGAGTGGAGTCAGGCAGAAAAGGGAATCTGTGGGCTTGCACAGCAAGGATCCAGTGTGCACCTGGGGCAGCACATCAGCTGCCACTGCTTACAGAGGTGCTGACAGACCTTCAAGGATCACAGATCTATTTTATCCCAAAATGCAGGGTCACAAATCCCTGTTTAATTCTGCAGGGTCACTTTGAAAGCAGTTGCTTTCCTGGTACATTCAGGCTTGTAATTGTAATATATGAGCTGTGACAGAGAAAGGGACAAGGCTGGGCCAGCACAAATCTGGTGGCAGGAGCAGCAACTCTGCTGTCCATGACTGTGAGGGCAGTGTCTCCTTACTCAGCACCTCTCACCAGCAGACCCTTTTAGTGTCACTGGAGTTTATAGGATTTGCCCCATTGAATTATATAAATAGCTACAAGTTACAGCCTTGTAAAATGCTAAATGTCCTTCTCAGGTTGCTGAAGGCACTCAGCTCCCACTGACCTCCAGATGAACAAAATAAAAGCTGATTTTCAGAGGGAGCAAAACACACCCAAAACATTTCCTTCTCTTTGGGAGAGTGGTGAGCATTAAGAAAAGCTATTATATCAGATATCTAGTCTGGATTTTCTTCTTCTGCTTGTTTCTATTTGTATGTGAATATATGTATATTCATGGATCTTACAGGTATATGTAAAATATAGAAGAAATAATGCTCACCATAAAAATGAATAAATGTGGGAAAAAACCATAGTTGATGTAAAGTGGCTATTTTTATAGGGGAATTGCCCCTTGTAAATTACATATTCCTCTCTTAGAAGTTTTAAATTAAGTTATGTGTAGATATTGATTTTTCTCATGAGTCACAGATCTATAACCTAGATAAAAATCTTTCTGTGTTCAGCAGCATTGTTGAGTTAGGATTTTTCTTGTGTAACTGTGAGCCTAGAGACTCCCACAAAAGCAGCCTGTTGCTGTAGCAGGGGCTGCTCTGCCCCTGGCTGCCTGGGGTGACTGATGCCCAGCCTGGGTGCAGACAGTGTCCTTGAGGCTGTGAGTGTGAGGATGCTCTGCTGGGCTTTGCTGGGGAGTGATTGTGCTGGATAACAGCTGTAATGGATAACGTGCCCAAACCCAGAGAGATTAGCCCTGACAAGATCTGGGCCTGTCAGGGTTTAGAAGATTAACTCCTCCAGAGGTGACCTCGAGCTGCGGGTACCACCCAAAGGGGAAAGCGAAGCAGACTTTGATTAATGAACCTCACTGGGCACTGGTTCCTCTGTCCCCTGAATTCCAGCCCCCAGGAAGGCTGAGTGCAGTGACACAGGTGCTGAGGAGCTTGCTCTGTGTGGGCTCATGTGGAAACTGCTGTGGGAGTCCCTTGAGAGAGTTTGTCTCACATTTTCACTTTACTGCCTCCCCCTGTTACTCAGTTTGATGGGACTGGCTCTGCAGGAAATTCTTTTCTTCCCAAGGAGGTTTTGGGGCTCTTGGCTGACTCATGAGGGTTTTGAATTATGTACAAAATGCCCCCCTCTGCTGATGATGTCTGGGCACCAGTGGCAGCCTGGGCCAGGATAAACCTGCAGAGCAGGCACCAAGGAAATAGTGCAGATCAATTCTTGCCCACTCTGTGGATTGTCCACAGAGTGCTGGTCTGCCTAACCGCACACAGCTCCATGTCTAACTCCAAATTCTCTTCATTCCTTTGAATGTTGGGTTTTCCCTTCATATTTCTGCTTTAATCATTGTTCTTTAGTCTGCTGGTTTACTCCATCCCAAAGGCCATGTTGCTCAGAGTGCCAGGGCAAAAATTTGTGAACAGATTCCAATTAGCGTGTTAGAAGAACTTTATTTTTTCCAAAATGTTCTACAGAGTGTCTTTGGCTGATAATCCAATTCACCCTCTGAAAATACACAGGTTTTAGATGTTTTGCAAGAGTTGTTTCAGATAATTCTTTATCAGCACAAATTGCTCGAGGAGATACATTGTAAAGTCTTCCTTCATTCAGTGATAACTTCAGACATTTAAGAAAGTGAGAAATAAGATTATTTGATAAAATCACTGCTCTTCCTCCACTTAAAGATTTTAAAGAAATGGATTAATTTTAATGGAAAATAAAAAACTTGAAGATGGCATTTTCCCCAGAATAACCCACAAGTATGACTGAAATCAATTTGCCTTGGGATCTGAGGGAATAGTGATTTTTTAGTGTGTTTTTAGCTAGGAAAAGCAATTCATGGGAACACACTTTTCATCCTTGAGAGGTGTTGAAAACAATAGCTTTTCATTATGAGATAGAGTGAAAATACAGTACTTGCATGTGTAGTAAAGTGAATTTTTATATGCCATTAATTATCAGTTTCTGAAGGTAGATGAAGAATGGTTGAGATGCTCAGATGATCTGTCTGGGATGCTTTGGTCTGCAGTGCTGGGTATGATTTATCTCCTATCAGCCAGAGAACAAATCTCTCTTACAGATTAGAAGTGACATTTTCCTGTAAACTCGGAGAAGAGACTTGCCACATTGCCCATTCCTGCCGTGTCCCTTTGCATTCTGCAGTGCCCTCTGAAGGTGTGACACAAATATTGCTCAGGGTGGCTCTTTGCAGCCATAACTCTTTTTAAATGTTTCACTTTGAGCACACAAAAAGCCAAACAAGCATCAAAGGGAAGTGATGCTTCAAAGGTGATTAAAAATTAAGGTGCATTTAACATAATGAAGAAACCTTCTCCTGTCACCTGGTGTATGATCTTTGGGACAGCAGTGAGTTACCACCTCGTCTTCTGCTCAAAATCCCATTTCCATTCCAGCCATGCAAAATTCATGTGTTTCATTCAGTCCCAGTGAGGGTTTATCCACAGCCTGTGTTCTCCCTGAACAAGGGGGTTGTTGCCTTGCAGAGCTGGTGGAGCAGGGGTGGGATGGGATCAGCAATATTAAACAGCTCCAACAAATCAATGCAGAGCAAACACTTGGCTCTCCTCTGGCATGCAGCACTGTCAGCTCCTGCTTGGGCACAGCTCCTGCAATTTGTTTTCATTTGTGTTGAACCACCAGAGTCTTTTGTGCTGCCATTAGCACTTTGGAAGCATTAGGGAGCAAAGTGAGATGGATTCCAATCCATAGATGTTCAAAATCAAACTAATCTTTTGTAGCTGGAAGTGAAACTCTGAGAAGCTTGGAATTCCTCAGTCATTTCTCCAAATTCATTGTAGAAATCATCAAAGCACTGTTTTTCTGCTTTATCTTAGTCTGAAAAAGAGAAGTTACTTCTCCTGACTAGACAGTGTATTTTATATTCCAAATACAACCCAGTGCCTGCTCAAACTGAGCCCTCGTTTATTCTTCAGAATACATTGTCTACAAAATTACTACAGAAAATAGAATCTGTGGGAGAGCAGAATGGAGCCAGCAAAACCATCATTTGAAGCTTACCAAACAAATACAATTAAATATCATTTATTTTAAATAAACAGTTTTTCTTTGGGGTTAGCAGGGAAGCCCACACAGTTCTCTGTCCTATTTTGCTTTCTGTGCATGCTGTCAAGCTTGGTAAATTTTTTAGCAGCTGTCAAATTAAATTTATTACCAAAGAGGTCTATGTTCTCGTGCAATCCAGAGGGGAAAAGCCCTGCTGACTTGGTTTTGCTTGAGCTTTTGTCTTTACTACACTGAAAGCCTCATATAGTTAAGATTCATGAGGAGCATTAGTTAAACAGAATCTTTCATCTGCTAAAGCAGAGGGTGTTTGTGTGTAAGATATGAGTGTTTATATTTAGAAAACAATTTAATAATAGCCCACTTTTCAAAAATTCTGCTTTGATCACATAGTCTGCTACAAATGCAAGTGTTAAACTAAGAATGCAAGTGTTAAACTAATGGAATGGAATTTGAGAGCTGGGGGGGGCACAGCACAGTTGGAGGTGCTCTGAAACAAGGGAATTTCTGATGGTGTTTGGCTGAGGGAGCCTGAAATTGTGTGAGAGAGGAGAGCTGCCAGCTGCATGGCTGAGGAGTCTGAGGGTGTGTCCCCAGTGCAGGGAGATGTCACCCTGAGTGTCAACACTGCAAAGAAACCTCTTGAAGAACCATAGAGAATATGGCAAAAAAGGAGTAAGATCAAGGGGAAAAAATAAGTACATTACAATGTGTTTAAATGCATTAAATATTCCAAATATTCTGATTATTTTTTTTTTCTTTTGCTAGAAAACATGAACTAAACTTCATTCCCAGATCCAGCTGCTCAGCAGCAGTCTGGACTGGCCTTACCTCCCTCTCCCCTTCTGCTCCAGAGGAGCTGCACTGCCTTGTTCTGACATGCAGCCATCTGCTCCCAGTCTGGGAAGTGAATTCTTCTCTGCTCTGATCTGGGTCACTCCTGTGCTGTCCCTCCTGAGAAACTGGAGTTCAGTGAGTCCTTCTGCACACTTGTGAGGAGCAGCAGGGCTCTGAGTCACAGTGACAAGCAGCAAGAGGGAGGAGGAAATCAGAGAGATTTATTTGCAATTCATCTCTGCAGAAACGTGCACAACTCTGCTCCCAACAACCTGCTCTCAGATGGGCCTGTCTGTGCCACCAATTCCCACTCAAACAAAAATGCTTGGAGTTCACCTCAATTAAAGGAAATATGTTCTGAAAAACAATAATAGAACAAGAAATGACCTACTGACCCCCCCAAAAATCCACCACATGGAGGTGGAGCAATTTGAGCTGCTAAGAGAGATGTTTCTCTGATTTTTGGGGGGTGTAAAGAGATGCTGATCAGCTCCTGAGCAGGAGGGGTGAGGAGGGGTGAGCAGTCAAGCACCTCAGGTTCAGTTTCACTGTCCTGGATCTATGCTGACCTTGACTGAGTCTTTTATCATGGTGTGATCCCTCCCAAACACCTGGATTCCCTCTCTTAGCATTATTTACATTTTATTGATCAATTTTAGCTTTTTTCACATGAGACCCCACCCCCTGAATGTGTCCATCTGATGATCATATCAGCATGACTGGAGTTTTCCCACTTTAGCTTTACAGCAAGTTTAATTTAACTCCAAGTCAATAGGATCAATCTGCCTCAGACTGATTTTAGTTTTTCCTCAGCAGGAGGAATAAATGAATTAGTGCAACATGAAAAATTGTATCATTTGCTACCCAGGTCTGCTAATGAGAGTATCATTGTTATCAAGTTTTCTTCTATTTACTACATCAGTTCCTTATGAGGACTGGATTATTGTGTCTTCAGGTTAAGTTTTATAGTTGTTGCATTTTGGGGGAAATTATTATTTGCATAATATCCATATTATCCTTTATTCTTTGCCTGTGTTTTTCAAATTTTCCTTGTCTTGCATAGCTGATATTGCTGATGTGAGTGATTGACCTAAATTTGCTGCAAATATCACCTTGGTACACTCTTTAGTATTTTCTATTTACTAGTATATTTCTATATTTACTATTTTCTGTGTTTGCAAAATGTTTAATTTTGTTGGGGAATGTAAGAACAGAAAGTTGCCCTTTTTTTCAGTCTCCAGAAGAATTCCAGAGTCCTTAAGAAAAATATTGTAGCACAGTTTCACAAAGGTCTCAACAGATTTCCACTGAATATTTTAGTTTTTTAAAATTTTTATGCAGTAAGGTTGAAATTTGTAAAGACTTTAGCAGTGACCCAACTCCTTTTCCCCTGAAGTCAGCGAAAAACAGTGATTGATTTCAGCAGGAGCAGAAGGAGCCAAGAGCAGGTAATGATGAAGATCACACCCAGGTGGGAGCAGGCCCAGGTTAAATATTGAAAAGTGCCCTGCCTACTGAGCCTGTGAGTGCTACTGGTTTTTATTGTGGCTCAGGTTCTCCCCTCCAGCAGGTGCCTGCAGCACTGAGTGTGGGGCTGCATTTTGCTGTTTCTTGGGGTTCCTTTGAGGCCAGGAGCTGTCCCCCTGCTCAGTGCTCTGCTCACACTGCCCCATCCGAAAATTAGGGTGATTTCTGATCCCAGTGAACTGAGATCCCCCCTGGCTGCTCTCCACACCCAGCACTGGCACTTGCCATGGAAGTGCTGCTCCAGACGAGTGAGGGTGGCAGGGTAATTAGTGCTGCTGCTTTTCACAATGCACCAAGCTGGAAGTGGAAGGCAAAGTGCCACATAAAAGCTGATAAAAATACATTTCTGCATCAGCTTGGAGCTACAGCCTCAAATCTTCTAATCTGCCAGGCTGAAACCTGCAATTTGTTCTCATTGAAAATTCCCAGGGAAGTCATGGGCCCGTTTCAGTTCTTGCTCAACCCCTCTGCTGTTGTTATTCTGGTTCCTCATTTCCAAACAGAAATCTCAGCTGCTGGTTCTAATTGCCATGAGGCCTCTGTACACGGTCTGGCTGTTTTAAGGGCTTGGAATCAGGATCTGTAACTCTCACTTGAGTCTTTTTACATAGGAGGGAGAATGGGAAGGACATTAATAAGACATGAATAAGGATCAGCACCACTCTGATGGCAGTTTGGGGATTTTGTTTGTGTAGCTCCCACAGTAAATTTTATCCCCTGTTCCAATTTTGTGGCATTTGACTTTGTTTCTGTGGTGTTCTCTGTGTTATCCTGTTATCTCTGTGATCTCTGTGTGAAACTTGCAGAAGCACTGCTAGTGAGCCTCTCTAAGTGTTGCTGATTTTGGCTGTGTCCTGACTCCAGCCCTTCCCTTACCTGCCTTGGGCTCCACCTTTGCACCATCAGCAAATTTCATTCCTCTACTTTGTATAATCTGTTTTTGAGTAAATGCCATAGGAGCTGTGCATGTGTTGGGAGCCCTGATTACCCTGCTGGTACCAAGCTGGCAGCTCTGTGCATCTCAAATTGCTTCTATTCCAGGTCCCCTTTTCATGTTAAAATATGAAAATTTGGAGTGGAAAATGTCTGGGTTTTTTCTTGCTTTTAAAAGGCTCTGCTCCTCTTTAAGTGAGATGTGTATTTGTGCAGTACTTTTGCCTTAGGCAGAGTTCTTGTGGACATTAGTTGAATTGCATAATAGTCTTCTAAAGTAAATAAAATATTATCTTCACATACAAAAACACCTGAGGACAAGCAGCTATGACTTTCTAGGGTAATGCTGGAAATCTGTGTGAATCTAGGATTTGAACTTTTCATTCAGATCAAATTACTTCCTTCATTGTAACCATGTGATCACAGATTTCCAGTGTATCATCCCAGCAGGACTCAATCAGAGAGAGAATAGTGAATTATTACAGCTTTGCATTAGTATCGAGTTTTAATACATTGGATTCCTGCAAAACTTGTGTGTTCGTTTTCACTCAAGTTGCATTTTTAGAGCTGTATAATGTTACATTTTGGTAATTAGCATCAGTAAGAATTACCATCTTTTTGTTAATTAAATCCTTCAAATATCCTTGATCTAGACAGCTCTGGCACCTCTCCTAGGGATGCCAGGTAAAACATCCCCTAATGCTGCTTGGGGAGAGCTCACAGGATAAGGTGCTGCTCAGGACTAGGTGGATACAGCCTGTTGTGGGTTGAGTTATAATTTTTTCCTTGTGTACAGTGATGTAAATTGGGATAATTGTGTGAAATGAAATTGCAGTGGCATTAAACTGCTCTAAAAGGAGTCAAATTTATTTCATGTTTGAAGTTTGGTTGTGAGATTTCCTGAGTGAATTCCTAGTTCCTTGAAGCCAATAGCAAAACTTCCTCTGCCTTCAAATGCAACATCATTTTACCTCATATCTGTTTGCCTGAGAACATCCAGAATGTTTTCAGACATCATTATCATAATCACTAAAACATTCTCACAGTGCCAATGGGACTGATTTTCTGACTACCTTCACTATTCTGTCAGTCATATTATCTAATGCCATGGAACAATCCTCATTATAGATTCTCTTCTATCTTACAAAACATTACTGTCTGTTTTTTCTCTCAGCACACTTAAACCTCTGTATCCTGTTAAGACTTTAATCATTTAAATACCAAAATACCTTTTTGACAGAATTTTTCCTTCAAGGCCATATTTTTTTGTCTGTGTATGCTACCTCATATATTTGGAAAAACTTCTGTTGCCTGTGGAGTAGAAAGGAGAAACTCTATTCTTTAAAGCCTTAAATGTGCCTTTATTTACTTGATATTCTGCTATTCAATATCCAGGATTTATTGTTCAGCTTTCTGTTTGTTTTATATAGGATAGAGAGTAGCTGTTACCTCTGATAAGCCAGGGGGTCTCAGGAAGAGATTGGATGAGGATTTTAAGGGTGAAGGATCTTCCACTTTGTGGAAGTGAGAGTATTTTTATGATCATTTTGTTCTTCAGAAGTGTAGTGTATAATTTTGGAATTATATATGACGCCTTGATTATGGAATTTTGAGTAGTCCATTAACTTGAAAAATAATGAGCTGAGCTATCATAACATGAGGCACAGTCCTCAAAATGAAAAACTGCATTCCCAGCCTTCCTTGGGAATACTGGCCATCCCACCTGCCACCCTGGCACACATTTTTCTCACTTGCTCTCACACTGCTGGGTAGGCTTCTCATGTTGAAACTTGTTTGCTCACAGTACATGGTGAGATAAAGCCATTCAGTGAAGGGGAAATGTTAAATTTATTAATCCTGAGGAGTTCCAACATGTCAGATGCTGAAGTTGTGAATCAAAAACAAGACTGAGCAGCAAAGAGTAGAAACAGCAAATGGCATGAGGACATCATTTCATTTGGGGGGCTGATTTGAGCCCTACTGCTCCAGAATGGACACTTTTGGCTTTGTTTTTGCTTTTTTCCACTATTTGTATATTCTTAATAGCAAATAGTCAGCAGTGTTTCTGCATCCTGCCACTATTTGCATTCATTTAGATAAAACAGGGATGGGATGTGCCCTGGCCCCAAAGCTGATGTTGTGTCAGGTACTCCAGATATTTCAGTGGCAGAATTGCCATGGATTCACAGGTTTGGTTGAAGGACTTTAAAGCTCATCTCATTCCTTTCCCTGCCATGGCAGGGACACCTTCCACTACCCAAATTGCTCCAAGCCTGTCCAACCTGACCTGGGACACTTCCAGAAATGGGGAATCCACAATTTACTTGGGCAAGCAGGTCCTTACCACCCTCACTGGGAAGGATTTCTTCCCAATATCTAATCTGCACCTGGCCAGGGCATTTGGGCCACAATGCCTCCATAGTGGCTGAACAATTTTGACAATTCTTAAGAAAATAAAAATGAGACTTTTTAAAGTAGAAAAATTGAAGGTAGATCAAAAATTGCTGATTCTGGGAATGTGTTTGTTGGCAGGGGACAGATTTGGTGAAATAGGTGATCTTGGAGGAGGACAAGATAAGGGGCTCAGGCTGGTGTTACCTGCACTGAGGCTGGAAGGGGAAAAGAGCTTTCTTGGGGTTTGTTTGTTTTAAAATGTGAATTTCCCAGAGATGTGTGTCCATCTCTTCCAGTGGTTTAACTGTTGTCAGTTCTCAAAACCAGCCCCTGACTGGTTTTTGTCAGACACAGGGGAATCCTGGCTGCTCCTCTCAGCAAAGATCAATTCTCTGGGTTGTGTTTAGTGCCAGAGCAGCAGAGGCAGTAACTGTGAGCAGACACCAAATGAGCACCTCAGGATCTGCTGCCCAGGACCTGGTTTGTTTTTCCAGAGCGGGATTTTGGCAGCCTGTGGAATCTCCTGCCAGGGTGAGGCATAGGGCAGGCTTTGCTCTGCAATTGGTACTGATAGAGCAGCATTCAGAAAGCACAGGCTGGGTTTGTGTGTGGAGCACTGAGCTGCCAAGGGGAAGGATCCTGCAGGTGTGGGGGAAAGGATTTGCAGGGTGGGAGGCAATGAGTCCCAGCAGGATCCCTCTGCTTGCAGCAGCTGAAGCCAGGCTGGCTCTGACCCTTCAGAAAATGAGCTGTGGGGATTTAATGAATGAGGAAGTGTCTCCCCCTCAAATGTACTGTCACTCTAAACCAAATTAATTAAGGCCAAATTAAGAAGCATGATCTCTCTTGTTTGCTGTGCTCTGTACCTCTGCAATTCCTCAGTACTTCTGCCTTCAGTTCAACTAGGACATGGACTTTGGTTTGGCACAGCAAAGTCCTGCAGCAATCAGAGCCTCTGTGTGCAGCTCCTGGCTACAGATTAGCATCCATTTGTCAGTTCTCTTCAGGAATTCTGGAGTCTTTTGCTTATCAGCTTTGGATCCTTCTTTCCTGAAAGAGCTTCTTTGGGGTCTCACAGCTGAACATGTCTGTGCCTCCAGGAACACTGGGGAACTGGAAAAGTGTGGCTGAAAGAAAAGTGACATTTGTGACTACTCATTTTTTAAAAGGAGGGAAGGAAGGAGGGAGGGAGGGAGGGAGAGATTGT
>JAOTIY010000695.1:6866358-6905260 GCA_027123655.1 Muscicapa comitata
GAATATAGTTGAAACAAAGAGAAAATTCTTCAGTCAGTTCTCTTGAAGTTTTCAATTTCCCATATTGTTGGGAGTTTTTCTTTTCATCACCCACCTGATAATTCCTGCTCCTATTGACTTTCCAGGGCCCTCTCCTTGCTAGGGGTCAGCTAAATAATCCATGAGGATCAGCCAGCAGACAGCTGCTGTTGGTATTTAATTGTTCATATTTTTGCCTTGCAGTATTAGTTTACAGGCAGCATTCACAGTTTTTGTTTGCTCTTTTTAACAACAACACTGTTCTGCATGGAATTGTTCAAAGGAAAAGTTCTGGCTCTTAATGGAGGTTTTCCTATCCCCTCTTTTCCTTTTGCAGTTGTGGAAGCTGATGCTTGAGCAATATAAATCTTGCTGGTGTGAGAAAGAGAACTTTCACTTTCTAGAAACTGCACAGAGAAAATGGCTGAAATAGCTGTGAATAAATGAAAATCAGTGTTCCAGCCTTTGCTCTGATCTAAAGAGATTTTTTAATTGTTTATACCTTCCCAGTCTGATTTTGAGACAGAAGGATGTGAGATTCAAGAAAATACAGAACTATTTTGGCACAATCACTCATTTTTAAAATAAGGGTGCAGGTATTCATGTTACAGGTGAGCCTTGCTTTAAAAAGCTTAAAAGGAGCTTCTCGTGGCAAAAGCTTCCTGTGGCTTTGAGCATTGTCTCGAATGAGAAAAGGGGTGTGTTTTTTCTAATATTAGGCCTTCCACCAGCAGGTAAAAATTCAGGCAGAATAACAGCATGAAGTAGGAAAAGTGTGTGTTATTCCTGTGGGATGTATTGCAGACAACAAGGCTCTGGAAGGTTTCCTTCTCACTTTTGAGAAATAAACTTGGTGTATTTTGGCCCTCTCTGGAGTTAATAAATGTATCAGCTGACATCATGGGTATGTAAAGAGATGGATGAAGTAGTTTAATTTTTTGGTGTCTGTGGTTAAGATTTAAAAGCATCACTTTGTAATGTGGTATTGAAGGAACATAAGATCAGCAGGTGTTTGTGCACCTTGTTTTGGTACAGAGAGCAGAGAATGCAAACTGCCCATGGGCCAATCCTGCTGGGATTAAAACAGAATTCACAGAGACAAAAAGCATGGGGTGGGTGGGATCCCAGCAGATGATTATGTGGGAGCTGTTTGGGGATGGAGGTAATCAAGTCTTTCATGTTCACCTACTCTTCCACAGGTGATGCAAGCACCGTGGGGAGTTTATAATGTAATATTTGTAATAACTTCTGTCAGCTAGAACAAACTCTTCACAGCAACAAATCTAATTCTAATTCTGCTCACCCTTCACAAACAATGGTCCCATTAAGTTATTGTGGAATATGGGTTTCTATTTTCTATGACATGGCTGAGGTTTGCTGCCTTTTGCAGTAACTCTGCCTCCAGCCTGGCAGGGTCTGAGTTTTGGGGCCAAAATGCAAATGACTGTGTCCCCTGGAGAAATAAGGAAAGGGGGAAGAATTTCACAGTCTTATGATGGAATAATTCATGTAATTTAGAATAACATTGCAATGTATCTTAATAGTTGCTGAGGGACCCATCTAAAACTCCACATGAAACATTGCATGTTAACAGCACAGCACTGCTGAGCAGATTAAAATTTCACAGAGAAACTTGGAAGAAAGAGAGTTTCCTCTGAATGCTAGTTGGTAAAGATGCCTCTATCCTGAGTTTTCTTCCTGGCAATATCTGTACAGCTGGGAAAGGTCCCTTGTGATGTGAAACATACCTGTGCTTTGTCTGATACTCTTCACGTTGTGCAAAGTTTCTGCAGGTTGGGACTTTAGTCTAAAATTGGCGCTTTCCTGGGGAGGAAGAAGCAAATGCCTTTATGGAGAACCTGTCCTTTTTGTGTGAGTTCCATCCTGCACTGAAAACTTCACAACTTGCTTTAGGCTGGCAGTGCTGCAGGGAATAGAAGCCACCCAAAAAGAGACAGAGAGACTGTTCTGATTTAAGTAAAATACATTGTCTGAGAAGTAATCCTGTTATAAAGGGCTCAATGTGTTTTATTGCGACTTTCATTTGATTATTGTTTAAACCTCAGCATACAGGTTTATATATATTTTCTGTCCTAGTTTTCACAGAAGCAGATGGTGTATGTCTGCCAATCGATCTGTCCTGAAGTGCCAGAGTAAAACACTTTTATTATAGCAAAAATAATTCAGAAAATTCCTGAGCTCGCTCCTTTGTGTACAAAATTGACTTCTGGTGCAAAGCAGGTTTTATCACTGCTCAGACTGGTATTGATCAAACCATCAAAAATTCTGTTATGGTTTCAGCAGCCTTCTGGAAACACCTACAAGAATAAGGTTTTCTGTTTAAATTCTAAAATCAATCTTTCAATCTGTGAAATATAATTTCTAAACAAATTTTAAATTTGATTAGTGTTCTTGGCTTTCTGTAAGAGAAAATTTTAACTTGAAGTAATGCTGTCTCTTTTCCCCCCATTTCCTTTTCTGAAAAGAATTAATTTAAATGATGGTATATATACATCCAGGCCAGCTTGAATTTTGGGATTAAACATACTGTTTAAAACTCCAGTTATGAAAGAAATTTTGAAGAGTAAATTAAGAGTATGTTAAACTCAGAGTTTTTGTAAAATGCTCTATAAAAAAAAATCTAGATAGAAACAAATGTCAGGATAGTGCATGTTTAGAAATGTAATATAACAACTAAAAGAAAAGTGTAACCATCCCAAAAATGTCAAAGCTTCAGAAAATGGAATTATTTTAATCTACCTTCAGGTCACAGAAGGAAAACACTACATTACCATTCTGGGAAATAATATTAATTTTTTCCCCCACTCGTCTTAATGACTTTCTATGTGCACATAGAAATATAACTCCCCCAGGACTTGAATTTCCATTATCCAAATAAATTCATTATCTAGGAGTACTGAACTCCATGGAGAGTTTGGGCTCTGAATGTCCAAATTTATCCAGGAAGAGGAACCTCCTTCAGTCTGAAGTGTCCCAGGAAAAAATAGCTTTTGCACTCAGCTGCTTTATCTTTCTCCACCTTTGTGGTTTCCAAGGCTTTTCAGTCCATCAAATGCATAAATTTAGTGGTAGAAACACATTGACATAAAAAAAAAAAAAAAACCAAAAACAAACAGAAACCTGAAACTGGAGCAGTTTTGCCCTCAAAACCAGCAGTTCCCCATTGGTCCTGCTGGAGCATCAGGAGCTGAGCTGGTTTGCAGAGTAACCCTGGGGTGGAAGCTTTTCTTCCCAAAGCAGATCCAGACAGAACAAGTGGCCCAGAGCAGGAAATGGTTTTTTGGAAGAGATTGTGTTGATGTTAGGGGAACTGTCCTTCTCTATTCATCATCAATTAGTCTCCCAATCAAGTATGAAATAAAGGAAAATGTACAGATGTACGCCCAGCCTGGAGCTCCCTGCAGCAACTGGTGTTTTCTACCACAAGGGGAATGATAAAATCATTGCATGTTAGGAAAGTAAAGCTCTGGCTTTTTGGAGTGAGAAATCTCAGTGCTGGTGAGGATCTTGTGGTTTTAGTAGAGATTTGGAGAGCTTTTAGGTTTGAGTATCTGAGGTGAGCTCCAGCAAGGCTGATTTCCAACAGGAAAAGTGGGTCCAGGAAGAAGGGAGGTATTAATGACACTTAAAATCTCTGGAGAACAATTCTTCAAATCTAGATATAGCAATGTAAGAAGAATGAGCTGAACACATCCTGATTTACTAAATTAAATTATTGAATTAATGTCATCAGGCAACTTGAAAAAGCAGAGATCTAAACACGTTTGGAGCACTGTGGTTAGGATTTTTTTTTAATGGCACAGGGATATCAACAATGTTATCTTGAAGGTTCACAGTGCTGCTGTTGGCACAATCTGACCTGTGCATCTTCTCTGATAATCCTTAAGGTACTGGGAAATCAGGATTTTGTTCACATAAATTTGAAATATTTAGGTCAATTCATCATTAAAGTATGTGTTTTTTGTGATATTTATTGGGTGTAAATAAGTAAAAAGGTACCTGGGTGAGTGAGCAGCTATTTTGTGATTTTTTCAAACAATTTCTCTGATTTCTGCAATTGCTGCTGCTCTTATTTACTTACAAGGCAGGTGGGTTAAAATTAGCAGGCACATGTTGTGTCTTAATTGTGGAGTTGAAATGTAAATCTGTGTGTCCCCAAAAGTGAGGGAAGCCAAAAGTACAGAAGGTTTTTGAAGGCCCATTAATGACTGGTGGCAGCACCAGTTGCACCAAATTTCCTTCAGAAAATGGAGACTCTGTGATGGACCTGTGCTGTGCCTTCCTTCAGAAAAGGCTGAGTCACAGTGGTAAACCCTGAGCTCCTGAATATATAAAAAAAATTAAAAATCATCTTTGGTTTGGTAAAATTTTGAAATTCAAGAGCTATAGATAATTACTGTGTAAATATTGCTGTGAATTAACCAGTGCAATTTCAGCACTTGATTAATGGAGTGAATAAGCTACTGGGATGTGTTAATGCTCACAGATGTAGTAGACCTTAAAACAGGAAATGAAATAAATATGATCCAGATGAAATTAGAGGGGGAAATTCACTTAAGAGAATTGTGTAAAAGCAGGGGGAGCTGGTGTAGCCTGCATGAGAATTCCCTGTTATCCCTCCCAGGAAATGCAGACACCAGCTTTTCACATGTTTTAGGGATAAGGAGGGAATTGTGCTAGAGAGTGCCAGATGGAGATCTGCCCCAGAATTTTAGTTCAAGGAAAAAGTAACTGATGTAAAGCAAACATGTTTATTGTTCAGGGGAAATGTCTGTGGTTAATGTAGCAGGCACAGCTTCCACCCTTGAGCCAGACTTGATGCCAAAATCATCCCGGGGGGATCACTGGGGGTGCATCAGGGGGTTGTTCTGCTGGATTTCCATCCCAGTGACCTGCAAACAGCTCCCTTGTCCACCTCTGTCTCCTTTTCCAGCCAGGTCTGGAAACTCCAGATTTAGTGAGGGAGAAGAGCAAGTGTTTGTCGAGGGGAACAAATGTGTTCTGTGTTTATTTTCTGTATTAAGTTGGATTTGCTGGAGATTTTATAGAGCAAATCATCACCTGGCAGTTGAATATTACCTTACTATCAGTCATGCAGAGTGGGGGCTCTGCTCAATGACAAGGTTGCTGTTTGGAAATTGAGATTTAGATAGTTTTACCCTGTGCTTTGCTACCTGAGCTCTTGTGCTTTGGTAGTCACCTCCTCATTTGAATTGTTATTAAAGTAAGATATTGGATGTAGGGTGTGACTGACAAATGGAAGAAGAAGGTTAGGCTGGTACTGCATTTGTTCCTAAGCTCTGAGTTCTGTGAAATGATTTTACTTTATAGTGTTGTACTGCAAATTTCCTTTAGCTCTCTATTTCTGAGAAGAGACATGCTTTCCCAAGTTAAATCAGCCCTAGTTATACCTGTCACAGTGTCATTTAGAAATGCTTGGATAGAAATAATTACATTTTTACACATATTTAGTGCCTGTTTGTGAATATTATTGATTTGTTATGTTTTTTAAAGTTCCTATGCACAAAACTTTGCTTCCATGCAGATTAAAGCCTTAAATAATCTTGAAATTCCCACTAATTTAATAGGGTGTTAAGTTCTTAAAGGTTTTAAAAAGTGTTGTCTCAAGTCCTAAAGCAGTTTTGGAAATCAATTATTAAGCAGTTTGACAACAAAACTCCTGAAGGAGCTTTCCCCTTTAGCCTTTATTAAAATGAAAGTCTCAGGTGCTTTGGAGCTCCTGTTTAATTAGGCTCAGCTTCAGGTTTGTACATTTACAAACAAACCATGGAACAGCAGTTTCTGCCTGTGCCCTGAGGAAGGGAAGTGTCAGCAATTTTGGATTCCATCCTGCTAAGTTGCAGGACTCAAACTGAGATATTCACCACACTTGAAATGTGATATTAGTGGATTATTCCTACACTTAGTTCCAGCAAATTCTCCAGTGCACAGTTCTTGTAGTGTTTTGTCAAGATCAAACCTTAAGCATATTAGAGTATTAATCATCAGTAGCAGGATTATCAGGAAATAAGTTTTTAGCTGCAAATTCTTCTGTTAACATTTCAGTCTTCTAAAAGCTTTCTAAGCAACTCCAACAAAAACTAATCAGCCATCAAAACCTGAGGAAATCATGCTCTGTTTAGCCAGTTTCTCTGTTCTTCCATTGGATTACCAGAAAGTGGTGATCTTCAACGTGTTCATTTTCTTCTGCTCCATTGGAAAGCCCAGAGAAGAAAAAGGAATTCTTCAGTGTTGGAATGGAGCCCAGGGCAGAGCTGGTACCCACAGCTGAGCTCCCCACTCGGGGCTGGAGCCTTTCCCAGCCTTGCTGCAGTCATACAAAAAACAAACTTGGTGATTTAAATATAGAAAAGCGAAAAATAAACCCCCAAGCCTCAGGAGGACCCAGAGTAAATTGCAATTTTTATTACCAACATGTCAATGAAAGCAATGGAGTAACAAAGAATTGTTTCCAAGTCTGATTTAAAGTACTAAGCTTGAATTTCTGAAATATCAGTTAATAGCAAGAAGTGAATGCTTTGTACTTTAAAAAGTGCACATACAAGTCTATTAATATTTTATTTCTGGGTTCTGTATTCTAACCCAAGCTTCACAATAATCAGACTCCAGATCTGCCAGAGGAATGTTGTATAATCCATATCTGAGAGGAGGAGGGGGGAAGGAGGAAGAACAATCAGAACTGTTTATTTACAGATAATGAGTATAATTTATTTCATTTGTAGACTGTTTAAACTCCCATTAAACCTTAGTCCTTTCTCTGAGGTTGGGATTACTGTGCACTTACAGGCAGCTCTGCCACAAAGAAGGGAATCTCATTTCTATGGAAATTAAAACCAGATCATCTATGCAGGATTAAAGCAGAAACAAGGTTTTGTTTCAAAGACTGTTACAGGAAATTGTCCTTATTTAAAGCTGTATTCCCCACCTTTTATGTTAATTGCATTTTGGGGTGACAACACTATGAAAAGGAATTCTATGTGGGAAAAAAGATAGCTAGAATATATTTGATCCACTATCAGTAGATACACTCTGCTAATGAAAATTAATCCCTGCGTTTCACTTCTCCCTTTGATTTCTACTTTGTATTTTTTGTCGATGATTCCAAGTTTCTTTTTATGTTCTCTCAGTAAAATAATTTGAAAGACTGAAAGTATTATACTTGTACTCATTTTGAAATTATTCCATGAAAGTTTATTTTCAATCTGACATGAAGCTGGGGGGCAGTTGAGAGATGAAAGAGCCAATTAACTAATGTGTTTCCACTAAAATTTAGGTTTGATTGAGAAGAAGAATGAAAGTTTGAACTTCCAAAAATGTAAAAAGTTTTGTTGCTGCTCTTAGAGTACTGGGACAAAGAGGAGTTGTTGGAGTTTTGGTTTTTTTATTCTAGACCTTTATTTTGAAAAATTATTGCCATATTTAATTGGTCTTGTTGAATCAGTTACATGAAATTTAAAAAGTTGATCCAGTAAGAAAACTGGCTTACTATTTTGTTAGGGCTAAAAATGAATTGTATAAATTGTACCCAAAGTGGTGAGAACTTCAGGAATATTTCAGTTTGGATCCCAGTTTTTCCTTTTCAAAACAAAAGAGTGGGAAACCTCTCCCCTGATGCTGATTGAACATCATGGTCTGAAATTTGGGTCAGTACTGGTTTGCAAGCAGAGGTTTCTTATATAATTACTGGGTGACTATCTTCTTTCTCATTTCTGCTGTTAGTAAAAACGTAATGATATTGTACATGCATGTCTTGCTAGCACCTAAACTGTCGGCTGTGACAAAATAATTGAATTTTTTACCAGGAGTATCAACCATTTCTCCACTTCTACAAATGTAATGTAGGTGCTGAGTTTTCCTTTGAACCCAGGCTGTGCCTGTGGGGTTGCTTCCCTTGTTTCTGAGCAGGGCAACTCCAACTCTCTTGACTCACAATTAAAGAATGATCAAGAGAAAGTATTGTGTCATCCTTCAGCTGCTTGATCACCAAATAATGTCTGTGTAAGGAGTAAGATCAGTATTTGCAAAGGGAGGAAGCCTCTAAACTTAATTTTTTCTCTTGATAGCACTTAAAAAAACTTTAACAAAAACAATTTCTGAGCTAAAGTACTGATTCAAACTGTGACCTGAGTGGCTTTGGGTTGCATCCTCCCCCAGCAGAAATGTCAGCCTCCCTGACAGTGAGCTATGGGTGAAGTTCTCAGCTTCAACTCATCTAAATTCCAGCTGCTCTGTTCGTGCCTTGAGTCACAATCTCAGCGTGCTCAGCTCTGCCCCTGCTGCCTCTGGCACTGCTGAGCATGTGGTGAGCTGCTTCAGGGAGCTGATGGAGACAAAAACCACAACCCTAGAGAGGCAGAGAGCAGAGCTGAGCTCAGTGAGACCCTGACCATCCATTGCTCACACTGTGCTGGTGGGAGTGCACAACCCAGAGACAAGGGGGAACCAATCCTGCATGGACTGCAGCTGGTTTGGAGCAGCATCCTAAAACGGGCTTATTCCCTGTGAAATAAAGCTCACTTCACTTTTGTAATGTCCCTTTAGAGGAGGCTTTTGGCACTCCATGAACAGCCAGGGTTCTAAGTGGTGGCATCTTTAGTCGGGGAGAAATCCTGATCCTTTCGGAATTTTAGCAGGCAGAAGCCCAGTCTCAGGCCCAGGGCCCTGGACACGAACATTGGCCTTTTTCCCTCTGAAAAAAACCACACCCTCCCAGGTTCTTAATAGCAGATTGGAGGAACTGTTGGTCACTCCAAAAGTAGCCAGGGTTCCATGTGGTGGCATCTTTAGTCTGGGAGAAATCATGATTCATTGGGAAATTGAGCAGGCAGAAACCCAGTCTCAGGTCCAGGGCCCTGCATGCAAACAAGGGCCTATTTCTGTGTGAAATAAAGCTCACTTCACAACTTTTGTAAAGTCAATTTAGAGGAGGCTTTTGGCACTCAATGAACAGCCAGGGTTCTAAGTGATGGCATCTTTAGTCTGGGAGCCCTTGATGCCTGTGCAAGTGGAAGAATATGGATTCAATACTGATTAATGATGGCTCAGAAAATCCCAGCTTGCACTGGCCTTTCCTGCCACATCATTTTGTGGCCAGTTGCCAACAGCAGTGTGGCTGTAGCCATCACACGGCAGCTCCACATGAGATCCCTCCAGCTGCATTCAAAGCTTAACTAATTCTATGATGCTACAGGTTAAACTTAGCCTATTGTAGGAAAAAACCAACAACCTGACGTTACTGGTATTTCCTTCTGCCTCTGCTCCAGTGAATCACAGCCTGGGACAGCAGGAATTGCCTTTCTGGCAGAGCAAGGCTCAGCCTATGGTAATTTACCCTGCTCATGGGTGCTCTGACCTCCCAACCCACTTACCCCGTTTACTTCTGAAATGACCAATTTAATCAGGCACATGTACAACACGGGGATGGGTGTGTGAATATCTGAATATATGAGAGAGGGAACTTCAGATGTTTTATCTTTCATTAGCTAATAACAGCAGTAATGACCTCAGCAGTACAGGATGTCTTCTGCAAAATTAATAACCACATGAGGGTTAATGGCCCAAGGCGATGAACTCTCTCAGACAATCATTAATCTGCCTTGATGATTATTGCTTCATTACTGAGCACTGAAACCTCCTCTGTGTGCCAGTAAATGCTTGATTTCAGCCCTCCCCACTGATGTGCACAACCTTCCCTTTCTTCTGGGCAGGCAGGAGAGCAGGAGAAAGCTCTGAGGTGCTAATAAATGATTGTGAGAGGTACAAAACTCATTTAAATATGAGTTTGGAGAACACATTTCCCTAATGATTGTCTGTTTTCTACCTATATATTAAATAGAGCTTTAAGGATACTTTTTTGTTTATATTTTTAAGTGGCTCTAGTCTGGGAAACAATACCATGGCTTATAAAGTAAAACCTCTCTGAGGTGGTTTTGTATGCAGACTGTTTAATTGCTTGGGCTGTGTATTTAGATGGTGCCCGTTAGTGCAGAGCCCTTGTTTTCCTTCCCAGGAATAATAACGTCCTGCAGCTGAAAATGTTTCCCATTCATTGCTGCTATTGATCTGAATTCAGACCTGCAGACTCAGTGTGCAGAAAAGGGAGCTGAGACGTCCAGAACAAAACTGCATCAGGATATTTACCACAACCAGCCCGTCAACACACTGAATTTTTTATGGCATCTTATTCCTGTCTGTCTGGAATAGTCTGGGTTTTTTGGAACAAGGCCAGTATCTCCAGAGGAAAAGGGCTCTGAAGGCATATCATGTTGCTGGCTGTGGAATATGGGCACTTACACAATCCCATGTCCAGTCTTTTTTCCTCCTTGTCAGCCTATGACAGCTGTGCACATTAGCCTTCACAACCTTTTTTTTTTGTTTGTTTGTTTTTTCCTGCTTTATCCTCTCTACTCCCAGTATTAGTAATAATTGCACAGTGCTTAATATAGAGAGGGTGCTGCATAACCAGTTCAAATTTGGGTAGGTAGTTAGGACCTCTACCACTAGCTCCAATTTAGGAGCAGCTGCCATTCATCTGGATTTTGCAGCAGCACATAGACCTGGAATATAATTTTGCAGTTTCTCTGCCTTACTGAGTTTTAAAACTTAAACTGCTTACTCTTTTCTTGCTTTGTGTTCTGTTCTTTGTGGAATGCAGGAGGTGCAGCTGAGAATTATTTATGTAAAGAAAGTGCAGCCATGA
This sequence comes from Muscicapa comitata, assembly GCA_027123655.1. Taxonomy (NCBI): domain Eukaryota; kingdom Metazoa; phylum Chordata; class Aves; order Passeriformes; family Muscicapidae; genus Muscicapa; species Muscicapa comitata. The sequence continues at coordinate 6,877,118 of JAOTIY010000695.1, forward strand.
GCCATGATGATTGGAGGTGGTTTATTAGGGATGGAGAGCTCTGGGGGACTCCCCAGGAGCAGTCTGATCCTGCACTGAGGCAGCCTAGCCTGCAGTATTAGGGCAGCTGGTCAAGACACTTCTGTCCCTGAATCTCAGACATAAACTGGGGATTGGGAAGTGACAACTGGGAAAATTCATGACCTCAGCTTTTAAAGTGTCTTTCCTGTACTCTGATAGATGGAGTTAATGGAAAACTTCTGAGCAAGTCCTCATCCACACAGCACCCAAACTGGAAAAGGGATTTCCAAACAATAACCAGGAACAGCAAAGTGTTCCAGGAGCTGTAGTGATGACACCAGGAATTATTCCTTCCAGCACATGGCTTTGTAGTTTTGGCAGGCCTGGTCCTTGTTTTTCATGGAGGCAGATCCGTGCAGGCAGCCTGGACCTCCCAGCTCACTCCTCCACCTTCCATAGGATCTGGTGGGAGATTTTCCATGCCCCAGTGAGCACTCACCCTGTTCTGGCAGTCCCAGAACCTCATTCCATTGTACAACTAATTTACAGCCAGGGAAATGATAAACAAGGTGATGAGTGAATGTAATTCATGGCAGAGCTGTCAAACAATGGCTGCAGCTCAATTGGTTCCTGGCTTTGGTGAATTTTTGTTCTTATCGTTTTTGAACAGACTAGGCCTGTTTTTTTTTGGGTTTTTTTTTGTTTTTTTTGGTTTGTTTGTTTGTTTGTTGTTTTTGTTTTTGTTTTTTTCTGGTCTACTGAGTTTGTTAATTGTTCACCGCTGAAAATTTATTTTTCAAGTACAAGGTCACCAACCTTCAGTCTGAGACCCTGGTTGTAGCCAGTTGTAATTAACAACAGAACTGATTGGAAATTCTGCCTATTGGTTCTGAAACAACCTCAGGTAAATGAAAAAAGAGGTTTTGTTTATTGGTCAATGAAGAAGAAAACTTCAATTCTCTGACAAACAGCCTGGATGCTACAGTAGTAAATATATTTAAAAAAACCCCAAACTTGTAAGAAAGAGTTAGGAACAATTCTGAGTTAATTGCATTGACTGCAGAGGGAACTGCAGAAAAAGTTTTTCTTGTCCACTTGTGGTCCCAGAGATAGAAATTGTGTGTTCAATAGGTGAGTGAATTATTCTGATTAAACTGATCCCTACAACCAGTCACTGTCTGTGCTCTCTGTGCCAGCATAAAAAAGAAGGGAAACTTAGGAGAAGAGATAAAAGGAAAAATACTAGACTTGGAAGGAAACCGAGGCTTTAATAACGTGGAAAGTCTCCTCTACCTGTGGTGGATTCACCCCCTGTGATCTCACCCGTGCAAGGCTGGGCATCAGTGCCCTCTATGGGCACAGGGCAGTGCATTAATGATGGGCTTCCTGCTCTAGGTCTGCTTCTTGCAGCAGGTCTGTGATCATGTCTGAGTACTCTGCATGCATGTCAAGTTTTGAAGGCTGCCTTTGATTTTCACAACAGCTTCTGTGTTGCAGGGAATGCAAGCTGCAGAGCACGTCCCAAAGCTGGAACTGATGAGAGTTCCACCAATTATCTGGAGCACAGTGTGAATGGACAAGGATCTCCGTGTCTCAGGAGGAATAAAACACTGGAAAATTACTGGGTCTTGGCAAGGTTACCTTTGTTTTACTCTTCATCAGGCTACATCAGTAAGTTTAAATTTCTGGAAGGAATTTTAAAGGGCAAAACCATGTTTGCTTTAAGAATCCCTGCCCTGATGGTAAGGTTTTGTATTTGCTTTCCTTCTAAGACAGAAAAAAAAAAATCTGATTTGATGATTGCTTCTAGATGCAGAATGTTTTAGTGCTTTCAGCCACTAGTGCAGGCTGCTGGTGCAGATTGGGATTTCTCACCACATTGCCCCTCAGTGCACTGGCACCTGCTGTCCACCCATGCAAGGGTAACCCTTTCTCAGGGGGCACAGAGTTCATCTTGTTTCTATCAGCAGAATGTTCCTCTGAAGTTACTCTTGCATGCCAATAATGTGAGGCTGTTTAACTTCAGGCTAATTGTCAGGGATAGTTCCATATGTCACATGTCAGGGGAGGAAATAAGAACATTTGTCACCTGTTCACAGAAGCTTGTGGCAGTGCCCCACACATTATTTCTTTGGTTCACCTGGTACTTAACTCATTAATACTGTGTTGAATCAATTTGGGCTGCCATGCCTGCAAAAGTGTCACAAATTAAACCAAGATTTCAACAAAAACATTGATCACCACCTTATTGTTAATATGTGTTTTTATGTTCTTGTCAGAGTATACCCTCTCCAGTTAAACTCTTGTAGGCTTCCATCCCTACCAGTTGTGCCCCACATGCATTTAACCATCTTGAGGCCATTTTTCAATTGTGCTGGACTCTGGTTTATTCATCTGGCTTGAGCTGTTCTCTGCTCCTTGGAGTTTTCATCCATTTTCCTGAGCCCTGTCCATGAAGTGAGCAGTACACAGGAGGGCAGTGACAGGATGTGTCTATAAATCCCATCATCGTTCAGAATTAACAGGGTGAATCTTTACTGGGTTTTATGGGCTTGTTTGGTTGGGGGTTTTGTGGGTTTTTTGTTTGTTTGTTTTTGTTTTGTGTTTAGTTTTTTGGGGTTTTTTTGAGAATAGGTAGGTAGGTGTTTGCAGCTCAGTTCAGTGTTTAGCCTCAATGACCCTGATTCTGCTCCCAAAGCTGACACACCACGTTTTCTTACCAACATCCCCTCTCTGACCTAATCTCTCCTCCCTTCCAGCCCACCTGCTCAGGGAGCATTAAATCCTGACTTCAGGAAGTGCTTAAGTGGGGAGTTTTAAATTAGATTGTGAAACAATCAAGCTTTTAAGTAAACACTTGTTGGTGTGCTTGGTTCTCTGGCTTCCTCCTGAGGTAGAAGGATCTCACTCTGATTTCTCATCTCTAATTCCCCCCTCTCCCCCCTTTTCCTAGCATTAATACTGGCTACCAGGGATTACAGTTTTATTGAGAAAGGCCTTTTGATTTGTTGCTTTAGCTGATGAGAAAGGTGGCAGAAGGTCAAACAAAACAGATTTGTCTGCTGGCATGTCCTGCCAGACAGTCACAGCATAAAGGACAATGTGCTGAGGGTTTTGTGTGTGGAGTGATATTTGCAGCATCTCCTGAACACCAATGTCCAGATCTCAGGCCATCAGCAGTGCTTGTCACCTCACAATGAAATCTGGGAGCCATCAGTCACAGGAAATACCTGAACCTGTATTTGGGAGCTCTGGGCATAGAAATGGATAAAGTGGAGTTACCATAAAATCAGTTTATTACACAGCTGGTATGAACCATGAGGACTGCATTGCTCATTCTTCATGCAATTCCTTTGACACTGGCCTGATACATTTGGCTGTGCAGTGGCTGCATGTCTCACCCTTCAGTTTGTGACACAGGATCTCTTATTTTTTCTTTATATCAATGTGATTGCTTACTTCTCAAAATATTTTGGATTCAAATCTGTTAATCATGTGAGTAATCCCCTTAGCTGGCTGAATGAAGACCATTTACTTGAATAAGAGTGAACAATAATAGTTGTGAAGGCTTTTCCTCCACCTAGGCATTGCAATAGAATCTTCTGGAATAATCATTTAGCAGAACACAAATAATGGAGTTTAGTCCCAGGACAAGCTGTCTGAGCTTCTAGTTTTCTGTGTAAGGAATAAGCTTGAAGTTATTTCTTGTTTCTTGAAATTGTGTGCACTCCACTTCCATTTATCTTACAAATTTTTGCTGGGGCTGCTCAGTCACAGAACGGGTCTGGCAGGTCAGAGGAGTGAGAACAATCTGGAATTCTTGAGAATGCAAATATTCCATCCCTGCCCTTGTGGGAAGCAGTTCCTGCAGAAGGGAAGTCAGCACTTGTCCAGTGCAAACATTTGCTGCCACTTCTTCCTTCTCACCACAGAAAAATGAGCCTCTGTTGGCTTTGCCAACACTGAATATCCTTCATGAGAATGCAAAAGCATTCAGTAAATACAAGGGGGGAAAAATGCTCTAAATACTCTATTGCCTTAAAATCTGTGAGTGGTTGAAGCACAATTTCATCTCCTAAACACATGGAATGGGTGCTCATTGTTTGAGACATTGCAGAGAGCTTTTCCTGGTCCAAATAAACAGACTTGGGCAGCCTTGTGTTCTCACAGTACTGGAAAGGTAGTTAATAAATTGATGTGGGCTGAATGGCTACAGAAGCATAATTTATTGTAAGAAATGAGGATTTGGAAATCAAAGATGTGAGCTTATGTAGTGTAGTACAAGTCAAAGCTAAAATCTCTGGGCAGCTGTAACTAAAGGCATCTGGGTTTTCCTGACTCATCCTGAAAATGGGAGATTCCTGTCCACAGTTCCCAGTTTGCAGAAATGTCCTACAAGGACCCATGTTCTGTTTAGTTTTTCTGTTGTTGTTGTACAATGTGCATAAAGCTTCTCTCAATTTCCTGCAGAGGCTTTAGCAATTATAAATTTTTCTGGTTGGCAAGTAGAAAAATTGGTTTCAGTTTTCAACTGAACAGAGTATTTTCAGGGAATTATGAAACAGTGAATTAATAAATTAATATTGAGTGATACATAATTTTGAAATTGTGAATGACTCTTCAGTAAAATGGCCCCTTTGAGATGAAAAAAGTTCGATATTTCAGTGAAAGACTTATTCTTTCTCTTTCTGAAATCTATCAGTTTATAATTTTTTTTTTTTTTTTTTTTTGGCTCTGTGTAGTTCTGCATTTTTTACTGTTTGGTGGTAGGATCTATTAGGAAAAGACCTCTCAATTCAGTGCAATTAGAAACTCTTATGCTTTCTGCAATTTGCAGGGAGAAAATAAAATAAGCAAAAACTATTTGGAGGTCCTATTTAATAGAATTTCGGTAAAAACAAGAATTGTTAAAAGAGGAACAGGCAGCTGTGAAGAAATGGGAGCTGTATGAGGTTTTAAGACTAGGTCCCAATACCCAGCTCAGTAAGTTTTAGGGATTCTGGAAGTATTTATGGCTCTTCTCCCCACTGAGCCCCACCTTTCCTCCCAAAATTATACTAGGTGCCATTTTCAAACACAGAGAGTTTGCTTGTTTCTTTGTTGCCTGAGAAAGTGTTATTTTCTGGATATTTCTGAGAAAATGGAAGAGATTATATCCTTACTGCAGAAGGTGATAAAGAGATGTTTCAAATTGTGCTGAGTTTAGATCAGAGGGAGCAGGTGATATGACAGTGTAATAACATGGAGCATCACTGTGCACCACAATCTGATGCAATTATCCCTTTATGTCATGATGGATTTTGTGTTAGTGAAGCTTCAGTGGCACAGCTCTGGGAAAGTGTCTGGAGGAAAAAAAAATCCATGGAAATGATCAAAAGGTTGCTTGTGGTACTCATGCACACATTAACCACAAAATAAAGAGAAGGGAAAGAGAATGCAATGCAAGTCTGCTCAAGTGGGTGGATTAGCCCTTGGAGACTGGAATGGGAATGTTCCAGTTTGATCTGTACAGAGCAGCCATAAGGTGTCAGTCTGTCCTTCCCATGAGCTGTGTCATTCCTGTGGTACACCTTCAGGCACACAGGCTTTTGGGTTTTGTTTGTTTGGGGTTTTTGGGTGTGTTTTTTATGTTTGTTTTTTTTTTTTTTTTTTCAGGAAATATTGATTAGTCTAAACAAAATCAGGTATTCTCTGGTGCAGCAGCAAAATTGTGTACATGATGTTCTCCAGTGAACAAAAATTTGATGCTATCATAGGCCTGAAAAATCAATCATGTATGCCTATTTTCCTTCACTGAAACTCAAGTTATTGATGTGAAAAATGGCAGAAAATTGTCTGAGTGTTGGAGGAGTTCAGGAGTTCTTTGGCTCAAGAATGTGTCACTTATTTTTTCCCTGGCAGAGAATTTCATTTAAAAAGTGGTATGAGGTAGTTTGTAGCCACAGAGAGGGACTGGAGTTGTTGTTTGTGTGTGAGAAACTCTGAGAGGAGACGTTTCTGCCTGTGGCTTTTTTGGGGGATTTTTTTTTTTTTCTTGTTTGGTTATTGATTCAAGGCTATTATCTTGGATGATGATATCTGGAGTTTCACTGCTTTGAATATCTAAAAGGCATGTTTAAGTTACTTGGGAAAAATTACTGAGACAATTATGGGATTGTAATATAAAGTACCATAATTACATTTTAATGCTTCTTATCGATCGGTGAGCTTTGCACTTTGCTGTAGAATGAAACACTGAACACGTTTCTTGGCCCACCCAGACACTTAATGCTTTAATATCCTTTTCACAGAGACAGTTTTTCAAACTTAGCAAGCAGGAAATTCTGAGATGACAAAGATATACAATATTTATATGGTTTTAAACAGAGAGTTGGCTTAGATGGGTATTAGGAAGGAATTCTTCCCTGTGAGGGTGGGGAGGCACAGGGTGCCCAGAGCAGCTGTGGCTGCCCCGTCCCTGGAAGTGTCCAGGGCCAGGCTGGATGGGGATGGAGCCTGGGACAGTGGAAGGTGTCCTTGGGATGGGATGAGCTTTAAGATCCTTCCAACCCAAACCATTCCATGACTTTATGATGATTCTGTGAGTGAATATGTCATTAGGATACTACTGGAAATCAAGAATGCGTCCCTTTCTCAGGCTGTACAAGGACAAGAAATTCCAACAATGATTGTGCACCTGCAGGGTGCTGAGAGCCGTGTGAGTGTCTGGGATATTTTGCACAGAGCATGTTTTCAAAGAGGTATTGCCTTCTTGGGCCAATGAGCTTTTTCTATTCTGTTTTGCACGAACTACCCCATATAAGTGTGGTGTTCCTTTAAATAAAGCTCTCTGTCTCTTCTGCTTCTCCATTACATGAGGAACTCGTTGCATTATCCTTTTGGCCACTCTCCTATAACCCAAAATGCAACATGAATACACACATGTATGTATGTATTTATCATGATTTGACAGTCAGTATATCATCAGTCAGAGGCAGATCCTGAACACCTCATAAATCAACAAAAGGAATTTCAAAGCTGCTGTTTTACTATTTCCAGGTAATGTGCAAAATGAACTGTACAATGCATGCAGGCAAAAAGGTTTTGGCTTTTTGACTTCATTATTCTCCATCAGCGTCTCTTGTGTTATTTCAAAGACTTGCTAAATAAGGTTCTCACTGTAATAATTAATAAAAAGAGAATGTTCAAAAATTCCTTATCAGGCCTGTGTTCTCAGTAGGTGCTCATGCTGTTTGTCTGCCTGTCCCCAAGCTGACACTTTTGAGTGTGCTATTCTTGGGACAGAAAATGCTTGTGGGGCACATAAAAGGAGATACAGCTTTACACCCAGCCCCACAGGCAGGAATTTTATTCCTTCTTATTCCAGGTATCAGGGAGTGCTCAGTTACCTCATTGTGCTCCCTCAGCTCTCTGCCTGACTGTTCTCTTTGCTTTGTCAGTGCTTGGTAATGCCCAGTGCCAGGTGACAGATGGCCCTGTCACTGCTGTCCTTCCACCACCAGCTTCTCTATGGTCTGATAGTGGATGTGACCAATTTCATGCCCTTTGTTTTGCAGCAATTTGGATGGTGAAAGTTATTACACACGAGTGTGTCTCGGGTCTGCTTTTAGTTCATGATCATTTATATCTATGAAATTATAAGCAACATGAGCAGCATTCTCTCAGGCCCCTCATGAGAGGCATAAACAGGAGCTGAAGGTTTTTATTCACTGTCCCTGCCTCTCACAAACTCGGTTGTTTCCCACCAGCTGCTGTGGGGCCTCAGGAGGCTCCTGTGACATTTGGATTAAGCTCTGCAATAACAATACTGAATGAAGTGTCTTCTGGTCAAAGCAGCAAGGCTGTCCTCTTCTGTAAATACTTTATCATCGTGTGGTTATTATTTTCCATTTTAAATGCTCCTGGTGTAAAGTGGAGAGGTTTCTCCCTTGCATAGGAGACACACAGGGCCTTTTCTTTATCTGCCAGATGCTCTTTGCTCTGTGCCATGTTCACCTTCCTGTGGAGGTAGCTGGGATCATGCTGCCATCTCATGGCAGGCCACAGCTTAATTAGAAATGACAAACAGCACAGGACAAATTAGTTTTGTTATGTAAATTCCTGAAGATAAGTAAAACCAGTGACTATTCCTCCTGTGTTTTAAAGCTGAGAACATTCCTTGCTTTCCATGCAAGAATTAATGAGGCTGTAAGAGGCAGAATTATGACTGAACCTACTGTACATCTTTCTATATGTACAATTTTTTGTGCTTTTAGGAAAATAAAGGACCTTGACTACCCATTATTAATATTAAAGATGTCTGGGATACTGCAGCAAATCCCACTGAACATTGCTATCAGTACAGCTTACTCCCCAGGAAAATACCTTCTCTGCTTTCAGCACCAGGTATTAGTATACATGGTAGAGGAAGCCATAATTAAATCTGTTAAGGTGACTTGTTACAGAGCACAAATATCTGAATGCTGGACTGAAAGAGGAAACAGTTTCTCTTTCTCTTCTGAGCATAGATAACCCTGTGTCTTTCAATTCATATTTGAGAGTTGTCAGTCTGTCAGTCTGTTCAACCATCTGACATTTCAATGTTCAGCTGGGATTTCATCCTGCACCCAGCTCTGCAATATCTACCTGCCATCATGACAGATTACTCTTAAAACTCATGATCCTTCTGAGTCTTCAGTTATCATCAAGGGTATTTTGGCCCAGGGCCTGAGGGGGGAAAGGTGTTTTTGTAGTTCATGTTTTGCTTTTGAGATGTTTATTTCATGACAGTGGTTTGGCCAGGTGCTCCTCATGGCACTGCTCAGCAAGTCTGGAATTTGGGGCATCACTCAGTGTCCCTCCAGCAGCAGCCACAGGTCGTATGGCTGGGTTGGTAGCAGCCCTAGAAAATATCTACCAGCTCCCCTCTGCTTTTGGGATGTGGTGCCAGCCCCGGGGGACCTCCTTCTGCCTTCTCAATCTCACATTTGTGCGACTTTGATCTCCCAAAATCTTGGCCACTGACTGGGCTCCCAGGTAGCAAGTGACAGATGAGAGGAAATGGCCTCAGGTTGTGCCATGATAGCTTTAGAGTGGGTGTTAGGGAAACATTTTGAATGGAAAGGTTTGTACAGCATTGGAACAGGCTGCACAGGGAGATGGGAGAGTTCAGCATCCCTGGAAATGTTCAAACACCCTGTGGATATGGCACTTGAGGACATGGGTTGTGGGGAACAGGGTCATGGTGCTGGGTTAATGGTTGGACTTGATCTTATTGTGCTTTCCAACCTCTGCCATTCTGTAATTATCATTACAGATAATGATCTGTAATTATCTGTGCATCAAAGGCCTTCAGCAGATACACCTTGGGCAGAGCAAAGCCTTGCAGAGGCTGCACCCCAGATGGACAATGGTCACGAGTTTTTCAGACAGAAATAAGTCTGGTCTATTTGTATATCAGGGGTTAATTGTCCAATTACACCTTCAGGTAATGAAGTCACATCCCCCAGTTTGTTCCTCCCCAATTCACTTTTGTTTGTCCTTTTCAGGGCTGAGACAGGGGGTGCTTGGTTCTCAGGCCTGTTTTGTCAGGATTGTTTTGTCTGACCAAATGTCAGAGAGCTTGCTAACACTGTGTGGAGTTCAGAGTTATACCCTAATGCAGTACAGGATCTGAGAAATAGAAAAGCTGAAAACGTAGAGCATCAACAGAATGTCTGTCAATCTAGGATTGACTGATACAGTTTGCTTCCTTAAATTTTTGTTCTCCTTTTGTTCAACATGATACTTTTCCTTCCCTCCATGTTCCTATTTTTATTCCCAGTCTGGCACAGGCTGCCATGTAGCTCAGAAGTGATAAACAAGCTTTACACTTCCCATCCTGTGCAGAACATCAGTTTTAAGACTGTTTGTGTTCATCCCATGGCACCTAAATGTCCTTTTCATGTTCCAGTATTGTCTGAAGCACACATCATAAATGGCATTTTCTGATTGCACATGCATGATGTTATCATCTTTCAATGACTGCTCAGAGGTCACAATGACATCGTTTCATGCAGAGAGGACTTGGTGTGGACAGTAATTGTTCTAAATAGCTTTTCCTTACCACAAGCCTCCTTTTATCAGTTTTAGGGGTTCACACTCTCACAGTCATTCAAAGAGAATGCTCCTGCAACTTCTCTTAGTCTTTATACTTCCTACAACAAGAACTGTAGGAGGGTTTTCAGTCTGTCTGAGGAGAGGAGAATGCATTGCAGGATGTGCTGGTCGTTCCCCCAGGATGCTCCTTATGAATAAAAGATTGTGGTGCATTTCCATATGATACTTTGTCTTTTTGTTAGATACTTAAGAAGAAAATCCATTCAGACTCTGATAGACTGAATGAGAATGAAGAGGTTGGCATTTCCCAGTCCAGCTGGAGGGCTGGGAGCAGCAGTTGTTAATGGCTTTGCTGCCAGGGCTGCTGGTCCTGCTGTAATTGTGGCTCAGACTGGGAGATCAGAGATTGCAGCAGATTCATGGCCTTTATTGCTGCACCATTATCCACAGTGATTCAGCAGGTATTGGGGAGACCTGCACATCAATCCTTTTAATAGATGCCTGCTCTTTCTCCAAATCTCTGCTTTTCCTAGCTGAAAAAATAAAAATAAAAAATTAAAAAAAAAAATAAATTAGTACTGAGAGCCGTGTTTTTTTTTTTTTTTTTTTTTTTTTTTTTTTTTTTTTTTTTTTTCCCTGAGCCATTCTGGAACTAGGTTGCTCCATGATTTCTTTCAGTTTCTTTCTTCCATCAGTGGAATATTGCAGGTAGAGGAATGGTGCCTGGCAGTGGGACAGTGCACACTGGGACTGCTCTTCACTCCTGTCCCTCCATAATTATGTTGTTACACCCTCATGTTGTTGACCCAAACATAAACTGGCCCAGGACCCTTTACTCATCCAATATATAAACTTTCTAATCTATTTTTTATTAAATGGGGTTTTGAGAATTTAGTGAGGTAGAGGCTCTCAGGGCCTCTGGGAGCTGGAAGCCAGAGCTCTATGGAAAAGTGTTTTAAAAAAGGAAGACAGATGTAACTTCCCAGTGCAACACTTTTAAAAGGAAATAATCCATCCTATTAGCACACAAGGCTTTTAAGAGTTTTGGAGCAGCACATAACATTTGAAAAAATTGGATAAATGCTGTCATTATTACATCCCTGACACTTTCAGTTTCTTTGTGCAGGAAGAACTATAGAGGAATAAATGCAGTACAATTCAGTTTACTCTTCTCCACTCTTTGGGGACTGTTTTGTCCTGCTTAGAAAATGGATGTGTAACAGAATTATTAAAATGAATACAGGCTAAGATGTGGGGTGTTGTAAAAATGTGGGGAAAGCAGGGACTTCTTTAAATATTGTTTTTATCCACAGGACTGATTCTTACCTCTTTCTAAAGCAGTGTATTTTGCTTTGTGAGCAATTCTCATCACTGATGTTATGTCTAGGGAAGACTTTTCTAGAGGTAAGGAACATGCTGTGAACAAAGCTGTCACAAGAGGTTTTTTCATGTGTAATAATTGGAAAAACATGGGTGTGCAGATCTCTTCAACCCTCTCTGTTTTTTTTTTTTTAAATTTTATTTTTTAAATGTATTTAGTTGCAGTTCTGGCTGTAGGGTTCCATATGGTGAACAAGAGAGGTTGGCTGATGGCAGCCAATGACCAAACTCTTACTGATTCCTTTATGGTAATAATTTCAACTGAGGTGTTACTTTCCTGCTGAGCTTGGTTGCATCTCCTTTGATGTTTGAGGGCTGATTTGAGAACTGATTTGTGTGTTCTCAAGCAGGTACCACAGTACAAGATATTGAAGTGTGCTGCAGTTGAAAATCACCTTCCCTAAACAGAGGATGGAAAGATATTAATGAATGAGACAAATTTTAAAACTCTCTGAAGTATTAGATAAAAGAGTTGGGAAGCTGAGAGGAGAATGGCTGAGATGATAGGGGTCTTCCTCCTTCACCTTCCTCAGTGAAGCCAGCTGGGTTTGTGGAGTCAGCCCCTTGCTGTGTGCCAGGATGGAGCAGAGAGGACTGCAGAGCAGCTTTTAGGTGTGCTGACACCAAGGCAAATAATGCTTTAAAATTTTTTCAAGACCCTTGGGTTATAACTTTTTAGTTGAATGTGTATTCGTGTCATGGCATGAGGATAGCAGCTCTATGAAATATTCCCACTGACTTCAATACCAGCTGGGTGAATAAAAAGTGCAGCAGTTTTGCTTCTAATTTCACCCATCTCCTGCATTTGCTGCAAATTTTTGTTGTGAAAACAAACCTGCCTGAGGCCATCTTGCAAGTGAAAGTGATGGTGAAGGGAAGGGGAGATTAATAACTCACCCACACTTGAAAATGTTCAAATTCTGTCCTGACCTTGTCCAATGACTATCACACCAATTATTCCAATTTCCTGGAGCTCTGTGTGCTGAGATGAGCTCAGTGTAGCTGCTCTCAGCAACCTGAGCCTTTCCCCTTCTGGTGCCTGACTCCACTTTGGTAACCCCTCCTTTCTCTGGGTCAGAGCTTGTCCTTGCAAACCTCACATTCTCAAACTCAGCTCCCTAACGTCTTTTTTTGTTGTTAAATTCATTGAAAGAAATAACCAATCCATTCATCTTGTTCTCCTTTTTCAGTTGTTTAGTTAATTATTTAAAAAGTGGAAAATTATTTTTTACTTGTGGTGGACCAGTGATCCCAGTGAGGGTTGGTAATGAAGTTATGTGTGGCTGTGCCTGGGGCAAGAGAGTCAAATGGGTAAATTTGCAGAATTTCAATGGATTCTTAACTCAGTACCCAATTTACCACAAATAAAACATTTGCCCTCTGTAATATTTACCTGGCAGTGTTTAGTTATCCCTAGTGGGGTTTCCTCAGTTTCATGCAGCCCTGTCTGGGAAAAATTAGCAATTCAACTCTTCCCTTTTAATCCACTTTTTCCTGTAAGAACAATAAGCTTACAGTGTTTCTTCTCTTTTACCTTTAAAGGAAAAAATGCTGATACATATGTATTGGGAATCAGTTATCTGCTGATGGTGCAATTTACCAATTGGCAACAATTAGTCCTAAATTTTCTGTTTCCCCTGACACTGCTCTCCTATAAATTTTGGTCGTAAATTCTGAATAAACACTGCTTAAATCCCCCCGATAATAAGAGGGATTAATAGCAGCAAAACCCAAATTACTGTTGTGTGCTTTATAAATTAACACAAAGGTGAGGGATAGCTGAAAACTGCTTATTTGTGCACTGGGGCTGGTTCTGCACTGTTTAACAACTTACCCTGCTGTATCTATTAGTACAGTACTGTAATGTAAACCTGATCTGTCCATTTTCCAGCCAGACAATTAATATCAGGACACCACTCTGTTGGTGCTTCACAGGGAGCAGCCCAAATTACAAAGAACTTAGGTTGAACATAAGGAGAATTGTAAGCAGAGACATGAAGAATTATTCCATCAAAGCCACGTGTCAGATCAGTAACCCAGTTGTGGGAAAAGTCTGTTCACTGCTCTCTGTACTGGAGGCTCAAGGCATAAAATTTTGTCATCTTTGGGCTTTTGGAAAGAGTTGTCTATGTCATGGATGGAATAAAACTTCTACAGGAAGGAGCTTCTACAAAGCTCTGTGTTTTAAAGGAGTCTCTCAGAACTGGGTGCAGTTGAGCAGTGCTTGGTCAATCTTTGCTCTCAGTCTCTCTCAGACATTCATTTCATGAGGAGTTATTTCAGGCAACCTTTAGTCAGAACATTAAGTACCCTCATTCCATCCAGAAAAGAATTTAGGAAGGGCTTTTTTTAGTGATTTGTGAAAGTCAAAGTCTTTCTCCAAAATACTTTTTTTTTTTTTAATGAATGCTATGATTTTTTTTTCTTATTTGACCAAGTAGTCAGAAACTTTGAAATTGCTACTTCTAAGGATAATAGGGCATTATTCAAATATTGGTTTTACTAGAAAATCAACAAAGATGTAAAAAAAGTTTCCCTGAATTAAAAACTTCGAGGAATGATTCCCCACTACAAATAGCTTCTATGCTACACTGGATTGAAGAAAGATGATGTAGGAGAAAATAATTTTCCAATATAGTTTCTGTGTGGATTTCTCTCCTGCCAATTTAAAGATACCCTTGGTCGTATTTTCAGCTGATAAAAATTCTGTGGAATGTGGAATTGCTGCCTTAAGACTGAACAAGCCCAAATTTCTGGCTTCTAAAGCCTTGTGGGCACGTTAATGAAAATGTGTGACAGCAGCCATCCCCAGTGTCCATGAGAGAGGTTCCTCTCTCTTTCTTGGGGACAAAATTCATGTGGACTTCTCTGGGTTGTTGAGCCAGTAAAGCTCAACAGGTCTGCTCTTACAGAGGACTCTGCAGTCTCTGACACACTGTTCTCTTTTGCTGTTCTCTTTGCCTGTTCATGAATGACTATCTTTAATAATACTCTGAATTCATGATGTGTACAAGTACTCCCTGGGGGCTCCGTTTTTCAGTCTGAGCCCTGCTTGTCTGAAAAAGTCACCCTAGTTACTGGTGTTGAGTAATTTTGTGTGGGCTGGTGAAGAGAATTGGGTCTGCTGAAGTTTGTGGTTCCATTTCTGGAAGTGATGAACATTTTCTTGAGTCTAAATGGGCACATCATTATGGATTTTGGAGGGAGCATGTCAGCTGAGGCTGAGCATTTGGGAATATTCCTCAGTCTGGTATTTCATTTTCCTTGCCTGAGCCAGGTTCTTTACATGATATTTCTGCATCATGTCAGAGCACCTTGCAATCACTAATATCCCTCACAAGCTTCTGTTGGAAACCTCTTTTGTTTCTTTGCTTTCTTAGGCATAACAAAGGTACAGAATGATGATTTTTTTGCCAACCTGTTACAGTTACTTGTAGCAGCATTTCACTGAAATCAGGTTTTCTCAATGTAGGCTGAAATCACTGCATCATGCTTCTTCCCCTAAGTGACATTAATCCAGAATGTTTTTTTCCTATGACACCTTCCCATTTCTAATGAAGGGAAGCTTGCAGATCACTGCAGAAAATTGCATTCCTTTAAAATATCTGTCACATTTGAAATAACATCTGCATTATATTGAGTGTCTCTTCAAGCCTTTGTTTTTTTCTCTAAATTGAAGTGTTGATGCTAGATCCACAATAATTCCCAGTAGTTTAAAGGAAGCATTGGATTCTCTGGTTTCTGTGGTGATTACCTATTAGAGCATGAAGTTACACCAGGAGTCACACACCAATAATCGTTTCTTCTACTCAAACATGACTCTCAAGGCTTGACAGCACTGGATATTGTTCTTGGGTATTTTGAAATAAGTGTGAAGTCTTCAGTTACTGCATGAGGACTGTCTCCCCATGGAGTGTTTTTCTTTCAGTCAGGATGCACAATTCATTTCTGAAACCCTTCCCTGCAGGAGGTTTGCAATCAAGGAGCTCGTGGGCTCTTTGTGAGGCAGAGCTGCACACAGGGAATTGCTGAGTTGGGTCCATGTCAGACTGCACATCCAGACTCGCTGTGGGCACCCACCCATTGCACAGACCCTGCTGGCTGCAGAGAGCACCCCACACACCCCCTGGGCTCCTCTCCGTGGAACCTGCTGCATTCTCTGCAATCAGCTTCCATCCTCCTTTTCCCAGGCTCTGGGGTAGGGACAGTTCTTGTTTCTTTTTGTGCTCAGCCACCGTGGTGTTCCTGCTCTCTTTTGGAGCACAGGGCACTGTGACCCTAAAAGAGCTGGAAGTTTTGAACAGGCAGGCTGAGGGCTTTGCTTTTCTCCTTTGGACTCTGAGTTACATCACAAAATTTGTGTCCAGGGGCAAGGACTCAGCTGTGGCTCTCCCATGAGTTCAGAGCCTCTTGTGTTGCCTTGGGCTGAGCTGGAACAATCAATCAAACACTAAAACAGCCCCAGCTGCACCAGGCAATGGAATGGCTCCAACATAGGGGATGGCACATTGCAGCCTCCTCCTGTGGACAGGGACACGCAGCATTGGTGTGTGCCATAACAGACCCTTGTGCTGTGCTTAACTGCCATAGAAGAGAGAAGAATATATTCTATTACTTCCCAGTCTGGGTCATTTTCTTACCTGGTGTGTGTGTGTGCTGCTTCTCCACTTCTGAACTAAGTGACTCTGATAGAGCTTCTTTTCATGTGCATTTTGTTTTTTTGGTGCTGTAGAAATAGACTCTGGTCTATGGGAGATCCCAGGAACACAGAAAATGTTTTCCTACACAAGAAGTACTCTCAGATAGAATTTTACACCCTTTTGTGCATGTCTGTCTGTGAATTTATTCTGAGGGATCACCTCTCCACTCTTACATGGCACACTTTGGGTGCATGGCTTAGGTTTCAGCTGCAGTTGAGTGGGATTTTTTCTGTTCTTGTATCATGAATACTTACAGCCAGGTAAATTTGGTGTGGTTTACATTCAGTCATATTTTCAAATATTTAAATCTCCAAACTTCTGAAACATTTGTTTTTCTGTAAATTCATATAAAACGACCTGAATTCTTTTTATACTGCATAGAAGGTAACAAGATGTAATTATGTATAGCTGAGCTCAGAATAGTTTTCCCATTGTCCGTTGTGCTAAAAATATGAATTCTTTTTCCCTTTGTCTCCCTTCTCATTCTTTTTTATTTCTTGAATAAACTATTTTTATTATCTTTTTAAGCTTTTTATCTAATCCTATTCAGTGACTTTACTGTGCCCATTGCCTAGTCTTTTCTAGGATTTTTTTTTTTCTGAAGTCTTTTATTAATGCAGCACATACATATATTCTTCCATTCCTTCCCTTGGGTTGCATTTTTTCTTGCTGTCCCCTTTTTCCCATCTCCCACTCCTTGTGATAAATACCAGTTTTGCATTTTGTTTGTGGATCCCAGCCTTCACAAAGAGCAAAGATACCCATTTGGCATCACAAAGAGAATGTCAGTGTTTAAACATCAAGGGCTTCATTTTGTGCAAGCTGAGAGTGCTCGTGGTCTCCAGCAGTTCCACGCTGGAATAAAGGTGCTCACTTCTGCAAATTTGGTCTTATTTTCTGTCTTTCTAGCTGATAATAAACTGATCATGAATTCAGGACTTTGCTGGATAGATATATTAATCAGTTAACTATTGTGCAGGTCTCCAATACTTGAAAATACTAAATGAAACATAGAAATGAAAACTTGCATTCTTCTTGGCATTTATTTTCCTTGGGTCAGGGATGACTTCTATGAAAATAAATAGAAATGCCACCATTTCTTTTAAAGTGAATGGATGTGGGCTATGGGTACCATGAGCACAATCAGTCCTTTTAGAATTAACAGTGTCTTTTTCAAAGAAAGAAAACAAACTTCTCAAATTAGGGAAATCCAGCATTTGTTTTCTGGGAATGCTGCTGGTGTCAGGTAGGTGGAATTTGGCTGTGAGCACGGGGCTGTTACACCCTTGGCTGCACCTCCTTTGTAAGGAATTCTTTTTTATCATTTCCCTTTTAGCTGCTTTTGTCCTCTCTTTATTTATTTTTTTATCCTGAAGTCACAGATTTCTGACATTGCTCCAGCAGCAGTCTAATAGAGCCCATATGCTGGGCTTGGAGCATATCAGAGAATTTGATGAGATCACAGTGTGTTCTCAGAGCCCTCAGAGCAAGAGCAGATTTTTTTGTTGCAATAAAGTAATTTCCAGTGTTGCATTCTGGTAGGACCCATAACAAGGCCAAGACTCTGATAAATGCAAATACCAAAATAGATATTAGCAGATGTCTGGGAGTTAGAAGGAATGGAGAACTGGGAAATATAGTTAAATTTATATTTATTCCAGTTGAAATGTTCTTTGTCTGCAATGAGCATTTACTGTGGAAATCTCTGCAGCTGAGCTCTGCCCAAACCCTTTGTTCTCCTCAGTGCTCCTGTTCTCCTGCCAGACCTGTGGATTCCTTGAGCAGTGATCAGTTATGTCAGTAATTACACATCTGAGGCATTTCTTTCCTCACTCACAGGTGATGCTCCCATTCTGCATCTGGGTTTTTCTTAATCAAATGAGGGAGCTTTATTTATTTCTGAAATGACAGGTAGTAACTGTAAATCTGTCCAAACACTTTTGTAATTTTTTTTTCTACTCTTAATGATACCTGGATTGATGAAATACTTGTTATGTGTATTTATAACTTGGTAAATGCATTAACAATTGAGGTTTTTATCTCAGATTCCCTCCCTGTCATACACTTCATTAATTCCATGCATCGCATTCTTCCCAGCTCTATTCTAAATTGCTGTATCATTTACTCAGATAAGTTCAGTTGTCACAGAAGCTCTAGGAGGTGTTTGGGCTTTTCTTACCCTTTGGCAGCACAGTTTTGATTTTTAAATAACAGCTTCTTCTTCTGCTCTGTTCTCTGCCTCCTGCTCTGATAGATCAGCTCCAGTGAGTTGTCATGAAGTGAAAAGCTTTTTCTTCCTACTGAGACATGGAGCTGTAGAGCAGGCCCCAATCTCAGCCTACCCACTAGTGGGTTCTAGGGTCAAATAGTGAGGAAGAAAAAGGATTTGCAAGCACATAGAATTTACAAAATTAATTTTCCCTGGTCAACTCCTTTATCTGTTTAACCTGTTCTGTACCGTTATTAAATTAATGATATTTTTATCTGTTGACAGGAAAGGAGTCTTGTAAATGTTTGAGCAAATAGGATTACATGAAGATTTAAATAACCATCTTTCTGGGCTTTTTGCTTTTCAGTCTTCTTGTTTCAAAAGGTTTTCCATCTGTTAAGCTCTGCTTCAGAAAAGCACTTAAGCACATACTTAAATCCATCAGTACAAGGAAGACCTACAAGCCTGGATTTAACCAGATGCATATTTCTAAATCAAGGCATTGAGCTCTTTGCTCAACATGCAGAAAATTCCATTTTTTAATCACAGTGCCAGTATGCTTCCCTGCTAAAATGCATCACCACATATTTATTTATTAGGATCAGGGATTTTGCCTGTTGGAGTCTAATACAAAAGAGGGTTGATGTTTAGTCCCTTACCACTGCTCTAACCCAAACAAAACCAAACACATTAAATACTATTTCCAGATTTATTTTACCAAGTTTCATGGGTAAAAATTTGGAATAGAAAGGGAGGAGAAATAGAACCCTCTGTTGCAGAATCATGTAATGGTTTGGGTTGGAAGGACCTTTAAGACCTTCTTGTTCCAACCCCTGCCATGGGCTGGGACACCTTCCACTAGACCAGGTTACTTAGTGACCCACCCAACCCTGAAAAGGGCTTTTGGTTTTATCTCTTTTTAAATAATGAGTAATTAGCCCAAGAAATTCCTGTGAGCCTAAAATGAACAGGTTGCTTGTATTTTTAAGTAGTTTCTGAAATGACATAATGAATGAAATAATAAGTAAATGAAATAATAAGTAAATGAAATAATAAGTAAATTCTGAAATTTATTCACAAAAGTCTGATATCTTCCCTGTAAAACATATTTTACTGTGGAACCTTATAAATATTAGAACAAAAGGCTTTGTAGAACAAACAGATCTGAAAGCAGAGAAATGCACAACGATTTGTTTCTTGTATCACTCATTCAATCCATTATTAACTTGAGCAGGGAGAGCACCATGCCTGAGCCCAAGGAGAAAAATCCTGGAGCAGCACAGAGGAATATATTTTTCAGATATTGGTATTGCCCCTATTTGCAATGTGCCTAAATGGAGAAAGCTGGGTGCATCTATACTCGAATCTGGAATTAGCCCCAGCACTGCACCCTATTTGGTTTTTCTGTGAGGTTGCTGAAAGCTCATGTTGTGGCTTAGCAGCTTCATTGGGGGTTTGCAGGGTGAGCCCAGGAGGAGTCAGCACAAAGCCCCACTGGCCTGGAATGGCAGGGCAGCAAGATATTTATTTTTTCATTATGAAAAGAAGAAATTGTTTCTAATAAGCTACTGTATGCTCAACTCCTTTTATTTTTGTTTTTTAAACTGAGCATGGAGCTCAAAAAAACCAACTGTGTAGCAATTTAATGCCACAATTCATTCCTCCATGTACTTTTATGGAATCAATTAGCATCTAAACAACATTTTTTTTCTCGTTGCAGCCCTAAGCTCAGCTTTTCTAGAGCCAATTAGATCTCTGCATTTCAGTCTGTTGGAAGCTCTAGGCACTGCAGTGTTCCAGGGAGGTCAGCAGTGGTAATAAGCTGTTCTTAAGGACTTTTCCCACTATTTGCATTTTGACAGTCGTTGTGCATGGTATTTATGGTATTTATGCCAACAGGTCCTGGCAGATATTAAACACAGATATTAAACCACCTGTGTCCTTATTTTGCCTGTGCTTCCTTGGCATTCCTGGGGACCAGTGTAACTAAAGCACAGGTATTTGCATTAGTACTAAATAAGTGTAGGATTCATTTAAATCAGGTCATGCTGTTTTTGTTTCACCTCAGCAGAAACACAGTGCAAAGCACAAGTGCAGGAGCACTTGGGGCAAGGCTCTGCTGCTCAAGGGAAGCTCAGTTTGGCAATGTGCAGGTAGTGTTTGATATCAGGTTGGTTGGTGTTAATGTGTGAATCAAACCAACCAATGTAGGCTATGAATGACACTCTGACTTTAAATTCTGAGACAATAACACATGTTACCTTTGTGTTCTTCATCTCTGAAAGCATCCAGTGCATGAACCAGGCTGGGGTAAGGCTTGGTGCTACCTTCTGACCCATAAAGCTCTAAAATACAGTGTTGGTTCTGTTTCTTGCAAACTGTAGTGCATCCCTAAGTGATTCAGAAATTCCATTAGAGATTACAATAAATACCAATTTTAGTGGTGACTTAAAGAAATCTGCAGGTGTGGATGAGGTGGATATTTGGTAAGGCAGTCATTGAGTGGTGGGGAGCTCAGAGGATGTTCTGCAGAGCAATGGTCTGAGTGAAAAAATCCCTTAATTAGGGTGAGGAAGTTCAGAATGTGGGATGATCCATATCCTTGCTGTATGCCTTAATAATAATTCCACTTGAAATGATCATCAATAATTATGTTAAATGTGAATTTTTCCACTCTTCAGTTATGTCACACTTTTTTGCCAGATACCATATTTAATTACAGACAAGTTAATTATTTCCCAGTCATTACTTACTGTGGCTACTGGCCACTATTTCCACTTGATTGCTGCCACATCTCAGGATGATAATGAAAAATTGTGCTTCAAATTGGATGGGAAAGATAAATTCAGTTTGAAATTCAAATCTGGAAGAGCAACATTCCTTGACAGACTCCAGAAAGGAAAGGCTGGAGAAAAAATTTATTATCTGTGCACCCCTCTTCTCCCACCATTCTGTTTGCAAGTGAAACTGCACTAATTATTAAACCCATTAATCCATGTTTGTCCACCTCTTGACCTTTTTGTCTGGTATCTTGTCTGCATCTTGTCATAAATTATGAACTCCCTGAAACAGAGTCCACATTTGAGTCAATCCTTACAATGCAGCATCTCTCTTGCTTGCAGAGACTTAGTCAGGAATTGCTCCTGGATCCCTTTCACCATAGCCAGAGTCCAAGTTTTAGACTTCCCTACCTTTGGAAGCAGATAGAAATGCTTTTGGAAAGCTGTGGTTAGTAGTTCGTGCTAAAATTCAGGTTATGCTCCATTTATTATGCCAATTCCTTTGGCTTTTTTTGCATATTTATGCAGCCCTTCAGATTCTGGTTTATTCTGGTCTTTTCCTTTTTGCATCCTGCACACTTGAGCTATTTCTTTTGATTTTCCTTCATGAGGGATCACAGTCAGAATTGGAAAATGTGGGCAGACGTTTGTTGTGTCATCAGAATTTTGCAATTATGAGAGATTTGTCCAGTGAGACTGTTTGAATACCAGCCTGTTTGACTTACTCTCTCCTCACTAGGTTTCTTGAGAATCATTTTGAAAAGTTACTAATAACAATGTCAGCTCCAGCCATCACTGATGATAACAATGACAAAAATGTGTCATAAAAAGAAGCTGAAAACTCACTTCACCTTGAGATTCATAGGGACATTTATGCACATGTTCTCTCTTCCAAAACAGACTAGGAATTTAATCTTCCAAATTTGCTCTCACTGCACTCAAGCATTCATGGGGAAAATGTCCATGAGCTTGGAACAGCTTGGGCACATTTCATATCAAGAGGAGAAGTTGGATCTCATTAATCACTCCAACAATGAGGCCAATTAGAGAAGTGCATCTCGTTAGGTACCTGCTAGGATTCTACTCAATGGCTCATTACTTGTAGGCAAGCAATCTGAAACCATTTATGGTGCCATGTGAAACAGTGAGAAGGAAAAGCAAATTGTGCTGTCATTAATTCTTTTCTATTTGCTTTTCATGCTATTGGTAAAATAAGTCCCTTCTAGTATGAAACTGTATTTAATCTGTGCTCTATCCCTATTTCTGCCCAGCAGATGACATGAATGCTCCCTTTGCCATGTTTGGCTAGGGATGTAGGATGGCAGCTTTCAAGAGCCTTGTCTAACAGTGATCACTCCCTCAATTAATTCCTGTTCCTCCAATTATTTCATACTCAATAAATAGAGAGAGGGGCACCTGGGAATAAAGGCTGCACTGGTTCTCTAAGGACTCCTGTCTGACTCCAGAAGTCATGGAGTGGTTGGATGTTGGTGTGAGGAAGGTTTTCATTCCTAAAATGAATGGCTGCTTACAAGAGTAATCCTAGATCAGGATAATGTTTTATACACAAGATTTTATTTTTTGTGCAATGCCTCTATAGTAAATGAACCTATTCTGATAACATTGAACAAGCACCACAATTTTCCAGGTGGGCAACTTTGATTAGACATTGGTCTTTTTCTTTGGGAACAGAAAGTTCTGCTAAACAGCACACTGTACTAAATTATTTAGCACATTGAATTTAAAATAAGATAATTCTTCTTTATAAATACTTGTCTTTCCTCTGTAAGTCCAGAAAGGTGATTTTTTTTAAAAAAAGTTCTCCTTTGTAGCAAGGTTATAAATACTTTAATACCTAAGCACTCTGTCAAAGTGCTGTCCTCTCCAGCACTGTAAAATTGAGAACATTGCAAGTTTTTGAGATTTATCTTGGGTGTAAACATGTACAGTTGGTGTCACTTTTTGCACCTTTTTTATTGAATTTAAGTCATTGGGTTTTTTCAGTTTTAGAGCAAAACCAGATCAGAAGTGTGATATTTTCATCTGAAATCCACGAGATCTGTGGGTTCTAGTGCTGTTTTCTCTGTCTGCTCATGGTGAAAAATCTGTGTTGCTGGATATGAGTCTGATATCTGGAACAGACACCTTCCATCCTTTGGGACAAGCTACTCCAGAATTTCCATGAACTCAACAAAACTCAGCAGGGATTTGAAAGCAAGACCAGTCACTTGATTTTGGCTCAAGTCTGTTTGGGGAGCCATGGCTTTAAAAACAATGTGGAATATTTGCAGTCAGGGGATGCTAAAAGGAAGAAGGTGGCTGCTCAGCAGAGTGCAGGGAAATCAAAGGATCAAACATAAGAATATGCATTTTTCAGTTAATGTTTGAAAATATCTTGCCATTTTCTCCAGCAGTTGTAATCATATCATTTGACAGCACTGTTTTCAGCAGTAAATTGTGGGGGCTGGGAATGAGCAGGATCATGGCCACAGAGGAGCAGCAGTGGCAGCTGGACATGCAGCAGGTAGATCTGCCAGAGGTGAGCATCACCTGCAAGAACCTGCCTTTTATGTGCACTCTCTTTTTAATGACAGGTATCTCAAGCTCAGATTTATCATCTTAGTTTCCTTAGTTTTGCTGCTCTTTCTTTGTGTATTATGAGAATAATTTTCATGGTTCAGTCTATAAGATTTTTGCTGCCTGAATTGGCATCTGAATTTAACATTTTTCTTGATAATAAATAGGTTGTGCTTTGATGGAAGTACACAGGAAGGCTGCAATGCATTCTCTGGCAATTTATTTTAAAGACATGTAAATTGTGTCCTTCTTCCCAGGCAGAGCTGATGCTACTCCATATAGCACATCTCAGGGCTTTTAAATCCTCAGGGAAATTATCTTTCAAATTACTTAAGGGGAGAAAAATAAAAAGGCAGCAGGGCTCGACACCAAGGATTAACTGCTCCTACATAAGTTAATTTGGTTTAAGGATGTGATGCCTTCTGGATATTGATTTGGATATTTTAGTTCTATAACTCCTAAATTGTAGGCAAACTTGGCACGTTATGAAGATACTTGACTGGATTTTAACATTTTAAAGGTATTTATGAAATAATGGCCAAAGTCATAAATGCTCTGATATTCTGGATTTTTAAAAAAACTCAGAGTAACACAAGAGAAATGGGAAATAAATCCATTTCTAGAAACACCAGCATCATCTGTGGAACCAAACAAGCCAATCCCACAGCTGGGGGACACCATCTGTGACTTTATCTGTCTCTTTGTACATGTCACACTCAGTTTCCTACCACTGATTCCAAAGAGACATGGGGACATTTGGCACGTGGGAAGTTGAAATCTGTGGGATATTCAGCTGTAGGGAAGTAAAATAAAAGGCTTTTATCTCTTGTAGAAACATTGTTAGTAACACTCGATGCATTTTTTTCATTAAAAACCTTTTTTTTTTAAAACTTGCTGCCCACTGGAAAGAGTGTGCATTTTCAACAGATAAACAGGGATTGGGAATGAGCAGTTCATTGGCAAAGTGTAGTGGCACACATTTAACTGACAGGGCCAGAGAGTGAGAGATGCTGCACATAAATGGAGATTTGTAGAAGAGGCTGTAAGACAAATGAGAATGTTTTTTCACCAGTAGCAGAACCCAGTAATCTGAGGTTTTCTACAGATATTAATCTGTGAGGTCACTCTCACTTACTGTCTCATCCCTTTGCCACTTTTTTACAGTTCTCCCATTCTGAACATTTGTAGTCAGTTTTATTTAGAAAAAATTCTTTGCTCGCTTTTCCTTTGTCCTCCAAGAAGGTAAAGCTGATGCTGTGCTTGTGTAGAGGTTTCACATTTCAGACTACTTTTCTGCTTTTCTTCTTTAATTGTCATTTATCTACTTTCCACTTTTATTGATCTGCATTGATCTGCTATTGATCTACTTTCATTTGCAGATCCTTGCCCTGGAGTGATGTAATCTCCTGATTTTTTTGTTGCTTAGCTTTGAAACACCTGTAACTTATGCAGGAATTATTTCAATGTGTCTCAAATGTTTGGGATTTTTTCTACTTCTCTATGAAATGAATGCAGCTTTCTATATATTTTTATCATTAGAGTAATTATTTTTCTGTCTCAGTATCCCTACATTTCTTCTGCTGAAATGATTATGTCATTAGAATTCCCTTCAAATAAGTATGGCATGTATTCTGGGTGATGTACAGGTTGTGAATTCATAGGACAGTGATAATGAATTTTTTCCTTCTCATTTTCTCCTTTAACTGCTCAGTATTATGTGAATACTTGTCAAAGACTCAGAGTATTTTCTAGGTGCAGTGACTTTATTTCTGTCCTTTTCAAATATTGTAAGAGGATGGTATAAGTGGATCACGTTCAATTTTCTGGATTTTGTGGGTTGACATGTTTCTAAAAGGAAATTTAAGGCAATGCTCAAATCTATAATATAGAAGATAATTTTTTGTTCTCAGTAATTACAAAAACTGACAAGGTTTTACTGCTTATCTTTTAAAGTTCAGTTGTCTGTGTAATAAAACGTGTAACAAAGACACGTCAGAGTATGTAAAATATAAAATAAGATTTTTAGGTGTCTGTCATCTCTCTAGCACAGCACATCCTGCACTGTAGGACTTTAGGTACCACCCTAAATTGTACTGAGAAAATGAAACCTTTTTGCAGAAGTGGATTTAGTGAGGGTGAAGGGGAATCTGGAGGCACTTCTGCATTTCAGCTCTGACTCTGCTCAGGCTGGTTTGGAGTCTTTGGAGTGATGCTCTTTTCTCCCATGAAGGAGATGGAAGATAAGATAAGGTAATGGGTGATACCAGGTTAGTCAGTGCACAGTCCAACAATACACACTGAGCTGATGAACATGGAGTATTTTTCTCTATAGAATCAAATCTATTATTAGTCCAATATTTTAATTAAGTAAAAATTGGATTCCCTTGTGGATGAATGATTAAGGCTGCATCAAATGACATTGATCTGAGGCTGGAAATGACATCTTTCACCTTCATTTTCTGCTTACATTTCTTCCAGCCATATTTAATTATTCTCACCAGGAAATTTACTTAAGAAATAACTTATATCCAGAAAAATCTTTTGCTTCAATATTTATTTACTTTCTCACTTTATTTCTTTTCCTTTAAGATCTTAAATGCAAAGTTGTTGATGTGATAACTGCTGATACCTCCAAATGCCTGCTGGGTTTTCTGAATCCCCACATCCAGGACCTTGGTGGTCCTTCCCACAGGCCCAGAGCAGGCAAACATCCCTCAGCACTTCACTGCTGCCTGTGCACTCAGGTATTTTGAAACATTTTCTTTTTAGTGATTGTATTGTTGTATTCTATCATCTTCTTGCTAGAAGGATGAAGTTCATTGTTCCCCCTTAGGCTGCTTTAAGTGGGTGCCCAACTCTATTTTCAAAGGTCCTTTTGTTGCCTCACTAAAGAAATGTTGGAGTGTTCCCTGAAATAGCTCAGTTGGTTTGGATTCTTTCTTCTTTTCTTCCCTGCAGTCCTATTCATTCACTTTCAAGTTTGGAGTTTCTTGCAGTCTCTTCAATAATTACACCTTCATCTCCCAAACCTTCCCTTTTTCATTAAAGACCCTCAGAGCAGTGTAATGCTGCCATGAAATGCAGCTGGTCCCATATTTGTGTCTGTTCCCATTTTTGTGTGTACTGTAAGAATTTCCTTTCAAGGTAGCTGGTGTGACAGAGCTTTTCTCAATGCTTTACAGTGGCCATTTTTCCCCCTCAAATGTGAGGCCCTTGACATTTTTATTCACTTTGAGAAGGAAAATT
The DNA here is from genome assembly GCA_027123655.1 of Muscicapa comitata. NCBI lineage: Eukaryota > Metazoa > Chordata > Aves > Passeriformes > Muscicapidae > Muscicapa > Muscicapa comitata. The sequence continues at coordinate 6,904,087 of JAOTIY010000695.1, forward strand.
ACATTGTTGAGAACACCAGACTCCATGCTAGAGCACCCAACAGCCAGATTTGGACCATTCATCTTAAAAACAGAATTTTCAAATCAACCTTCAGGTTGGCAACTTCGTCCTCTAATAATTTAATGATTTCATTTTTGATTGCTGGCTTGAGAAGGAACTGTCATCAGATCTATAGAAAAGAAAAAAACCTCCAGATTGCCTTCATCCTGTTGTATCTGAAAAAGAGAAATGCTTTTCTCCTCACAACTGCCTTGAATGTCCATGGGAAAGCTCAGGTAGTTTTGCAGGCTGGTGTGATTATACACTGAAATGTGCCCTGGACCTGGGCACAGCTCCTGCAGTGTCAGCAGCATGCTGAGAAAAGCTAAATGAATTCTGAAGGACTTTTTAGGTCTTGGTGACTGGTGGATACTAGAGGTTAGAATTGCTGAGCTGTCGTCCTCTTTTAGTAATTATTACTTGATGTATTTTTTAATAGTTATACTTTGAATTTGCCCATCAGGATCAGTAAAAAATAATACGAAGGAAATAAACCCAACAACTATATACAATTCCTTGTCTTCCAGTTCTTAATATTTCTGAACTAATTGTTCTATGATTTGTGCTTCCCAGAAAGAGGGACAATTGAAGGGAAGGGTGTGCAAATTTTCTGATATTAAATTTGAGGACCCAGTTGTTAACATTGTTTATTGGCACCACTGGACTACCCCAATAGGAAACTGTGGGAAGGAGGAGCTGGATGTGGTAACTGCCCCTCTCTGAGAAGGTGGAACACTTTCCTGCATCTTCTCATTTATTAATAGAATCCACCTTGTATAGGAGAATACAAAATACAGAAGTAATAGAAAAGCAATATAAATGTGTAGTGACACCACTGATAACACTGCCTGTAAAATTTAAATATACTGAGAATGGCTTTAAATTAACAGCTCTTGGAACTGCACCTTGTAAAACTCACTCATACGTGACAATTTTATTACATTCCTCTTGCACACACAGCACTGGAATTATGCACGGGAAGAATATCCATCGTGGAAAAACTAATTTTTGTGTGTTTAACAGGTAATATTACAGTGGTTAAACACTGTAATTATGATAATCATGGTGATAGGAGGCTGTGAATCCACTGCTGCCCCTGCTCTGGATTTTGCTGGAATTCTTTTCCATGAAAGCT
>JAOTIY010000695.1:6909736-6923249 GCA_027123655.1 Muscicapa comitata
GAAGGTCTGTTGTATTATTTATTATTTTTCATTATTTATTTATTTATTTATTTATTTAGTTAGTTATCATTCATTTATTATTTATTTATTTATTATTTATTATTTATTTATTTATTTATATATTTATTTATTTATATATTTAAGCTATTTTTCATTATTTGACTGTACACTTTACCACCCACGCCATCAGTCATTTCCTGACGGGTGTTTTCATGCTGTTCACGTGCCTCCCGTGAGCTTTTCCGGTGTGACCATTGGTGGCTGTCCAGAACTTCACTGCCCACTTTTATTTTGGGTTTTCTAATTTCGGTATTCTGTTATGTCCTTCTTTTTTTCCTGATTCAGCACAATTTATGTTTTAGCGGCCTTGAAGGGTTTCAACAAGTTGTAGAAAACCACTTAAAAATGGCTTATTTTGTGCACTTGTTATACACATTGGTCTAAACTAAGAAATATACAGAAAACCAGCTAAGCTTGTGAAGAAACAGCAAAATATGCAGAAAAGCAGCTCAGCAGCTCTGGAGGAAAAGTGTTGTCACATCCCATCCCCTCCTGTCCTGGGAGAGTGTCAGTAAAGAGGGATATGAGTGAACTCTGCCTGGAAATGACCAGTTTTTCCACTGAAATTGCTGTGTTTAATCATGGCTTTGCACCCTCATTTAAAATGATGAGCAGTGGAAGCATTTCCCAGGCTCTGTAAATAATGTCATTTCTCTGAGGGGTGCATGACATGACTGATATCTGTGCATTTTCTTATAATTGAATCTTGGCTATATGGAGAAATATGCAGATAAATAATTTAAGTTTCTTTTGTTCTCCTCCTTTTCTTCTCACTAATGAGAGAAGCTGCACAGAAGGGATGAGTTCCCTCAGTTAATTTATAATTTTCTAGCTGACAGTCACACCAAAGTCCCTGGTTTGAAATGCAGGGAGAAAAGAATCCTGAGTGAAATGGAGAGAAATTATAATAGTAGAAATTAACTATATTTTGCTGGAAAAATTGGCACTAAAATTTTTCTTTAAAAAAAAAAAGGAAGTAATTATGGAGTGTCTTGAGTGAAAAAATGGGAAGAAAGAAGGCCACAAGACTACTTCTGCCAGAGTTTTCCCAGGGAAAGGGAAAGGAAAATAAACCTGAACCTTTTGGACAAGTCCAGAACCAAATCACTGGATCACACTGCTTTAAGTAATCAGTTTAACCTCCAGCTATCTCTAGTACATATTTAACCTTTTTGCTCTGAGCAAAAAATTCAGAATTTGTGGATTTTTCCTCTTCCCTGAAACATCATCAGTTTGGAATTCACCCAGTAAACCAAGAAACATCTTTTTGAGTAAGTTGGGAAGACTTCCCAGTCCACACTTAAATTACAGCAAATGGTGTAAAAAAAAAAAAAAAAGGATTAGACACAGCAAGTTCCATGAGTGCTGTATGGTTGTGGAGATGTTTTCATTTTGCTGCTAAAAGTCCCACTTCTATTCTGAGATCCATTAAGGATTTTTCTCTCACTATTTGCAGCTAACTTTAGCATGTTAATATGACTTTGGATGATGGAGGTTTAAGACAATATAAAGCAGCTTGCACTTGTAGGACAGATGTTTTTATGGAGGTATAAAATGTCCTGACTCCACAGTCTTGAAACTGGTACCTTAAACTTAATAACCAGGGGCTGAATTTTCTTTCTTTAGCTGAAATGTCAGCTCCAGACCCTCACACAACAGCTTATTGCTAACCTTAACATTCCAGAATCTAATATTACCTTTGCTTTTCCACCACCTTCACTTTAAATTTACACATGTGGATTAAAGTGTCTGAAATTCAGTGCAAATGTCCCCCCCTGGGAGTGCACTGAGAGGTGATATTCAGTTACTGTACCTTGATGTCAGCCTGGCTTTGGGGAATCTGCTCCCTCTCTGCTCTGAATGCCCAACTCAGCTTTTCCATCAGCATCTGAGGAGGAAATTCCTCCTCCCGTGCCTGGCTGCCTCTGGGATTTCTCAGGAGATCTATAATACATGATGCAAGTTGCTGCAGATTCCCCCCATCCATTCAGTCAATACCTTTAATCCTCCTGGCCAGATTTCTGCAGCACAAATACCCACAAAAACCTGTGTATCAGCAGTTGGTAATTGCTAATAAATTAGTTATTTTTAAATTTCGTGGTGGAGGGGCTATGATAAAAACACAATTTACATTCCTGTATATAAATGACCAGTTATAATGGGATTTTGACCATTGGACAGACGTAGTCACAGAGATTCAGCCTGCTGTGAGCAGCTAATTAGAGTCCAGAAATCATAATAAGTTATTTATTGAGTATTCTTTGAGCAAATCACAGCACTTAAACAGAATTCCTGCTTGGAAAGGACACTGCGTAATTTCATTAATTTAATGAATAAAATCCAGATTACACCTTGGAAAAGATAGCTCAATTTTTTCTGAATATAAATCAAATTTTGTACACCTCAAGACAGCAAATTTAAATATCTTTCAACAAAAGATTAATTGCCATCTTTATGCAGTCACAGACCTGATGGATGTCATGCTTCAGGTAGAGATTTCCAGAACTGGGCTCCTACTCTGCTGCATGGCTGGAGGGCTGATGCCCAGCTGAGTTTATTTGAGAATTTTTTTGTGAATCTCAGAGTAAAGGCTCCAGAAAAAAAACTGTCTGTGTGTCCTGTGCTGTCTCTAGCACTGGAGAGTTTGTTCTAGTGATGCCTGGAAACAGAGACCAGACAGCAAAAGGCATAAAATAGGAATTTATTAAAAGGATTCACATTGGGCAGTGCAAGAAGAGCCTGGCTGGGGCAGCACCCAAATCAAACTCAAGAGTTTTTACACTTTTATAAGATTTGGTTCATCCACACATTGGGGTCAATTGTCCAACCACAGACCCAGGCTATGAAGTCTCAGCCCCCTGGCTCAGCAATCAGCAGCATCATCCTTGTAATGAAGAATTTTGGACAGGAGATGTTCCAGACATCAGGAAACATCAGATGTCTCTTGCAAATGTCGTCCTGAGCTTCTTGGGGAAAAAAGCAGCTTGGAGTGAAGCTGAAGGGAGTGAGTCTTCAATTTGCCTTGAAGCCTTTTGTAGAACTCAGAACAGATTTTAGTCAATGTTTGGTAGAATATTTATTTTAAAAGGATATTTAAATATTTGGTTTGCATGTTGACAGCTGCTAATTTTTGCACTTCAAATTTCTCAAAGAAGCCCAAAATGAGGAACTGTTTTTTAAAGCACTGACTAATGTTTTCCTTCCATAAAATCTGAAGAGCTAAATGTTGTTATTAAGTGCCTACAAGCTGACAACTCCAGTAGCTGAAACCAGGGGGTTGTGAAATAAAACAGGTATTGACTCCTGAGAGGGAGGAGGGGAAGCTTCTTTGGGAAATGCCAAGTCATGTTGCTTTGCATTCTGGTCAAATAAAGAATGTTGTCAAAATTGGGTGTGAGCACTCAGCAGGTGTCTGATGGAGTGGCTGTGATGACATTTTTGGGCTTACCTAAGAACAGAGGCAAAATAAGGGAATAAAAACCTGTTCTATGTTTTGAAGGCCCTTCAGATACACTTAGGGCAGATGAAGATCCCAGGGGCTACACCCAAAAAATGGATGATGGGTCACAGGTTTTCATTCTTTTATAAGTTTGGTCCATATTGGGGGTTAATCTCCCAATTACAGCTGCAGGTAATGAAGTCATTTACCCCAAGTTTGCTCCCTCCAGTCACTTTTGTTTCCATCTCTCAGGTCTGAGGCAGTGAGCTGTCCTTGGTTCCCAGCCTGGAGAGGAATTGCTGTGTCTGCCCAAAGTGGGAAAGCAACAGCTCCCACTAATATGGAGTTTAGAGTTACACACTGAAGAACTGCAGGGTTACAAACACATGGAAAATAGAAAAGCTGAAATCCTGAGGCATCAGGTGCTGTTTTCAGTAGAGGTTTGTCTGGACTGACAGGATGTTCCTTGGCTCCCTTGCCATGGGAGTGTGACACACACAGACCCCTGGAAGGGTCACACTGGGAAGTTTCCTGATCATAACTACAAATACAGTTCACCTGCAGTGGATCCAGGTGAGCCAAGTGATGAATTATTATTATTATTTTTATTATTATTATTTTTGTCTCACAGATTTCAGAAATTTTCTTGAGTAGTAGGGGTGTGGAAGTGAAGAATTCCCTGGTCTGGCCCACAGAAAACAAGCTCTGCAGTCTCTGGCTGCTCCTTAGGGGCTCAAGTAGCTGAAAGATTTTAATTTCTTCAGGTGTCTCGTTCAGCCCCAAGTGTGGTCAGCTCTGCACACAGGGGGAGTTCTTGGCTTTAGTTTGAACTGGCTCTGGTACAGAAAATAGCAGGAGTTCTGGTGCCTGTGTGTTTTCCTCATCCTTCCCATGCCCTCTGGCTCCTGAAAGCCAAAGCAAATGTGCTGAGTGACTGAAACCTTCAGGCTGGGATTGATGCATGAGACCAGCTCACCAGTGAATATTCTTGTCTGGGATGGAAGAGGCAACCGAGTGTTGCACTTGTTCTTTCACACCTCCAGCTCCTGTTCCTGCCAAGATGTGTTTCCTTCATTTGTGCCCTTATTTAGCATGCTGTCCACCTACTATCTGCATTTCCATTCTGTGTTTTAAATGAGCAATAAAATAACCATTTACATAATGAATACACTCATATTGATATTATGTTATATAATTTAGAGATGGTGCTTAATTATGGCTTGCTTATAATTAGGTCTCTTGCTATGCCAACTAGCTTTTATGTTATTTTTAAAACTTCGGGAATGTAGGAAAACATGAGTATTTGAATGTGAAAATAAGCTTTGATATTGTTTAACCCTTTCATGCCCATTACCATTTATCTTGGGGCTCCTCTTTTGCTGGGGAGAGTATTCATGGCAGAGTATTTTTTGGATGATATAATGGTGAGAAACTGCTGCTGTTATCAAGTTTGGATTGAATTGTTTAGTTGTTTCAGAGTCGTGGGTTGCAATGAGAGAAGTGAAGCTGAGGAAGAGTCTGGAGAATTAGTCCAGTGAGGAGGGGCTGGAGGAGCTGGAAAGGGGCTCAGCCTGGAGAAAAGGGGGTTCAGGGGGAGTTCCTGGCTCTGCACAAGTCCCTGACAGAGGGGCAGGGAGGGGGGTCAGGCTCTGCCCCAGGAGCAGGGACAGGAGCAGAGGGAACAGCTCAGGCTGGGCAGGGGAGCTCAGGGATTGGAACTGCCCAGGGAGGTTTGGATCCCCATCCCTGGAGTGCCCCAGGAACTCCTGGATGTGGCACTCAGAGCTCTGTGCTGGTGACAAGGTGGGGAGGGGTCCCAGGTTGGACCTGTGATCCAGGTTGATCATGGAGGTTTTTTCCAACCTTAATGGTTCTATTAATGTTTCAGGTATTTTGGTTTTGTTTTGTTTTATTTGGTGTGAATAAAAAAGTAATACCATTTTTTCATCACTTAGTCACTTTTAAAAACTTAAGAGTGAATATGTGTTTGGAATATGTGCTCCAAAGAGATTTGGGCATCCAAGGATCTTCTAGTTATTTTGACTATCGATTTATTTTATTACATCACTATTTGTCATCTAAAAACATCCTTCTTGTGATGCACCAAAATGGGTAGAGACCAAACTGTCATGGATGAATGGGGATAGTCTTCAAATGGAGATTTTGGCTCTGGATAACTGATACATTTGAGTATCTCACTGTTTTAAGGAATCACTCAAGACCTTTGAAGGAACCATGCCTTGGTTCAGTGCCTTACAAAATTAGATCTTTCTAAAATTCTGAAATTATTCTTCTTGAATTGGTAAAAAACTAATGGTATGTTCAGTCTACACTTTCTCTGTGTGTGCACATCCACAGAAAGCTGAGCTGGGGCTTGCATGGGGAAGGTAAAGCTCAGAAACACAACCAGCAATGAGAAATAAAGCACACCCTCAGAAGCTGTTATCAATGGAAAATGGCACTTTTTTACAAACTGGGAGCAGCCACTTTGCACTGGAAAGGTGAATTCAGTTTGCTTTGTTGGGTGAGATTCCCTCCCTTGGGGAAAACAGCAATTCAGAAAACACATTTTGGAATTAATTGTGATCTGGCTCTGTAACTCCTCTGAGGTTTAATGAAAGAGGCTGGTCCCTGCAGGGCTCCTTTGGGAAAACTAAGGCACTAAAATATGCAGAGTAATGTCTGTGACTTCTCTCACAAAGCTCTGCTCCTGCCAAGACAGGCTGGGGGTGACACAGGAGAGCACCCACCCATCTGGGGAGCAAGCTTCAGAGTGGGCATGGAAACATTTGGAAAGGTCAGCTCTCTGCAGTAATTCCAGGTCAAAAATAATTCAGTTTGGATAATCCTGGAAGAATTTACATCATCTGACAGAATGGTCAATGGGCCTCCCTGTTTTAACAGTCTCAAACACCAGCAGATATGTATTAATGAATCAGGGCAGGATGGAACAGCTGAAGCAGCAGATTGATGGAATTCCTAGAGAATTTTTCTTTACTTTTAATTCCAAGTCATTAATTGGCTTTTGGATTATCCCAGGTTAGTTTTCTGCTCCAATGCAGAGCTGTATTTCAGAAGAGTCTGGGCTCCTCATATGGTACAGACTATCTTTGCCTTCCATTATGTAATGTTTGTTTATCTGTTACAGCAACAGAAATGCTTTTCTAATTTTGGGCTTTTTTGTTTGTTTTTTATTAGAATATTTATTTTTAAATAATTGTTAATTTTCTACTAGGATGAGTCTTCAGATTGTCTTTTATTTGTCAATTGATTGCTTTCACAAATATTCCTCCTCGAAAAATGTACACTTTTTTATTTCTTTCTTGTTTTTTTGTTTTTTTTTTTGTTTTTAAAACCATATTAATGAAATAGAATAAGAAAACAGAATAATGAAAGGAAAATATTTTTTGTTTTTGTACTCCAAGCAGGACTTCCAGGTCAGCCAGGGTTTTGTCTAACAAATCTTGTGCTCCTGGAAGGGTGGAAGACATTCATAGCTGACATCTTAAGGCTCTGAACACATCATATTCTCTATATTTAGAGGTCTAGTTCAGTTATTTTTTGAAGTATATAAATCCTGGTTGTTGCTTCTCTGCTTTTTCTACATAGAACTTGTTCAAACTCATTCACAGGAAAAACGAAAGACTGAAAAGAAATGTCTGTAAGCTCCTGGAGAAGGTTGGATTCCTGAATGCTGCAGCAGAAAGACATTTCTATTCTGTTCTTGAAGTGGAAAGGAGGAATTCCTTCAGTGTTAACTGAAGAGCTGCATTTTCATTTTGAGGGTTAAATTTGAATTTGAATTCAATAGAAATCAACTTCTTTCTCTGCATAAATGTGCTCTAGAGAATTATGACCAAAATCCACTGCTGAGACATGTCTAATTTGGCAGCTTATTTATTGCTTTATTGATTAACGTTCAGGCAGCAGCAGCAGTAGTGAAACACTCCCTCCAGTTTTCCATCTCTTTACTCCTGTTTTTCTCTCTGTGGATTACCCTGTGTGTAATCAGTAGAAAATGTCAATCATTCTGATATCTGGTGTCTCAAGAATCAAGACTTTAGGCTGCTTAACTGTGCTTACAACTTACCTTTTCTATAACAACAACACCAACACCAAAACCCAACAACGGAGAAAAAAATCTTACTGTTTTGGTTTATTTGAAAAAATTTTTTACTGTTATTTTCATACAAAATGTCAAGTGGATGGCACTCCAAATAATAAGATCATGAAAACAAACTGCTGGATAGAAGTGCTGTTTTGAACAGACTGTAAAGTTCTGAGTTGGTGCAGTTACATTGCAGGTATTGGTTGGAGTCAGCAGATGTAAGAATTTCTGTAGGATATGTTCTCCAGCAGAATAATTTGCAAGAACAGAAGAGGGCATTTGGTTAAAGCTAATCACACTCTTTGCCTCGCATCCAGCAGTCCAGAAAGAGTTTTTTTAGGTAAGTGAAAGTGAGAAGGACAAATGCAGCTCTTTTGAGAAGTTTGTAAAAAAAAGTGGGAACAGAACAGATTGGGCATGTGAGGTGGAATTGTCATTTTTGGTCTCTTCTCTGTAGAGCCATAATGCAACCAATTCGATCTGGATATCATATGTAAAAAAAAATTTATATATATATAAACTTGCAATTAAAATGTGCTACAGAATCAAGTTTCTGCCACCCCTGTGGCCCCTGCTCTGCACAGGAGATCTGAGCCCCAGATGCATTTTGTGCATTTTGTGCATTTTGTGCATTTTGAGCAATAAGTCAGGGGATTCTGCAGCAGCAGAACCTCTCCCTTTGGGAGAGGTGTAGATGCCAAGATCACCATTTCAGATAGAGAAGGATAATCTATGTAGCAGAACTCCTCAAGGCACAAACTCCAGCTGTAGCCCTCGTGTAGCTGGCACAGGACCAGCCCAGGTGAGTTCTGTGGTTTGCCAGGTGACAGCACAGAGCAGTCACTGCCAGGAGCCGTGCAGGAGGTTCCTGCTCACCCAGCACCTCTGCTCTCCTGTTGATCACAAGATGTTTGATACTAAAGGGAAGAGAGCCTTTGCCTTTATGCCATGCTGCATGCCAGGCCCTACAAAGCAATTCCTGCTCAGGATCTGCTCTAAGGCAGGTTTCTGCAGAGCTGAGTCCCTGTGCCTGTTTTGGGAACAGAGGCTCTGTAAACCTGAATGCTTTCAGCTGGATTGCCATGCTGGCTTTTTATCAGTGTGAGCAGCTAATGGCAGCACTGGAAAAAGCCTGGAATGTAATAATAAATGTGTGAATAGACACCCCAAGTGCTGTTAGCAGGGACATCCAAATGACACAGGACACAGCTCACCTGAACAGCACAGGCACATGTTACAGGGGACAAATCATACTGTACCTGGAAGGTGAGATGCTCTGTCACCCCCAGACAGACAGGGGAGGACATAACCAGGCTATTGGTCAACATGTCCCATGAGTATTTAAACAGAGGAAGTTTTCCTCATCATCCAAAACATCTGGTGTGGAGAAGAGAGATCAAAGTGTCTCACTGGCTTATTTTAAAGGCTGTGAATTAGCTCTGAGCAAGGTGTTAATTAAAAAACAATCTGGAAGAAAGTTTCAGGGTTTGCATTCTGCAACAGAACTTGGCTCATGTCAGTGGAGAAGTTTACCTTAGGTTAAGAGCATTTTTCCCCAAGCCTGGCTCGGTGTGTATTTCAAATGATGCAAAACAGCTCTCAGCAAGGATCAATGCATTTGTCACATCAAAACTGCTCCATGTGATTTACATTACCTGGGACTGGCAGTAGCCTGACTTATCAGTAGCTCAGATGTAAAAGCCCCATTCTGCAGTTCCATTTACAATTTTTCTGAAACATCTGAGGAGAATATTTAGTGTGTCTTTCTCCCTGTCTTTTAAAAATATACAAAGCACAAGACTAATAGACTGAATTTTTGGGCAAACTTCAGGATCTGATGGGTCTCAATTTGATGGTCTGTGTTCTGTCTCTGGTTTTGTTGTTGGGTTATTAAGTGCGTGGAGTTCTCGGCTGTGTTGGTATCAATGGAGATATGCTTCAAGAAAACCTGTAAACTTCATCTTTATTTGAAATCCATGCCTTTCAATTAAATGTGTTTTAATTTTAATCTGATGCAATTATAGAAAATACTGATAGAGTTCTGTGGTGGCAGGAGGGATGTCTGGGTTTTGCTGTGTTCCCCACAATTTTCCAGTGAGGTGCTGAAGGATTCTCTGGGTTCCTCCAGGCTGTGGCTCTCTCTAAGGACAGGATCCCTCTTTTCTGTCATTTCTGTACTTTACTTCTAAATCTACTAGGAAATAGTTGAAAAGAGAAACAGGGAGGCACTGGGAGCTGGCTTTTTGAGAAATTTATAACAAAACACTTAAAAATACTCAGAGTGTGGTGCAGTAAATGTATTGGAAAAGACAACCTAGTAAGGATTGCAGGTAATTAATGGGAGTTGTGCTTTTTAATTGCTGTTTCTACAGTGTGTCCATGCTGAAACTCACAGGGGGAACCTCTTCTCTATTAGCTGGATTTTTAACAAGCCCAGCTTCCCAACACCCTCAGATTTATGATCTCATATGTCTTCCAGGGTGTCTATTATTAAGCAAAGCTGAGGATAAGATTTAATCAAATGATGCTGAAATTAAACTCATTTCGCATCTTCTGAAACTTTATTGATGCTGGGATATGGGATGTAAATGTGCTGTATTTTAGTCTGGTTCATTTTTCCTTTAAGGCTGATGGAAGGGGATTATTTTTAGCTCTTCTGATGTGTAACAGAGCCACAGCAGAAGAAACCAGCTCCCCCCTATGAATCTCCTATGTATTATTTAGGATCCAGAGATTCTATTACATCTTTCCACCTTTTTCTATGCTAATCTGAGCATGATATGAATGCATCCTGCTATAAAAGATGACCATGTACAGCACTAGATAAACTTCAGAGCTGGCAATCTCCTGGCATGCTTTATTGCTGGGGTTTGAAGTGTCTCTAGAGCTTCTCTGCATGAGAAACCTGTTATTTTGCAGCTCTTTTGGAGTGCAGGTTGGATCCTTTCCCCTGCTGCTTTGACATGTGAAATGGTTGCTGCTACTGCTGGGTTTATTGCCATCTTTGGCATTGTTAGGGTAACAATGGCAGCTGATGAACCAGAGCACATCGCACCATTGTGATGGGCTAGAAATTGGGCATTTTAGCAAATGAGTAAATGGGATTGTTCATTCTTTCTCGTTTTGAAGCAAATTGGGAAAACGTCCTTTGCAAAGTGCTTTGAGAGCTGCAAATACGACATGAATTGTAGGTGCAAATTGCTATTTATAAACATTAAAAATGCAGGTAGAGGGGAGTTAAGTACAGGATTGCTGTAGATATCAGAATAAAGCCCACATTTCATTAAATGAGTCAGAAAATGAGAGTTCTGGAGGAGACTAACCAGTCCACCAATGCTAGCAAAGACATGAGTCACCACACACTGGAGAGGGATGTTTTAAATGCTGATGGGTGACATCATGTTTAGGCACCAACTGGAGAGAGTTAACAGCAACATTTTGGCTGGTCTTGAGTGGCCACTGTGGAGCTCCCATTCCCTCTGTAATGAGGTGATAGAATGTAATCCCTGTGATTGCCTTTGAAAATCTTGGTTTCTAAGTAAATATATTCCCCTTCTCAGGCACAGTTTTATTGATGCTGCCTTTTTTTTTTTCTTTTTATGTTGTTCTTCCTTAACAGTTGTTCTGAGTGGCTCTGAAATATTATTCAGGTTTAGCAGTTCTAGGGAAGTGCAGTTCCTGCATGATGCTGAGGCCAGAATGTTGCCAGTAACTCACCAGCAAAAATGTGAAGCCTTTTGGAAATCTTGGCTGTGGTAGAAAATATTTTTTAAAAGCTCTGTAGCAAACGGATTATCATGGTTATCCCATTACTAATAATACTAATACTAATACTATCCCAATACTAATGCCCCTCTGAAAGTGACTTTTGCTGCCACAGCAAACAGTAAGGTTTTGTTCCCAAAGTGGGGGGGTTGTAACTTCCTCCAGTTGGGCATTTTACCTTTCTATACCCACAGGGTGGGTCAAGAAAAAAAAAAAGGTGTTTGATTTTTGTATTGTAACCCCAGCCTGCAATGCTAGGGAGGTTTAGTGGGGCAGCAAGTTTTTTCCTACCTTATTAAACTCCCTCTCTCCTTCTGAAGGGCCCTTGCAGGGCTCCTGTAGGGAAGGGTGGGCTCTGCTTGAGGGCTGGAGGGGAGCAGGAATGTCCCAGGTCCTGTCCCTGTCCCCACTGCACCTTCCCACCCCCTCAGAGTGGTTTCCACATTTGCAGCAACAGGAGAGAATGGCTGGGCTGCTTTTAAAGTGATTATTGCCATGAACACCATAACTGGGAGAACAGCTCCCAGTTAACAGATGCAGACACTCACAGCACTGCACTGAGAGGAAATGCAATTAACACAAACATGATGTTTCCAGAATCATATAAAAATTAATTTATAGCTTCCTGCACAATCTACCATTCATTGCTGCCCAAGCAGCTGCCTCTGTCTGTGTCATGAACTCTCCATGCTGAGGTCTCTGCCTCCAAACAGGCAGATGGCAAAAAAGAGCTGAGCTTGAGGTAAAAGCAGCCCAGCATCTGCCCCTGTGAGGGTAGAAAATTGCCCCTCTTTTGACCTGCTGCTGCTGTCTGAAAGGAATTGAAACACTGGGATGGACACTGATCATATAGGTAAGGAAAGCAGATTTTCATGCAAGGGGAACACCATAAATGATTCACAGTATTTCTCACAGTTATTTCCTGTGGGTGCAGAGAAGCAGGAATCAGAAATGAATGGCACTGCTTACTGTTCATAAGGGGCTTGCCTGGAGGTGATTTTACTTTTTTAAGCTTTAAAATTAACTCTGCAAATGCCAGTCCCTAGAGCTAAAATCTGAAAACCCCCTGCAAGCTTCAGATATCTGAGGTAGAAAAGAAGCACAGCAGGAAGGAATTGAATATGATGGGAAAATATTTTGTTTGTCTTCCTTACTTCCATCTACAAGATCGGGGCCCTACACAAAAGATATTTACACCATTTGTGCAGGAACAGAAATTTTAAATTATTTTCCCTATAATGTTCTGTACAGTCTGACACAACACTAAATCCCAAGGTCTCCTGAGACCCACTCCTGCTCTTCAGACACAGGATGAGTCCATTTCTCTGCAGTGCAAGTGCAGTTTGGATGGAAAACAATACACATGGGGATGGGTGGAAACCCTGTCCTTGATTTTAATGGGGATTTATGTGGTGTAGTGTAGTTGATATTGGACTGTCTCCTGAGGGAGAGGAAATACTGCCAAGAATAAAGATGTGCAATAAAAAGATCATAGGTTCTATCAGTGAGCAATTAGGAGCTTTGCAGCTTCTCTATGTCTTGCTTCTTTATCTGAATGGGAAGTGTATGATCTATCAGTTTTATCTGCCCAACCTCCATAATCTCAGGGGAGTTGGGTCCCTGTACATTTAAAAATATTTTGATGTCAGCTTCCACTGTTTAAAAAAAAAAGGTCTCTCCAATAATGAGAAAGTACTGGAAAATATTGGAAAATGAGCTCTTTTTGGATAATGTACTCTGTCAATGAGTTGGAAATTTGTAATCAAAACCTTTTCCAAAGGTTGTCTCATCCCTCTCCTCCTCTTTGGACTGTGACAGCACCAGAAACCCCCCAGTTCCTGCAGTATGACATCTCCAAAGATTTCCCTCTTCTCAGGAATTTTGTGCAGGATGCACATTCACCAATCAATATCTGTCACCTGCTCTTTAGAGTAGCTTTGGCAACGCCTTAAAACTGTCCAGCAAGCTGAAATAAAGAGATTTAATTGCTGTAATTCTCAGTAAAACCACTATTAGACAAGGATTGCATTCTGATGCACCTTGTTATGGTGGATGTGCTCACACACCATCAAGTCCCAAAGAATTTGATGCATACATGTGGTGTTGTTGTTACTATTATTATATATTATTATAAATATATT
>JAOTIY010000695.1:6923349-6933808 GCA_027123655.1 Muscicapa comitata
TAAATATAAATAACAATTATTATTGTTATTTAGTAGAAACTCCAACTCTAACTTCTCTCAGGCCTGCGTTTTCAAAAAGGATTTTTCTGACTGGATGACTCTGCCCCACTCAGGAATAGTTTGAGTTCAGGCAGGCCCAAGGTATCCATTTATTTAAAGTTTGGTTAATCACAAGGCAGATTAGGTTGCCTTTAATGTCTCATTCAAATTTGTGCTGCTGAGCAGCTGCTGAGCTGCTCCACGATGGTTGCACATCACTGACTCTCAGTGTGCTGCAAAATGAGGATGAGATGTGTTTGTGAGATGTCCTGGTTCTGTCTGCAGCACTGGAAAACATCTCAAAGCAAAGCTTAAAGCTGAAATCCTTCTCTGTAGAAAAAGAAATAAATTATTCCTTTTGATATCTCCTTATGCTGTTATAATTCTTGACAGAAATGCCTTCTTTAGCAAATTGATTTCTAACAGCATGAACTATGCTGCTTTTCTTGTAATTGTAGGAAATGTGTTTTAAGTATGAATTAACATTTCAGAGCACTTGCCCATGTGAAATTCTGGTTTGTGCTTTTTTTACATTCTGGTAGGCCATGGTATTTTCTCCTGGAGAATAGGGACAAGAAATTAGACCAGTTCAAATATTTGGTTTTATTAAACCAAATATTGGTTTTATCAAGTGTTCAGTGGTTGCTGATTAAAATGTTATTTAATAGTTTGTACAATATGGTCATTTCAAGAATTCTGAGAGCACTGCCTAAATAATTAGAGCAGTGCTGGAGTATTTATTGTAGGTAGATATGATCCCTTCATTTGTGATTTCTAGAACGTGCAGGCCTCTGAATGACATCACTAAGTGTTGATCCTGTAGGGAAATAAATATGGGTCAAGACACCTCTGTGTCCATAAATCATATTTACAGTTAATGAAGGTGAAATTCCTGCTCCAGAAAAATCTGTCTTAGGGTCTTTAATAACCACAAAGGACTGAGGATGTCTTTTTTGGACTTTAATGCATTTGCTTTGGGAAATATGTCTTTTTTTTCTCTTTTTGTAAAATTGGTTGGGTAAAAGCTTGTTTTATCTCATGTCAATATAAGTGTAATACCACAGATAATGGTTATTGTTCCACATGATTTTTGAACTGCTGGATTTAAACTAACAGTTTATTTTTAAGTTATTTTTAAGGGGCTTTCCCCAGCATGGGAGAGTCCTTGTTAGGAGAAGTCAAACCTTGGAGTGATTTGTTCCAATACAGAAACTTTGAATGAAACCACATATTCCCCTGAGTCTGTTTTCATCCTTGTAGACCTTGATCTTAAAAAGGCTTAACTTCACATGCTGTGCTGGTACTCAAATATAAATAATCCTGTGATTTCCCATGCTTATGAACATGCTTAGAGTCTGGAAAATTAGGGCATTAATGGTAACATATGCTTAAGATAGGATTTAATCAAAGAGCTGGAGTTATGTACCAGAAAATAATTTTCCAGTTTCAGGCAGAGGAGAATGTGCACTTCCTTTTCTTTGTAGTTCTTGTTGGGCAGGAACATCATCTGCAAAACTTTAGTTTTGTGCTACACTTTTCCTTCCTTTCTGATTTCTATTTTTACATATATAAATGTATGTATGTGTGTGTGTATGTATATGTCTATATTTTGTTTGTTTGAGTTTTTTTAAATGTTTTTACCTTGCAGTTGAGAAAGAGAAAGACTGGTTCAGATTTAGAGCCCCAGGGCTGGAGTGCTGAGTCATGAAGTTTGAGATTATTTTGTTGTATGCAAATAAATGAAACTGCTTTGGCCTTCCTTCAATTGCTGGGCTTTTCTGTCTCCTAACACAGGTTATCTGTGGCCATCCAGAAACCACAGGAGGCATTTTTGAATAGCTGAAAGTGACAATAGAAATGACTGCAAAGAAGTCCAGATGTTCATAAATTGCACCTGCTGGGACTGCCACTTTCAAGCTAACAGACATTTCAGTCATGGGAGCTGGTAGGCTGGGTTTTATTTAGGGAAATTAGGATTTCTGAAGTTTGTTCCCTTTTCCATTCCTGCTGTACTCAAACTTCACCAAAAAAAAAAAAACCCTCTGTACTAAAAAGAAACCAAGTAATTTTTCTTTTAGGACAAGGGTGATGTACGCTTGTGTCAAGGGGATGATCCTGCTCCAAAATCAGAGATCTCACTTTCCTCTCTCCTGTTTCCTCTCTCTGTGTCAGAGCACAGTCTCTGTTCCCAAGAGACTGGAAAATTTGTGCTGGTCTGTTCTTCCTGGTTTGGGGACCTGGCTCATCCTCAGACTGGATTTGCTTTGTGAATTGATTTTGTCTTTGGTTTAGACCCGGGAGATCTTTTCAGGTCAATTGAGGTTTTCCCTTAGACTAAAACATCACGTGCTTGAATTGGGAGATTTAAATAGCATCTAAAATAAAGGTAATGAATGGTTTACCAGTTTCAAACCTTTCTAAACCCTCATTGAATTACTCTGATTCTGGATGCCAGTACTGCATTTACAGTCTTTGTCTAATTATATTTTAAGGGCACAAGCAGCTCAAGAGGAAATACACAGCTAAGAAAGGAGATACCTATGCAATCTCCTCCTCAGTCATGAAATTCAATGGAGTGTTGCTGGCAATGAGTTTTATTTTTAAATGCATTTGCCATGTTTAACTGCATTTATTTAGCTTTTCAATATCTTATCCTAGCCAGCATTTTTTTTTTTTTTTTGAGTGTCATTATTCTGTGCAAACAGATAGAACTCTGAAAGTCTTTGGAAGTTATATCCGTGTTTACTGGGAAAATAACAACTTGTGCATCCTTCAGCTGAATAATCCACTGAAATTGCAAAGGCTTTTTAAATGATCTAGTTGAATCTCCAGATATTCCTCTGATTGCACCCAGAGAAGCTATATTCAGCCACCTCTAAATCTCAAAGCTCATTTGAGAAGCTTAGGTAATTTATTAATTTACCTGAATTGTTTCTTCCCCCTCTGAATTTAATCTGATGGAAGTTCATCTATTTTAAATGTTGCTTCATTTTCATCCTCTAGGAAAACAAATATTTGTACAGAAAAGCTGCACTTAGCTGTGGTAAGTGGCTTCTTTGATTCATGGACAGAAGCTTTATGGGATTCCTTGTGATTCCACAGGAGTCTTATTTGCATTTACTGCCCTACAGATCATAAAAAGTTGGCAGTCACAGGGAAGCAAAGTGACAAATGTCATCTTAGTGTTCCTCACACCAGAGCAAGAAGCACATTCCCCTGATCCAAAATGCCATTAGAATCACTCTTCAGATAATAACAGTGGGAGATTTAGCTGAGATACCGGAGGGAACTCCATTTCTGTGCATACATGGGGACTTGCACAAACAATGCAGAGAGCCTGTTATGTCCCTTGCTCTGGAGACTTTAAAAAGAGGTTGGATAAATGTGAGAGCCAAGGGCAGAGCTGGCCAGGCTTGTGGCAGCAGTGGGAGCAGGATGGGCTCTGTGCAGGTCTGTGTTTGCATGGCCCAGGCTGGGGGAGACGTGGATCCAGCCCATGAGTGCCACAGTGCTCAAACCTGATCTGGTTTTTGTCATGGACTGCCCTGGGTGGTTTTTTCTGTCAGTGCCAGGGCACCTGCAGCTCCCTCAGGTGCTGACACAGCACTGGGATGGTTCTGTGCACAGCACACCTGCCAGAGTGCTCAAAATCATCAACCCAAATCAAACCAAATCTCCTCAGACTCAGAAATGGCAACTCCAGACTCTGACATCCCTTCTGTTGGGACTGTGCTGTGCTACAAGGTGTTTATAGAATGGTAAAAAACCTTCTTAGCCACGTGAACTTGGATTTAACACACTTAGGAACCATTGAGGCTATTTACATCCTTGTTCCATGGGTTTACAACAGACCAACTTTTGCCTTACCTGTTTTATAGTGCCTACATGTACAGTACCAGCACACTCAGTTTAATTCACTTGCCCTCAAGAGGAGCATAAACACCTGTATATTGAGAAACTGAATTTGAAGTGCTCTCCATCCAAAAATCCTTGATCCTTTATGCTTAAGTGTAACACTGATATGCATTCAGCAACAATTTTGCAATTTCAGTTGCATCTAAACAGAATAAACCTCTGGAAACCATTACAGACATAACAATTACTTCTCCCTGCTTTCTGATTTATAATAAGCAGAGGTTATTGAGAATTAAAGCTGTGGGTAGTGGTGCTTTCAGTAACAATAGCTTCTGCTTTAGGTAATGCATTATCTGATCATTTATCTTTAGGAAAAACCCAAACAGCAAAACCTCAGAGCATTATTTTGAGAGGCAAAACCAAAACTAAACCTATTGATTCCCAATCTGAAATGACCAATTGTGATGCAGAGGAAATCAGCCATGAACCTGTATTCTAAAAAGGAGCTTTTCAGCCCATGGAAACCCAGAATGTCCAGACAAGGGTTTTAAACAGGATTCTAGGAGCCAATGGAAGCAGACAGGTGTGTAATTAAGGCTAAAGGTGCTCCAACAGCTTTGGAAAGAGACAATGTTGCTGAGATCCCAATTAAAAAAAAAAAAAAATTAATCTGTGCTTCAAAAATAACCTCTCCCAGCTCCACTTGCCCAGAAAAGTGTCCAGATTGGAGCGTTGGTGCTCCTGAGAAACTGCCTCTGTAAATAAGGGAAATGCACAAAGTTCTCTCACAGAATTGAAAGGAATTGTGAGATATAGGCTTAATCATCATTTTTATGTCATTGCTGTGATTATTTTTAAAGAGAGCCTATCTAAATATTACCCTTACTTCTGAGATGGCCTTATCAGAAAATACTACAGCTAAGCAGGTGATGGTGTGTGAAATCTATTTTATTGCACCCAGTGTATATTCTTTAGTCAGTAATTTGTAGCAATTGCAGGTAGGATTCTAAGGTACCTTCAATGTAATATATTCTTTGGCATATTGCTGCTAGTCCATTTGTCTCATTACAAAAGGTTTGTTAAAAAAAAAAAAAAAGCCAAGATAATGAAATACCAGCTAAAAGAACTGCATTTAAATCAGTCTATATTTAGCATTGCTACATTTCAGAATGGCATCAGAGAAGCAAGAGCAGTTACCTGCTGACATTTTGTTTGACAGAAAAATAAAAAAAAAAAAAAAGAAAAAAGAAAAAAAAAAGAAAAAAGTAGTCTGTGCTGCCCAGAGCTGATATGGGAGTCACCGTGGGCTTTGGATGTGTGTGAGAAGGGTAAGAGAACACAAATAGGATAAATTTGGGGTTCTCAGGGCACCCACCAGAACATGGACACGATGGGGAAAGAGGTGACAAATACCAGTGGGGTCACAAGAAGTTGCCTTTTTGTCTTATTCAGCATATTGCTATTCAGGAATGAGTTCAATGTCCCCTTGCAGCCAGTTTGATCTCTGTGGCAATGCACAGCTCTCAGTGCTCCCCAAACACAAGGCAGGGCAGGTCTCAGGCAGGAAAAGCACATGGAATATCCCAACAACACATCCCTGGGTGTTTGCCCCTTGAACATTGGGGCACCAAATGCCACTGTGCATTTGGGGTTCTGCCTGTGCAGGGGATGACAGATGGGAGGTGTCTCTTTATTTTAATTGGTGGCTTCATCCTCCATAACACCAACTGTTTTGAATAATTAACGTTCTCCACAGGCTCTCTGAGATCTGTGTCCTTTCCAAGTGGTCATCTTGTTATATTTCAATGAATGGAATCTACTCCATATGCTACAGGTTTTCAGAAACATGTTATTGCTATCCATGGTGTGTCATCAGTTGTGAAACAGATATCCTTCAAAAGACAATGCCTCTTATTGTACAGTAACCAATTTGAAATTAAAAACTTCAATAGTCCATAAATTTCACACCAGAAACATGCTGACATATTTTCCCTGTACTCATGATTGCTTGGCAAGCTTCGAGGTCTGGGCTCTATAATAATAATAACAATAACATATTTCAGTATTACTTGGCACATGCCATAAATTATTAAGAAATTAGATCTTGGCTTCAATAGGGAATAGATTGACAAATTATTTATGTCATGAGAGTTCACATCTACTGAGCAGTGAAGAGTTTCAGAGTGAAAAAAAAAAAAAAAAAAGCCTGCTCTTTAAATAAGGTAAATAAACACATTGTTCAGAGGTTAACTGCAGAATAAAATCAGGATGACTGTTTTCTGTTGTATTTTTGTATGGATACAATACTGTTTTCTGCTGTATTTTTGTATGGATACAATATGATATATCCTTCCATGTCTTACTGCATTGAAAAAGGCACTGTTAGCATTGTGTGAACCAGCTTTTCGAGGAAAAGCTGTGTTTGACAACTCTTTGTCCTGTATTTTTGTTCCCATTTCTGTGCTCTATCATATTTTTTGCTGCTAATAGAAATGTAGGGGAATGAGTCAAGAAAGGAGTTGCTCAAGAACACTTTGGTTATTTATGAAACTCAACGCTATTTGTTTCCAAAGCCAACATGAAATGGGGAAGACAAGGCAAAGAGCCTCATTTACAGGGACTAGCAGGGCTAAATTGTACATGCACAGCCCATTTGCATTGGAGTTTATCATGTATCTTTTGAATAAATTTTTTTGTTAGAAGCATAGGATATTTAAAAGCAATTTTATAGTCCTTTAAAGACAGTGATTTCGCCTTAGAGCCTGGGTCTGGCAGCAATACACCCTACAACGCTTGCCCTGAATTTGGGGATTTATATTTTATTTTCTTTAACAGCTTGCACAGTGCAACCACTGCAGATATGCACTGTGCAGAAGGAAGAAGTTAGACAAATTCTTTTGATGTCTCCCTATATGGTTATAATTCTTGACAGAAAACTATTTGTCAGCAAATGAATTCCTGAAGGAGAAGCAGCATATTGGATTTCTCTGCATTTTATCTTTCATGGAATATAGCAGAATCATCAGGATACACATCAGTGGTAAGCAGGGAGACCCTCGGTGAACCTAGCTTGGACTTATGCTCCAAAAGCCCATGTATTTGTAATTAAAAGCTTTAAAAGTGTTTAAAAGCCATCCTATTTATTTTTCCTGAAGAAGCTGATATATTCTGTTGCACGTGGGAGATGCCAGTCTAAAGAAAGTCACTGGAAGTAAACGTGCCAAAATAAAGTTGAGCCCTGTGCTAGTAATGAGACTTTAAGGACATGTTATTTCCAAAAATCTTCCCTTTACATATAAAGGGAAATAAAAGAATATATAGATAGAGATATAGAGATACAGAGATATAGAGATCGATAGATATATAATAGAAATATAAAGAAAATTTTTTTGGAGCATAGTACTTATTTCAGGCTTTTCATATGACACAGGCTTATTCACAAAGTATTTATTTTATTTCTTTCAGAGACAGAGGAATTGTTTGTGTGTGTGCTGGGCTTGTGCCCTTTGGTGTGTCTGGGAGCATCCAAGTGTGGCTTGAATCTGCAGCTGCTGTGTGGTTTGAGCACACTGAGAGCCCTGGAAGTCCTGATCCTGGAAGAGTTTCCCAGTAATCCTGGCCCAGGACACACAGGGGGCATGCTGGAAGCTTTGCAGCCCTGTGCCAGCTGGATTTGTCCTTTGGAGAACAAACTCTTCTCCCCTCTGTGGTGGGCTTGGGCCAGGAATGCTGACAAGGAACTGTCTGTGCTGGAGCTGAATGAAACGCTGGATGTCTTCAATGAAATACCACTAACAGAACATTTTCAACACACTTCAAATTCTGACATTTTGCTGGGAAGGAAGGCCACCAGGAATTTGGAATAAAGTAAGTTTCTGGAGTTTTGAAAACTCATTTGTTTGTCTTGTACGGTCAAGCCTCTGAAAAAAGAAAAGCCCTGGTGTGCCTGTGTTGGGCTGCTCTGATTCTCTGCATAGTCAGAAGTGGAATCAGAGCAATTAAAGTTCAAATGTTCCACGAAAATACCATTTTGAAACACTGTCAAGGAAAATTGAAGGACAAGGAGATTTTGTGACGTTTTATTACACCAGCAAATTTAAAGTAGCTGGGTAGTTTAGAACCCCTTTTGTTCTGCAGTATAAAATAGTAAATTCAGTGGAGCTCAGACTCTACACCAACAGAAATCTGGCCATTGGACAGTCAGTTATTATGTTTCCTTAATTTCTGTCTGTAACCAAACCCAAAGTTTCTAGGAGCTCCAGTCTGAAAACTCATCCCACCCCAAAAAATCCCCAACCAAACAAAACCACAAACACAAAGAAACCCAGAATCTGTAGGAGGCAAGGGTGGGTTAAACAGAACCACAAGAAAAACAAATAGGAAGAATGGAGTTCATGCTGAATCAAAACAAAACAGTGGAGAAAGCTGCTGGGGAGGAAAAAAGCCATCACTCTCTTTTGGTACCTGCCAGGAAAATCAGTCCTTCCCTGTGGGGCAGCACAGGAGCCCTGGGCACCCCCTCTGTCCTCATCCTGCACTCAGGGCTCAGAGCATCCCTCCCCACCCTCGGGGGCTGCTGCCCCTGGGCAGAGCCACAGCAGCACTTGGATGGCAAGGATATCAAGTGGATATCAAGTGGATATCGAGTGGATATCAAGTGGATATCAAGGAAAGTCTGGAACCCTCAGCAGAGGTTCCAGCTCAGTTTATCCTGAGCCTGAGCCCATCCAGGGGACTCTGAACTGCAGCAGCAATTCCCTGCCTGCATCCAGAGCTCGTTTTCCCAGTGCTCTCCTGGTGTGTATCAGCCTGCTGCTTGCATGTATTTGTATATTTATTAAATAAATATATTTATTCCCTCTTTCTCACACATATTTTATAGGAGAGAATGCTTTCCATTTGCCTCAACAGGAGCAGTTGCTCTGGCAATAAGAGCAGAGAATCAGCATCAAAGCACCTTTTACTGAGTCAGCCTGATTTTTATTCCCTGCAAAACTGCAAATGTGGATTTCAGGCTTGCTTGTAGGATGGCTTTCCTAATGTGCACTGCAGGTGCATGATATATTTGCAGTTCCATTTGCACATGCTGCTCCACACCTACATCTGGGATGGAAATGGATAAATGTGTCTGTGGCCCATGCAATTAAAAATGAATGGCCATGTAAAAAAGAGAGAGGGGTTGTTTCCATAGATGATGATGCCATAAAAATAGATCATTGCACAGTAAATTATCAGTTTATAGATGTAAGGGGGGGTTCAACTTCAAAATACCAGTTTGCTGAAGCACATTCCCACCTCTACCACCTGCTTGAGTTATTATTATGGGGTTTTTTTTCCTTAATACTGAACTAACATTGAAATATAAATTTATTCTTTATTCTTTGAAGTTCTGGCACTTGCAGGCTGTGGTTATGTGTCTGTGTGGGAGTCTGGAGGTGGACATTGCTGTGCAGCTGCTGAATTCCCTCATTAAAATAGTAAGAGGCAAGTCCTGGCTGCACTAAAGGAAAGGCAAAATTGCCATTACTTAAAATTCATCCCACAGCCAGTGGAATGAGCAGGTGAGGCAGCTTTGACTCAGCTATCTTTTTTTTTCTTTTTTAATAGTAATTGTCTGCCATAATAATGCCCTGGTAGTGCTTTCAAAGGGAGTTAATAATGTTTTTTACAAGAAGGAAGATCTATCTGCAGCTGTCTGTGGCTATGGAGACAAGCTGGATGTGCTCAGATTTTTGTCCAAGAGCTATATCAGCCATAAAACTTCAAATTTGCAAAATATTCCTTTAGAAATAGACTCAAAGTATTGGGTGTAGTGGGACTCTCTAAGTTCTTTAGGAATGTTTTAGGATGCCAGGAAGATTCAGTTAGCAATTTAACATGGTTTTTTTACAAAATGACAGACAAAATCGGTATTCAAATTTAGTCTGATTTATTCTCTGCCCACAAGGAGTTTCTAGTTGAATAAGCACCTCAAGAAGGTTTTGGAAGAAAAGTACAGTTGGTGGAAGATATATATTCTCAGAATTTTTCTCATTCAGTGATGATTATTTAGTATTTTGTAACAAACTCAAGAGCAGCATCAGCCAGGGAAAAATCCCTGTGTGTGTGCTCATGTGTATAAATAGTGAATATCTCAGGAAAAAACAAACAAAAATGATGCTTTTCCTGCCTGTTCTCTGATGCTTTCTCTCTTATTTGTCTGGGGTTTGGCAGTGCCAGTGTTTGTTTTGTAACATTTAATTGCTCAAAGGACAGGGCCACTCATGGAAGGCAGCACAACAGGTTCCAGATTTATTGTTTGATGCTCCTCAGTTGCCAGTGCCACTTCCAGCAGGAAAATGTTTTGAGCTCTGTCAAATAGCAAATCATTTAATTGCATGGGTGGATATGAGCAGCTCCACCTGATTGAAAATGTCACACACACACAGAGTCTTTAGAATGTCACTGTTCAGTTAAGCAAAGAGCCATGGAACTCCCATGATGCTGGAGCAAGACATAGATGTTCATGCCTTTGAAATGTCCTATTAGTATTATATGTATGTATATATATATATAAAAATATTAT
>JAOTIY010000695.1:6941066-6996203 GCA_027123655.1 Muscicapa comitata
GGGGGTGGGTTTTTTTGGGGTTTTCTTTGCAAAAAGAATATTTTTAACAGTGATTTTGAAGTAAATCTATGAAGGCAAATTTTTAACCCTACACATTATGCCAATTGAAATAATGCACAAACAATTAGTTTATTCTTATTTTGTTCGATATTTATGTTATTCTGAAATGGAATTTTTGGTGTTTTGGTTCCTGACTTTGCCCAAAATATCTTTTTTTAATTTCAACAGATAGTCCCATATTGCTGTGTAGGGGGGAAAAAATAATCTTAGTTTTACATGTGTACACCAGTAAAGCATCTTAACAAACTGGTACGTGACACTGCTATTTTTGCAGGACAGCAATTCAGTTTGACCCTCATCTTTTTCAGTCACTACTGCAACAGATTGTGTTGGTGCTATTAGGAAACCAGCTATCAAGTAAATATGGATTCAACCCTAAATTATCCCACTGCCTCTGGATGACAGCATTCATTGTGAAGCTTGGGAATGGCTGCACATCCAGGGTGTTTGGGCCTGCCTCCTCACTTCTGGAGTAGCTTTGGGTCCTGTGCTGACACAGGCAAGTGAGTTCAACTCCTGCTTGTTTTGTAGTGCCTTGACAATGTCATTTCACCATGCAGGGTAAATGTGGAAAAATAACAGAGGATTGACAAGGAAGATGGTAAACAAACTCAAGTGGCTTGTGGCTGGGGTGTAGAAAACCACATAGATGATACTAACTGTTGTTTAGTCTTACATATTTGACAAGTGTAACATCTGTGTTTAGATAGCACAGGCCTGTGATAGACACAGAGGTACCCTGTGGAAGATGCTTGAGGCTGTTGCCCTGCTGTGGGAAGGATCGGTGGTACATTGCTCCTGTGTGAACCCCCAGTGTACAGGAGGACCCAGAAGGTTGGGTGATCTCTAGCATGGACCCTGGTGCCTGTATCCATGCTTGTGTGCTGCCTCTGTCCACATCCTGCTTCAGACATCCCACAGCTAGTGAGGGAACAGAAATGAGTTTACTCCTTGCATTTCATCTGCAGTTTTGTGGTTGTCCCAGCATCCTGCCCATGCCAGCTCACACATCATCCATGTTGTAATTCTTATCTGGGTGTCCCTTTAGTGGTCTAGCTGCTCCTGTGCCCTGTCTCTTCATGTAAAAGAGCCATTTAGTACTCCTGGGATTCTGAGAGCCTGTAAATCACATACTCTTTCCCCTGCCTGTATTGCATTTCTACCCTTTCAATTTATATTCGCTTTAGAAGTGCTGCTAAAGCTACATGTGTAGAGATTAAAGGCAGGATCTGCTGTGACTTAAAGACATCAAAAGCCAAGAGCAGTATGATTGGAGTAAATTACATGTTACTGGCTTTTGTTAGCCTCCAAAAGCCTCTTATTATGATTCTTGCTGTAAGTGTTTGCTACCGCTTCTCTAGTGATTGTAGATGCCGATCAGAGGTGATAAATACTGCCTCCCAAAAGAGCACAGGTGATTTAATTGACATGCAAAGGCAGGAACTGAGGCGGGTGTGCTTAGTGACCTGTGAAAGCTGTTGTTCGTGACACAGCGCGTGCTACGTTTCCTGGTTAAATTATTGTTTGCAGAAACAATTGCCATTTGTCCAAACCTGGATTTCAAACAGAAAAATAATCTATTGCTGGTAGTTTAAATACACTGTAAAGCCATGCTCTCACCACTCTCCTTTCCACTTGATGCAGTTATACTGGTGTAAAAACACACCTTTACACCACAGCCTCTCTCGCTTTCCAGTGGCAAGTGCCCATTCCAGTGCAAGCTGCCTTCAGAGTAGCATAATGGAATGCACACTCCCATACAATTGCACACTCTCATACAACTGCACCTCTTGAATGCACAAGAATGAGCATACCATGTTTTTTAAAGGCCCATCCATCCCGGTACCACACCTCTAGCACCAGCTGTCAGCAGATCTGGATGAAGTGTAAGGCTGGAACAAGAGCATACAGTATTCCCCTGAGTGCTGTTCCATTTCACTAATCCCTACTGGAGGGGTTCTCTAAACTTGATATAGTTTCTATATTTAGAAATTTAGGTTACAAACCATAACATAATTTTACCTAATAACTCTTGAACTGAGAAAACCAGATATAAATGGCTGGTTTTTTTTTTTTTTTTTTCATTTCTCTGCACAATTTACTGTATTTTGCAGGAGTCGTCTACCTGTAGTTGTAATTCTAGGTTTCCCTGCTGGTATTCGAGATGGCTTATGGGTTGTTCATTCCTTTCATATCTAGCTCATCACTCTCCCAATATTTCATTCCTTTCTTTCCATTTCCCGCAAATTTCAGAGGTATTGCTTTGATATTTGTTCTGCCATGGCGATCTCATTTTGCTCACTCATCTTAAATCTTTCTTCTTTTGTTCTTCAGTCCATAAGTGACTTTAAGTCCATAAGCATAAAACTCTTTCAATAACCTGTGTGCAAACAACAAGATAATTTTTTTCTATATGAACAAATGAGGATTAACTATTTTTGTATGCTTCCAGTGGGACTCTATACATATAGTATTCTTGAATTTATTGTAGAAATGTCCCTTAAAGATGCTGAGTGCTGTTTTGTTTTTTTTACAGTCCAAATAAAAATAAATATTTGTAACATATTTGGATGGCTTTAGAGATTGTTTTTATGAGTTTTTTCCTTTTACTTCTAATTGTTTGGGATAATAGTAATAAAGTTATATATATTTAATTGAAAAACCTGGTTTAAATATCTTCTTCAGAGGATACATTTAAGGTATGTGTTAGTAAAGCTTACAGATTAGCACACCCTTTTTGTAAAATTTTAGATATGAAGAATTTAGTTAATTGTAACAAGGAGTTATGCTGTAGACAGAAGTTTATGGCAAAATATGGAGAAAAAATTAAATAATGAGTTACAAGAACAAGATATGTATAGTATGATAATTGTGACGTGAAGAAATGGTCAGGAGAATAAGTCATACAAAAGAAGTTTGTGAAAAATTCGGGGAGAGGGGTAATTAATTTTGCATGAGTTGTTATTTGTTCACATTAAATAATCTTCATGAATTTCTGCTGGATGCAATGACTTTACACAGATAAAGACACTTCCTCTAGTATGTTATCTGCATTTTTGACCAACTTGTACAGAATCAATCATGTACGGACAGGGTGTCAGATCCTTTTTGGAGAGACTTGTCACCAAATGAGTATTTTGGCCACTGATAGAAACACTCTCAAAAGTATTGGCAAAAGTAGGGATTAATAGGAATTAGAAAAACTGTGGTTTTACAGAGTTTGATGGCAAGGTTCATGGCTGATGGTAGGACCTAGGGACACTTCACTGCTTAGACAATTCTGTCAAGGCTTATCAGGATCTTCTGAGATCAGGCCTGAGGACGGGGAACGAAGGGCACAGGGATGCACCACCACAAGACTGACCACTTCCACACAGCCTAGTACTTGGCTTCATTCTCTTTTACTGAGGTAGTCACCCAAAGCTTTTAACTGTTTTCTGTGAGCTTTTGAAGATGAAAGAATTTGTCATCACCTGAGATTTGCATTTCAGGGCTCTAAACCACGGTTCTTCTAGTATTAGGCTACAAATAGAGGACCATGGAGCTTTTAGGGTCTCTGTGTCAGAAAACATCTCTACAGGACACAGTTCTGGGAACTACCTCCAGAAACACTTTTGGCTGGTGAGAGCACGGTGGTGATAACACCAGGGTTGGGGGTTCCATCCCCATACAGGCCATTCACTTAAGAGCTAGACTCCATGATCCTTGTGCTCCCTTTCAAACTCAGAATACTCTGATTCCATGATTCACACCAAAGGTGAGTACAGAGATGAACACAGTATGTATGAGATGAGGATAATTAGGGGCAAAACAAGGTAGTAAATTCTTGTACAGTGTATGTATACTCGATGAGTTGTCAAATAGACTTGGGAGTTTCCAAAGAGGGCCTTTTCATGAGAAAACTTGGTATTATGGGAATAAATTAGAAGATGCAAGTAGTGGGCAGTATACTTCATGGCATAAATTTGAACAAGTGGAAAAGGATAGTAGCAAATGTGAAGGTAGATGAAAAGAGGTTTGCATAGTCACAGTAGGAGAGAAATACGATAGGAACATGAACTCTGAAAACATGTACAGAAACCTATGTTGATCTCTTCAAATTGAGTTTGTTTACAAGAGAAAACTAAATCAGATCTGACACTAGTGGGTTACGGATTTGTGGGTTTATGTTACTATAAAATATATAAAAATTTATAGAGGAACCTGTGTGCACTCTGGAGTATTACCATATTATCTTACTCTACTTTTCCTGTGTAGACATTTCCTGTATATACATTTTTGTCTAGTTTCAGCACTATAGCAAAATAACATATTTCAGAAAAAGCAAGATAGCAAATTCCTCTCAGGCTGTCAGTCTAGTCAGTGGTAGAAAACCCACCATTTGCCAATTCCCAAACTCCATTCTGATTTATTTTCTTTTCACTCCTCTTGTATGCATTGGAGGTTATGCTAAAACTAAAAATATAGTGGAGTAGCAAATATCTATCCAAAAAGTCCAGTCCGATAAATTCCTGTGTGGAGCAATGTTGGAGTCAGTGAGTCGGGGAGTCTCTGAATTTTTCAGGGAGAAATCAGAGTGCAGGGATTGAATTAAAGCCTTTGGATGGATTGAAGTATATTATGCCACTCACACATAAGGTAGAGGTGCAAGTTTAAGTTTTAGGATAAGTAAGTCAGTAAGTTTTAGCATGAGCTCTAATGCTTTTAGTAAGCAAAAGGTTTAGATGCCAAAGTTGCAGTGCAAGTTTTAGTGAAGTTTGCAAACATACTAATGTTTTCAGTGGAGGCGCCAGGACTGTAGTTGTAGACAGTGCTTAGACACAACAGAGCTATAGTGAGAATATTGCTCACAGTTTTCAGATAGAACAAGGTAGGTTGTATGTGTAGTCTATACGTAACCTGGCGTGCTAAGAAACTAGAATTCTAATAGGTTAAGAAGTGGTTGTCCGAGTTTGTGTCTCAGCTTGTTGGGAAGATCCTGTATAAGAGTATGTATTGGGGAGAGTTGGTGCTTTTCTGCTTTTCCTGCCATTGCTTTTCTTTTTGCTTTTGCTCACTGTCATCAGTCAACACCCAAGAAGAAGATAGGAGCTGCTGCAGCAACATCAACTTCCCAGGACCTTTGACAAGAGCAGCTTCTATTTCTGTTTGGGACTTTATACCAAAACTTAGCATGGACTTTGATGTCTGTGACTGTGCCTTTTGAGACTAATGTGCTTCTGCAATAAATAACCTTTGAGCAACTATGAGCTGCTTCACTCATTTTGGATGATAACCTGATGAAGTGGTGCCTAGGGCATTGGAGGTCATTAACCTGACAGTGCTGAAATCCCTTGTGTGTTTCCTGTGCTTCCCTAACTGTCCTTTGCTGTCCGCAGAGAGCGAGGAGGTGTACCAGCGCCAGGTGCTGTCCATCGCCTGCATCGTCTTTGGCATCGTCGTGGTGGGCATGCTTTGTGCAGCCTTCTACTGCAAAGCAAAGTAAGAGCCTTCCTCTGCTCTCTTTGGGGTGGGGCTGCTGTCCTTTTCACAGCCTTGCACTTCTTCAGCTTCTCCCCTCCTTCTGAACTCGCTGTTGTCCCTGGTCTGGCTACAGCACTTCCCTATGGCTACACTGAGTCCTCCCCAAAATGTAAACAGGAGCAGTGTGTGTTCTTCTTTCCATTTTCTCAAAAGTTTTGATGGTGCCATATCCAGTTCTTGTTTTTTGACAGTAATAATTTTGTGTCTTTTACTATCAGTGCAACAATCACTTTGCTCTTCTGAAAATGACAGTTTAAACATACCATGTCCTTTTTGCATTTCATGTCATATCCCTGAATGTCCATTTCTGAATGCTGGGAACAAAAGGAAAGTTAGAAATGCAGAAACAAGTCCTCTGCAGGTCTCTGTAACCTGTAGCTAATACAGCAGCCTGTTGATGAAGATGCATGACAGTATCAGTAACACAGAAGCACTTTGACCTATCCAAGTATAGTGAAATCACTAGACTAAACTATTTTACAGTTAAATACTGTCCACTCTATCCTTTCCCAACTGAATATTATTTTATAATATTTATTGTTATGTGTGTAATCTGAGTTGCAAACACCTCATAGCAGTTACATGACATGCTTGTCAGTTCTCTTGTATCAATAAATATGTTCTGTATGGTGGTCATCCTTCATTCCTCTTCCAGCTGGAGTAAATGAGAGAACACAAATCAATATTAAAAAGTACCTGCAAGAGGCTAGTCAGAGTGACTGACCATCAAAAATGGGAAGGTTGGCACTATTTAGAAGTTTGGATGTTTATCTGAATCCCCCTTTCTAGAATTTATTTAAATGTTTAGGAAATCTAATGAGGCTTGAGATTTATTTAGGAGCAAAGTTAAATTGACATTTCCATCCAGGGGGCAGGGAAAAAAAAAAGTCACCAGGTCTTTTTTACCCCTTTTTCTTCCCCTCAAACTTCCGGGGTAGGTCATGAGTGAAGATTTGAGTTAGCTCTTTGGCACTGCCATTAGAAATGTCATTATGCATTTTAGATCTGCAGATCTTAGAGGAAAGAGTGAGTGAGAATCTTCCTGGAAAGGCTTGATGGTTTTGCTGCTGAAGAGAGTTTCAGAAGAGGCAGGATGGGATTGTCAGTAGGAGGAACATGCAGTCAATGACTGAGCATCCTGTGAGTAAAAAGCCCCTCTGTTATTCACAGAGCTCCTCTTGGTCTTGCACTGCTGTAGGGAGTGGTGAGAACTGGGTTGGAGCAGCCTGCAAAACAGCCTGGCTTTGATAAGGTGGTGAAATCTGAAAATAATCTGAAAATAATGAGTGGAGATAACACTTGAAAGAGGAACTTAGAGCACAATAGTGCATCATAACTCAGGAGCAGGTGGGGGTGTTGGGTTTGGGGCTTTGTCTGCATTATAAATATGAGAATGACTGAGAAGAGCTGAAGTGGGCTGGTGCCAGACTCTGGAGCTGAATTTGGAGAGTTATGAGAAAATGAGCACCTCTGGTTCAGTCAGGAGCCTCAGCCAATGCACAGGTGGAGTAATGGAAGGAGACTGATCAGTCCCTAACACCCTGGCTGTGGCTCCATCTGGTGCTGTCCAAACAGGAAATAAAAGTGTCTAGACTGGGTCTGATGGAGGCCAGGTAAAATTGTAAATGTGACATTGCCAGTGTCTTAAAGGTGTAAAACCCAACTCGTTTGAAGTGCCTCAACACTTATCATATGTTAGCTTTTAGTCAGCAGGTTTTTGGGAGCTTCTTTATCAGGCATAAGTACCCTGAGTGTGCTTAAGAATTGTTAGAGTATTCATCCTGCATGGGAGTTATCTTGGGGTTTCATTGATGTACAAAACATTTAGAATATTGCTAACAGATATAGAAACTCTGAATAGTGCATCCATGAAGAGAAAAGTTTCCATGAAGATCCTGACCCTCACTTAGTCTGACAATTCTGTAATACCAGCTGCTAGAAATAGGCACTTCCCTATATGCCATTGAATTAAAAGTGCTTTTTTAAAACAGATTCAATCTGAGAAAGTTTAGGACTATAATTAAACTCTATGCCCTTCCAATTATTCCTTTTAGGTTAATCAAGAACGTGCTGGAAGTGTTAGCAACAGATGAAGAGTACAGTAATGGGCTGCCCTTTACAGCTTAGACTTTTACAAATGACTAGTGACTTTATTTCTTGCTGAAGTAAGAACACTTCATTGCCAAATAATTCTAAAGTAGAACACATAAGGCCCATTTGTTTTGAAAACAAAAAGTATAAAATAAATTTATTAATCAGCAAGTAACTTTGAATTATTAATGGTTTCTAGTTTTATAGCTGTGCATCCTATAGTTTGGCAAAATGAATATGCATAAACCTGATATTAATGTTAGGTTGCATGAACATAAAAGGAAATGAATGATTGGATTGTTTTTCTGATCAAATTACCTTCAGGAATTTTAATTGTAATGTTAAAGACTGCAGTAGTGAAGCTAAATTTTTTGCAGTTCACTTACATGTGTTTATAAATATAGAAACAACTCTATTTATTTTTCTAAATAAATCAAAAAATTGTTTTGTTATTTTCCTGATTAAATTGTCATTTTGTATGTATATGAGAGGTTCCCAAAGTCTGATGCTGTGATCATGTTTCTCTATCATTCTTCATACCTTACATGAAGTCGTGCAGAAAATTCCTGAGGGTTGCACAACCATTCTGGAGACACCAAGCAAGAGGCTAGTTTTCCAGTAGGACATAGGAATAGATTTTTTCAGATGTAATTTAGCTGGTCTGAGAATAGTTGTTCATAAAAACACTAATGTTGCTTTTATGAATCTCCCCTGGAATTTTATGAGAAGATGAAGAGCTCATTTAGACATTTTACAAATTAAATTGTTCAATTTTATTGGATTCAAAAATTAGTGGATATTAAAAACATTTTTAAAAGAGATGTTTTGGACTCAACTGACTAATTTAATTTGACATGATATTCCTTCAGATTATGTATCTATTCAGTTATTCCAATATTAACTCAACAACTTTTGCCTAAAGAAAATTTTGAAAGCTTTTGTGCTTGAGAAATTATTTCCTCACCTACCTCTACTCATAATTTTTACTAATTTTGAGCTCCCAGCAATAATCAAGACATGCCACTCATATTTGTGACATGCTTACAATCTAAATTCATTCCTTTCCATT
Source organism: Muscicapa comitata (assembly GCA_027123655.1). Taxonomy (NCBI): domain Eukaryota; kingdom Metazoa; phylum Chordata; class Aves; order Passeriformes; family Muscicapidae; genus Muscicapa; species Muscicapa comitata. The sequence goes on from JAOTIY010000695.1 coordinate 6,949,810, forward strand.
TAGCTTCAAAATAGGATGCAAGTAGAAAGCCTAAGAGGTACTGAGAGTCCTGGATTTGTTATGGCTTATGACCTGTACTCAGGAAATGAGCTGTAACAAATACTTCCAAGAAGGTACTTTACAATTTCTTGAATTTAAGCAAATGCTTACATTGTGTCATACTGAACCAAAAGTAAGGGACTCAAAAACTATTAGAAACTATGTTATTAAAATTGAGTATCTGAACTGTGATACTTCTCACCATTTACTTTCATATTGAGGGAACTTGTCCTCTCTCACAGGCCCCTCCACTGAACACATAAGTAAGTAATTTTCCTCTGCTTTCTTATACCTGCCAGCAGTAGACACAGATTCCACTGTGAATAAGAAATTTAAATTAATTTTATACTTCATTCAGTGTCAAATTCACTGCCTGACTCAAGATCCTATCAAGCTTAATGATGTCATAAGGCTTTCCGCAGTCAAATCACCAGAAATGTTTCAAAATGCTGGTGAAGCTGCCTTGCTAAAATCTAAATCTCAGTATAGAAAGGCCATATTTTCTTTATTTCTTATCAATATTTGCCAGAAATCTCTTCCTTTGGAAATTTGACTCAAGCACCAATTGCTGTCCAAAACCTGCTGGTGGCAGAATGAATTGCTGCTGCTGGTGAGTCCTTGGCACCACTGGATTGTCTCCAAGGCCATTGCAGATTCACTGCTGGAGATGAATCTCCTGGGGAGAGAAAGGAAGCAGAGAAGGAAGGAAAGAATTAAAATGGTATTGTGAAGTTTTTGCTCATCATTGCTTAAAACTGATAGTCCCAGACGATCAATCTTATCACAACAAACAAACCAAAAAAATTATGAAGAACCTTAAATGTATTTTGCTAACAGTTTTTGCCCAGCTGAGATAACTTTTTGCAGAAGACAAAAGGAATATTTAAAGTTTGCTGTCTCATCTCCTCTGTCATGTACACAACTTAAAATCTGTTTGTCACTCCCACTCTATATAGTGTGGCAGAAACAGAAAGTCTTTGTTAACAGTATAGTTATCTCCTGAATAATGCAAGGGGTTCATCTAGTGGAATTCCTAGCTCTGACATGGTGGATTATAGTATAATAAGTCAAAAACATGGCCTCAGAGACTATACTGATGTTTTCTCCAGGTTTAAGCATATAAGCAGAAGCTGCTCTACACAAGATGTGTTACAGGTCAAGTCTAATCAGCCAGCATAAATCATTGATTCTCCATCAATTTTTATAGCCAGCAGGGGCTAGTTCCTGTTTTATTTGCCAGAACCTTTTTTACCAAATCAGAGCAAAATGCTTTTTTATTATTCAGACTGACTTGCAAGCTATTGTTAAATATGCAATAGATGGTCTTACAAAACCCTGCACTAGCACAACGAGCAGACTACTACAGTAATCTGAGAATAGAAGGTATTTTAAAACAAGAGAGGGTTTTTTTCCCCCTTTGTTAAGCCTTGCCAGGAAACAAGTGCTGCATTGAAATATCAGACCTTAGTGAATTAGCTCAGCTGGCTCATCTAATTCAGTGAAGTTTTGAACAAAGGGAGCTATGGCTGTAAAAGTATCATGGCTATAGCAGAAGATCAGGCGAGCTCTTTCTTACACGAATTTTATTTCTCTCTGCAGGAAACAAACAAAGCAAATTCACGAACAGCTGAAAGAAACGCAGAATAGGAAAACCTACAGCCTAAATGCTTCCAGCATGATGGCAAAGTCGGAGTGTGTGGCACAGAGCCAAGTCCAGCTGCAAAATGTAAGTAATCCTGCCAGCTACAGCACTTAATAGCCTGGCTGAGTTCCTGCTGCTGATGGCAGCACATCGTCATGCTGCTGTTACCATCTGAGCAATGGGAACCACAATTCTCACCTCTTTCATAAAATGTTTTCTATCAGGCAGGCCTCTTAATGGAAAGCAGGGACTTTTTTTTTTTTCCCTAAAGTTTTTTTCAATGGATCCTGGTACATTTTGTTTGTGCAGCAGACTTTGCTGAGCTCCCCAGCTCTGCATTCTGCAGTGGAAATTACTGTTATGGTTTCCAGCAGTACCTGAGGTCACACATGTCTGTATGTGTAGTGGGGGTCCTTGAACTTAAATGAAGTCATGCCTTGTAATAATTCATGAACCTGCATGAACATAGAGATTTGTCACATTTAATTCAGAGTAAATTCAAAATCTAGAGCTAAATTTATGCATGTAAACAAATGCCCAAGGGAAGACCATGCAGATGGTCTCACTTTTCTGGGTCTTTAGTTAAAGGTAATTTAGTTTACAGAAAGAAATCAGTCTGTTCAAACTAAATTTGAAATATATTTAATCATCTTCTGAATATAATTATATGTAAGTCATTACAATCTCACAATCATGAAATATGTAAAATGTGCTTGAAATAAGGAACTTGAAGACAACCAATTTATTTAGCTCTGGTATTTTTTTAGGAAGGTATTTCCAGTATATGTCATTCTCTTTCCCCTGGTCACACACAGTCAGCACTGTTTTGCTTTGAACAAAGCCTTTGGAAGAAGGATCCTTGTAGCAATACAATAGGAAAATATAAAAGATGTATTAAAACCTTTCTAAATTATTGACTCCTTTAAAAAAAACAAAAAGTATCTTAGGGTTGCTTAAAGGGATGACTACCTTATTTTCCAGATTCCATCAAAATAGTGGCAGTTTAGCAGAAATGAGCACTCATGCCCACTTAACCAAAGATTTCTAAACTCCTAGTTTACATGCAATTAATTTAGAGCTAAATGTAAGCCCTTTTAACCAATTTAGAGTAAGCAGAGCCTCCCTACTAAGCCACAGAGGCTCTCAGAGCATTGTATTCACTGAAAGTTCTATTTGTAGGAACACCATTGTAGTGCTCCTATATATGCTCATGATATGCTTTGTGCTTCAGGAAAAATACACTCTTTCAAGAAGGAAGATAGCTCCACTAAATTGACATAATCACAGTTTGGGGAACTTTGTGCAATTTTTTCCCCTCTCTTTCAGTTCATTCAGCCTTACATTATTTCTAGCCCCTAAAAAAAAAAGGCTGTTGGGAGTGTTGTTGGTTGTAATGATGGCAACAAAAGGTAAAGTTCATGATCCTTTTGTTCTATCCTGTGAAATAAGCCTTGGTTAACACTAAGAATATGCTCTTTGCCATTTGCTCATGTAATTCAGTGCAATATTTTGTCATTTTCTTTTACCATAACCATAATGGCTGAAATAGCAGTTCATAGGTTCTGGACATGGAGACTGAACACCATCATTATATTTACTACTTTAATCCAAATTTGCTTTTCTGTTTTTAATGCTGTTCAGGCTGACATTATGAGTGCTGGTAATTAACACACCATTTTCTTGTTCTTGTGGCTGTTTGCAGGCAACTGTTTTCTCCTTGCCATTAATGCATTCTCCCTTTGGGAGGATAGGAGGGAAGAAAAACAGAATGACCTTGTGCAGGATGTAGTCTAGTGGTGTAATAACAGCTTCTATTGTTAGGAAGATTTTAGTGCAGGAATGCATGCAGGCAGCTCATGAAACATTTACAAAACTTGCAGATTGGAGGGGATGAAAAGGGCAGGGGTTTGGTGAGGCAGCAGAGAAGGGACTTTGGAAAGGTGTTGTGTAGGAATGGCTGAGTGACTCTCCCTGAGAGAAAAGAGATCTGCCTTGGGCATATCTGCTGGGTGGGAAGGGGTCAGGCAGACTGGATGTGAGTGATCCTTCTGCTATTCCCATCATGGGCCTGAAGAGAAATCCTAGTTCTTTTCGTTTCCAGGAGCTGATGAATAAGCTTAAAAAAATGAGGGCTGTTCTTTTCTGGAGACTACTCCTCCAGTCTGGTGTTTCGGTTTAGATAATTCTGGAAGTTGTTTCTCTTCCCACTCCACATGCTCCCCCTACAAGAAAGAGAGTTTTCCTATTTCTTGTCACCTTCCTGTCTTTCCCCAGAAGATTCTCCTGGATTTTTCTCTTGTCTCTGTTGAATAGGCCTGGTGATGCTTTCAGAATTTTCACACAGCTCTTTCTTCTTCCGTGGAGGAGAATGCTTTTGTGGAGACCTGAGAAAAGTTGCATAAGGTTCCTTATTCTTGATGACTATTCTGAAAGAACCATCACCTTTTGACTGAGAGGTTGCTATATTTAGTAAAGGGACCATCCATCTTTCCAAATGTGTTGCTTTAGAAGAGGTTTAACTTATTTCCCAAGACCCAGGGAATAGCAGATAGGGTTTCAAGTGGTTTGTGGCTATAAAGAGCTTGACCAATCTCAGGGAAGTAATTTTTCCTCCCACACTCAAATATATTACATCTCCTCCACTCCCTGCCTCTGCTCAATTGTGGTTCTAAAAAGTGAAATAAAGGGTTGGATTTTGTCAGGGCAGCTGTGTTCTCTCTGAAGTCCTGCTGCTCATCGCTGGTAATTGTGCTCACCAGTGTCTTATCCTCAGTAGCAATTTCATTCTTTTCTTAGAGATACAAATTAGATGAAAAATACTGTGTACTGTAAGAAGGATTCATAAATATCTGTTTGAACACAGCACCTTGGCTTTCCTGAATCTGCTTCAAGTCCACTGATTTTCTCAAACATTCTGGCAGCAACACACTTAAATCCTTGCTAGGTGTTTCTTGCTAGGGTTTCTAGCCTCTTGGATTTAAAGACTAATGCACTGATAATCCTGCTATGATTCCTCAGCCAGGAAGAGATAGATGTGCCAGCTTTTAATTCAGGATCTTTGAGGTACACAGGAGATTCAGATTAATTTCACCTAATGCATCCAGCCTAGGGCTTCCCAAGTGTTAGGTACCCCTTCCCAAAGAGATCATCCTCCTTTCAAGAGATATTTAAAGGGCTGCAGCAAACAGTTGGGTCTCCACACAGTCAAAAGGAAGGAAATTGTCATTCTCCCCATCTAGAAAGACAAGTGCTTGGTGCACCCTCACACACCATGCAGGTGGCAGGAGGAGGTGGGGTGGCTCCTGATTCCTACCTGCTTTTTCCACATATAGGAGAGGGTTTCATTTTAAATTCTCCAAACTTGTTAAATATGCCATGGAAAAAAAAAATTAAAAGAGTCAGCTGAAACCTTGACATTCCTTTAGTGATTCTGAGACTTGTCATGGCTTTTTAAAGTGCCATGACATCATCCTCGTGGTTTTTAATACCTTCTCCCATGGTCCCAAGGGGATCTGTTATTTCCCATCACTTTCCCTCTGAGGTGGTTAATGTGCTTTTCATGCTGTAATCTGTGGTTTCACTTTTCACTACATGTGTTTCTAGTAGCTTGCAACCACTAGCAACAATTCTTCCAATGAGGGACAAAACATTGCTTTTTTTGCATCTTGTTGCATCTTTTGTTCATAATAGTAGGAAATAAAATCTTTTCAGTCACTGTGATAGAAATACAATTAATATATGTCAAGCAAGAGATACTTGAAGTCTTTTAAAGGATTACTCTGTGGGGTTACATGAATTACCATTTGATTTATCAGCTAAGATCAAGAGCAAATTTCCCATTTCTGCATCACATGACTACTTAGGAAGAACTGCCAGAATAGACAAACCTGAATTTACTGTTCTCTGCCTAGAGCCAGTGTTGGCAGCAAAACACACAGAGCATAGGGGAACAGTAAGAATGTTAAATGTACCACCTGATGAGCTTTTGTGCAAGCTCAGCCCCCCCAGAAAAATCACTGGCTCTTTTCCTCCTTGGGGCAACCTCTCTGAATGTCATTTAAAGCTGACCCCTCTGCCTTCTCAGTTCTCTTTGAAACTGGGTCCCCACATCACCTCTCTTCCAATGCCACATGGATTTCTGGACCTTTTACTATTTTGGGTTAATGGCTGAGGGGGAAGAGCTAAGTGAAGCCCGGGGGAGGGCTGGGTGTTTTGGTTTGCATAACACCAGAAGAGCAGTGTCAAGCATTTGTTATCCCTGAGCCCTACATTTCAGAACAGGGAATTCAAGGCATGGAGCAGAGGGATTGTGTGCTCACAGCAATGCAGCAGGTCAGTGACAAAGGCTGATTTCTTGTCTCCTGGCTCAGGCTGCCTGCACAGATTCACTCTGCATTAACTAGCAGGGGGTGGAATTTTTATTGTCAGAGAATTGAGTAATTGCACATGATAGATTATTTTCTCCGTGAAACAATGAAAAATTGAAAATTTCCAAAATTTTTTTTAACAGCTATCATTATTCTTTAATTTATTTAGCCATATGCCTCAGTGTTTTTCAGTAATTGCTCAAACAAGAGCAGGTAATTAACCAAGCAGGCAATAAAACCATTAAAAAACCTGAATACAGATAAGCTTTCAACCTACTGGAACAGGTCTTTGAAAGGGTTTCACAGTTTATTCTCCATCAAGGCTGAGTATTGAGCAGCTCAGGACAGCCAGAGGCTTGCATGGAGCTCAGCCCAGGTGAGAGCTGAGCTGTGGGAGCAGCAGGATGAGCCCTGCTGGGAAATGACTGGGGAATGATCCCAAATTGAACCAACTGGTACTGCTGTAAGCTCTTCACAAAAGTATGAAGGTGTTTTCTCCAGAGGTGATCTTAGATGTGGCACTTGGAGTTAAGCTAAAGGAGAAAAAACTGTGTTTAAGCATATTAAAATGTATGAATAATGTGGTACATCCAGGTATGTTCAATTACACTGTTAGAATTCCATGTGTATTCACACCCTCAATTTAAACTGTAATTCACATTTTCATTGTAAGGGATGTTATGACTGCTGCAGGAATTGTGTATTAAGTGGCGTATCTGAAAAGGGAAAAAATGTTCAGTCAGGGGGCAGAAATGCCCTTTGCAGGCTGTGCCTGAGCAGTGCTGGCTGCTGGACCCTCAGTGCAGTCTGCTGATCAGCATCAGAGCAGCTTCTGGGCTCCTGGTGTTGCTCAGCTGTGATGGGGAAAGGCTCTGGGTACCACTGCTCCAGCCCACACCCACCTGAAACACGGATGTGGCAAAAGGCACAGCTGCTCTGTGCTCTTCATGATTCACTCCATACTCATGGCCTTACAGGCCATTCAGGCCTTCTGTTTTGTATCATGAATAAACTCAAAAAAAAAGGACAGAAATAGCTTTTTGGCACTAGCAAGCCATTCTTTACACAGCTCAAATTGATTTATTCAGGTCAGAAATCAAAGCCAGTTTCATTTCTGCAGCTGGCAGGGTAACTATTAAAGTTTAAAACCTTCACCGATGCGAGCACCTTAAGAATCATATTTCTGTCTGAATATTTTATCTACAACATTTACAAGTGACATCTAAGATCATGGTAACTGAAAGAAATGGGAGTGGAATATGTTTCTTCTTATTATTTCAGTTGGGTTTGCATGCAGCAGCACCATTATGCATATTGCCACTCACAGCTTTGCCTTCAGAAACACAAAAGCAATGATTTGACCCAGTTTAACATGAGTATTTCACTCAACAGAAAGAGGGAGAAGAGCAGTGGAGAAAAATTTGAAGAGCTGTTATTGTATATAGAAATTGGTCATAAGAAGTCTGACTGGCTGGACTTAAAGTACATGTAACATGTTTTTAAAAGAGAATATTCTTGTATGACTTTCCTTTTTGATCTTGCTGAAGTCTACAGAAATGTAGATAAGAATAAGTGAGAGTCAGAAAATAATAGTCTGTTTTAAGGAGTTATTGGTCTTTTGTTAGACAAAACTAATAATTGTGAAGAACTGTCTTTTCAAAGAATGCTTACTATCTTCTCCATGAATTTTTATGCTATTGTATCATAACAAGGCATTTTCCACCCCTGTGATTTTTTTCTAATATTTTAATTTGTATTTTCTCTCTCAAATATATAATCATGTAATTGCTCCCACGATACCAGTCTATTTTAAAGATAGCATGGATATCTAGGTGTCTAGTACTAAAAATACAAAGCAATAGGAAAACAGACCTATTAGTTTTAGTGCAGATCCTTGTAATGCAAAGTAAAAATTCTGAAAAGTGCTTTATTTTTCACACCTGAATGGAAATGTGGGTTAACCTCTCGTATCTCAGAGCTATAGCCCTGTGACCACTAACAACATGGAATCCTCTTGTAAGCCCAAGTCCACTTTTTCTTTACTTCAACTTTATGGCTCCATTCAGGTTGAGAGACTTTTCTTAATTTTTTTTTTTTTGATGGTGCAGTTGAATCACAAAGCAAGAACAAATCTGTTCTTTTTCATGGCTAGTGTCTGCTTTGCAGACCTTTGTGTCTCACTGTGCCCAGAGACTGCCCCACGCCTACACCTGCCACAAGAAGAATTATGTTTACACTGTTCTTACTAGCACAGATACTCCCAGGTCAAAAGTTTCAGACTGGTTCAGAAAGATATCTAGCTCTCTGGATAGGAATCAAATATTTTTCTTACTTATCTGATGACAGATGCTGTTTCAGTTTGGTTTTCATAGTTGTACATGCTGATGATGAATGCAGTGTTTGAAATCAGCAAAGCACCCAAGAAGTTGCTGACTGTCCTCTGAGATGTGTTTTGTGATCTGTCTCTGCGTGGGTAGCCACAAAACCAGACTTCTAGTCAAAGGGATCATTGTTCCCATCACTGTGGGCAGATCAGTCTGTAATTTTGCTGCTAATGCTGCTATCAGTGTTTCGATGTGCAGAACGTAATGGGGATAATGGTTACTAGCCCTTTCTGCTGTGTAAACAATACCGAATGAATGTGTTACTTGCAATGCTTAATTTTGATTTAAAAATGCACCAGAGCATTTCTTACCCCACTCTGATACTAATTCAGAGTGATGAGCATCAACAATGTACTTTGTCTTGTGAGTATTAATTAATTTCATCTCTCTGCTGCAGTATTCCAAACCCGAGAGGCATCCGGGGCCGATTCTGCACAAAGTGATGGAGTCGAGTTTTTCGGGCGCTCAGTCCTTCCCAGAGGCCTTGTCTCCTGACAGAGGAGCCCAGCCCATCAAGCACCACAGGTGAGCAAACATCTCCTGCTGGGAGGTTTGGCTGCCCAGGGAGGCTGTGCAGCTGCAGGTCCCTGTGCAGGGTGATGCTGGGCTGGGCTGGGGGAGCTGCTGATTTACCAAAATATGAGTACTGGTCTAATACCGATACTCAGCCATGATGGACAAAAGACTCTCTAACAGGTTAAAGTTAGAAAGTGTGTGTTTGTTCAGTGCTGGGCAGCAGCGTGAGGCAATCCTCTAATACACACTGCAAAATCACAGGTGATCACAAAGTCTATTTATTAGCAAAGGATTCAAACAAATCTATATTCATAATAACAGCCCCTCCCACCCCCATTTCCCATGGTAATTAGCTGGAATAGCTATTAAGCATTGATTGACTTCTTAAATTAAGTCTGGGGTCGTTTTCATGGGGAGGGGTCTTAAGAGAGGAGGAAGTAAGGCAAGTCTTCCCCACCCTAAACTCTTGACCTTTTCTATCAATGACAATACAAATGATTTCTGGGGACAGTCCATTTTCTCAAAGAATGGGTTTCTGGTTGCATTGTCTGTGTTCCTCTGGATCTGCTCACTGGTTTCGTCTTTTCCCATTGTAAGCCCAGCTGAGCAAACGTGAAATGACAGACAACCAATTATTTAAGTTTCAGATAACTACTCCCTTCTAACTTCTAACTTTTGATTATTTTCAACAAGGTAACTAAAATCCTAATTTTCTAAGATTAGTGTTTCACCTTGTACCATGCGGTTTCTACCTTTGTTATTTTTACATTAATAGTTCTTTGTTCAAAGGCAACTCCATCGTTCTTGTCTCTCTGTATTGACTCCACAAACTCCCTGGCTGGCCCAGCTCTGCAGTGACCATGAGGGGCATTTTTAGGCTGGAGGGATGATGAATCCATCCATCACTGAAATGGACCAAAGGCAGCTCCTGTGCTCCTGTCAGGGACTGCTGAACCTGCAGGCTGAGCAGAGGAGGCAGGACTTTGCCTGTTGATAGCTTTGGATTTTTTTTCTCTTGTCCATAATATATCCAACACCACAGGGAGAGTGAAGAACTGCTGTTGTGTGCCTGACTCCAAACCAGCAAAGTAAGATGGAGTGCCAACCAGGAAAAGCTATTCCTTCTCAAGAGAGAGACTTCAAAGCTCATAATCTGGTCTCCAGGGAATATACAATGTGAAATACAACACGAGGAGCTGGAATAAACTTTGATTTGATTTTCTTTGGAGATAACGATTTCAGAAAACCAATTTATGGTAAATGCACTTGGGACAGACTACCCAGGGTACAGTTTAATGGATGTGAAGAAAAAAGGGAGGGCAGTTGAAGTTTTGAAAAATGCTGAAATAGAAATTTAAGCAAAAAAGTCCAATATGACTGAATAATTTAATTTTTGGTGTATTTTAAAAGAATAATTGTTACAAATTCTTCTCAGGTCTGTTGATTTACTTCTGAATGCTTTACTCCTAACTAGTGATGCCAGAGCCTAATAAGAAATACATTAGAGATGGCTGCAGTATGGGAACAGTGGGAAAAGTTGGCTGTATTAGAAAATTATGCATCAGATCTGGATTTATAATTGCATTTTTTCTAATCTCAAGTGCAAGAAATGACATTTTACTGAGTATAAACATTTTCAAGGGAAAGAATAAAATCAATCATGCCATTAACCATGTGGTAGCAGGAACACTAAATGGAGCATTGACATGACTTTCTCTCTTTTTTATTGTCACAATTCTTCATTTCTTCCACAAATAATTGATTCCCTACACTAGAAATATGGAAATTACAGGAGAAAACTGAGTTAGTTTAAGGAAATCAGCTAACACTTGTTATCTCAAGGATCATGAACCACCTATTTCACGTGTCACAGTTTAAAAACCTGCTCCAGAACAGATTTGTTGTTCTCCCCATCTGTGTCTGACTCTGGTTTTGAGTCAGATTTTCCCATGGAAACCTGTGAAAGCAGGCAGTGGGGGAAAGGGAAATGCTGGGGCAGAGACAGGCATGTCCAGGCCTATGCAGCAGTGAAAAATGAATGAGCAATTGCAGCTTTTCAAAAATCATAGGGAATTATTGAGCTCATGCTATCACTGGGCAGGGATTAGCCAAGGGACAGATGTTAAATGTTACAGCATTTCAAAGCTTCAGCAAAAAATTTCCAACCCTTTGTCTTGTGTTATTTAATACTCTAAAAACTACCCTGGAATTACACAGCTCTGCCTGTCTGATTGGGCACTGCAGGTTCAAAGCTTTGGGACTGGCAACCCTTAAAGGTTCAATCCACCTCATTTTCCAGAGTTTTGTTCATTTTTCAGACTTAACTGATCAAATTTTGGGTGAGATTCCTCTGCCCTCAAAAGGCAATGGAAGTTCACTGCTGCATTAATCAAATGTTGTGAAGGGGAAGACCATGCACAATGGATGTTCTTACTGGCTCTCTCTCCTGCAGCCATGAAAATAAAATTACTGCATTAATCTCTCATTTGAGATTTCTGCAGGTCTAAGATCTATAAACAGTTTAAATTTTGACCCTTTTCAGCAAAACCCATCATTGCCTAAACACCCACATACAGGTTTTATTTGATGGCTCTTTTTGTGCAGTAGCTAAAGGTGGATTTTGTAGTTAAAGGTTTTGGATGCAGTTACCTCATCCCTGCTTTAGGCACTAATTATCATCCTGTGGGTCTGGCTCTCCCAGAGGAGTCAGCCAACAGATGACCACATGTACCTGATTCTCCAGGTCCAGAGTTGTCATTTGAACCCTTATTCCTGTGAATCAAACCAATAACCCCTGCATTCATAACTGCATGCAGTTTAATGACTACTCCATGCAGAAATTACCCCAAATAGGTCCCTTTTTCAAATGGTTGAAATATAATTTATAACAGGTCTTTTACAACACACATGCCATGTGAGTGATCCAGTCCTTTCTGCTGTGGTCCAAATATTAACTGTGTCAGCATGGTATTTTCTCCCTCTTCTGGAATAAAAATTTAGCAATAAAATCCAGAGGCAAAGTGGCATCTAGTTAATGGCATTCAATCTAAGCTTATTGCAGATCGACCTTGAGTGCTGCCAAGTCCCCAGCATGCACTGACAATACAGCATCGTTGCTAAGCTACCTATTATTAATCTTTGCAATGAAAAATGAAGAGGTCAGAATATGTTGAAGGTGTGTTTATTACAGAGCTTGCACAGAGGGGCTCATTTAAAGCTTGGATATTTCACCATTTCTATAGCGGTGAATTTTTTTTTTTTTTTTGAAGATTTGAATATAACTGACAGATTATGACCCTGATCATCCATTAATTAAATAGCAGAGAAAGAAATGCAGATATATTTTTTGAATATTCATATGTCTACATTCAGGCCAACAGAATTTCAGCCATTTGTAATTGAAACAGAAATGATTTAGTACTTTATATCTCATGGTCAAAGTTGGGTCTAGAAAACCTCATATAAATGCACAAGGAAATAGTGTTTAGGAAAAAAGTATTATTAGAATATTCTCTTCTTCATTCTTATTGTCTGCTCCTATCTTCTGAGTTTATTCCTTGTGGCTTGGATTTCTATTGAGCTTGGTGGTGCTTTGGTTGAGCTTCAAGATTGTATAGAGAAACAGGACACGTTTTATTTATCAATAAATCATCAAACACAAAAACCACAGTCCAACGAATAGGATGAGTGCACAAAAGATAAAAAACAGGGAAACTCCAAATCCTTTGAAAGAAGAAAAGGCCAGGATAAGAGCACAAAGTGGCTTGGTGTCACTCTGTTGCCAAGGAGATTGATGTAGGAGGTGAGAAGGAGTCAGAGTATATATTTCAAGAAAGTGCACAGGTTGTCAAAGTCCCGTATTCAGGAGCTGCTGGAACTCACAGGAACACCCCCAAAAAGCACCCAATGCTTTCCAGGAAGGAAGAAATCTCCTTGAAATAGCAGAAGTCGAAACAAACCAATCAAACTTTCCAAAGGTTTGTTTTTAAGGGAAGGTTCTCTCAGCAAAAGCTGGTGTGCACTTCAGGACATGTCTGCATGGAGATTTTCTTTGCCATGGAGATAATTTTGACATGGATTATGATAATTTGTGCAGTTGTGTTACTTGTCCCAGGGATGGTAAATGGAAGGTGTCCCATGATGAACAACTGCTTTGTAACTTCAGATTTTCACAGATTTGTCTGTTTGATGAGGGTTTCTTGCCAGGGAAGAGGAAGATTTTGAGTTGCAGACTATTCCAGGCAGCCAAACAGAATTCGAGCTGTGGCATGCTCATGTATTTATCCTCAGGTGACACAGGTCTCATCAGAGGCACACAGGAAATGTGGAATTGGTGCTGGCAGCCACTGCAATGTGTGTTAGGTGACATCCACTGACAGGGTAAAACTTGTCCCCTAAACTGCAGCTTTTCAATTATAACCTGCTTCACTCTGTTGCTTTGCTGCAGTGGGGTTTTACTAATTTATATTAATAATTTAGTTTCATGTAGATTAATCATATCCATGATTAATATGAACAGGGAGAAGACAACTATCAGTAATTCCAATAATGGGAGAAGCTGATCGATAAAGGATAATTTGAAACAGCTTGTTGAATCTGGCCAAAACCCATGAGAAGCCTGCAAGAGTGGAATTCTAGAGATGCTCTTTGGAGGGTGCTGTGATAACCAGCTGTAGATTCTCCAATACTTGGGTCCAAAAAACTTCTTAAATGGTAAATTTACCTGAATGACTGCTTGTTTTCATGTGTTCTAAGATCAAAAGCACTCTGAGTCTAAAGTTCCAAGTCTTGGTTGTATGTGTTATAAATTTTTGGGTGTGTAGACTACCAGGCTCCTGATAAGGAAGCAGAATAAATAATTTAATACAGCACAGTGCCTGAAGTTGTTATTGTTCATCTCTAAAGCACAGAAATACTGAAGCTGATGGATAATTGGGAAAAGATGACAGTGCAACAGAAGGGAAAAGAAACCATTTAGCAACTTAAATGGAAGATAAATTTACCAGCAAATTGCTATGAGAGTTTAGAATTGGGGCAGACATGGAGGATTTCCTTCAAAATTCTTTAATGCTTTAAACTCAGAGTTTTCAACCAGAAAAAGCATGGGAAAAGAAGAAAATCATAGGGAAAAAAAGTTTAAACCAAGATGACTGAGCCTGTGATGAAATACAAATGGAAAAGACAGGCAGAATAAGAGTAGTAGAATTGCTAAGAGAAAATTAAAGATGAAAAAACAGCATGTACATAGATATCACCCATATGTTCTACCCACGTGTATTACAAGGTCTCTTTTAGTTGAGGGAATACTCGAGACTTCCTCTGGTTTGTTTTTTTTTTTTTTTAAAGAAACACATTTCCCCATTTTCCACTTTGCTCAAACTGGAGGAAACTGAAAGATAAGGGATCTGGTTAAATTTTGTGATTTCTTTTTTTCTAGAGAGAAAGAATAAAGAGGAGAGGGGGACACAAGTGTTGTTGAATTGGAGGGATAAAATGTGATCCTGCCTGGCAATCAGATATCTTGTCAAGAGAAAAACCTTTTTTTTGATCAAAATTGGCATAAAGAAAATATAATTTTACTAGCATTATACATTATTGCTGGAAAACTTTAAACAGTAGTGAAGAAACAAGCAGATTGTGCAGTTATAATGATGTTTCACTGCTATTTCAAAGTCACAGCTCCACTAAAAATGATTCTGTGCTGATGAGTTTCCCAGTAAAAACACTTCTGTTCTACACAGAGGCAGCATAAACAAAGACTGAGCCCAGCCAAGCACCCCTGAGCTAAGAAAGGAACTGAAGAGGCTCTGGAGCCTCCAGCATGGCCACAAACCCAACCTGACCTTGGGCAGCTGCACGTCCAGCAGGGTTTAGCAAAGAGCCACAGAGGCCAGAGCTGCTCACTCAGCAGGGCCAGCCTGCATGGCTTGGGGGTGACTGAGCATCACATTTGGCATGAGGACTGGGAAAAAACTTCTGGAGAGCTTATGCTGGCTCTGTGAAAGCTCCCAGCACAGTTCCCACAAAAATCCCAGGAAAAGGGGGCAGGATCCCAAACCCCCAAGTGGTTAAAGGCAGAGAGAGGCAGAGAAAAGCTGTGAGGTCCAGCAGAATGCTGCCAGCAGCCTTTCCATCCTCTTAATGCATCATTTTCCTTTGATTAAATTTCCATTGGAAAAAGTCTGACAGGCTGCTATTTCCCTCAGACCAAATCATAGTAATGAAAGTTTATAAAGTAGCCATTCATTCAATCAAAACTTATTACTTGAAACGTGGTTCTATTTTTTTCCTCCTGTCCTCCACATTAGGCATCCCTATTCAAAGGCTGTTATTATGGGAACTGTTCTGTAATGAAAACATATATCCTCCCAGCAGGAGTGCATTTCTGCAAGCAGTGGGAGAGGGGGCACGTTCCCAGTTCCTCCTGTGGCTGAAATCTGTGCAGCCCATTCCTGTGCTGGAGTTCATGCCACACTTAATGGCTCCAGGATGGAAAAAGCCCCCCAGGCTGAAGATCCATGCTGCTCCAGAGGTCTGTCTGGCAGTTTATTCTGTCCTTAAGGAATCTTGTTCTCTTTGCCATAAGAAATACAGCCACCTAATGCAGCATGACAGATCCCTGCCCTGGCTGGGGACAGTCAGCCTGATTTTGCTGAGCAAAACTTGGGAAGCTGAAATGTTCACGTGTGAATGTGCCATACAGCTCAACCAAATGGGAATAGAGCATGTGAATAGGTAACATTTTATGCCTGACTGATGAATGAGTAGAAGTTAAATTCACCCCACTTTAGGGCACAAGGAACATTGTTCCTAATTTCCTTATTGATGGCACCACTGGAAATGGCTTCTCTGCACGTGCAGGGCGAGTGAACAGAGTCTGAATATTGCACTCTCTCAGTTTCTCTGCTTTATTTCCACCTGAAGGGCCATGCCAGGCATTTCTTGGCTCCCTCAGGAAGCTGAAACTCAGACTAAAGTCAAATGGGCTGTTGGGCTGCTGCTGGGCCAGGCTTTGGACAGCAAAGGTGATTTGCCAGCCTGCCTGTGAGCTCTCTGCTCCTGGGAAGGGAAACGGGCTGGGAGGGATGAGCATGAGGGAGGTGGGACAGAAAATACAGATCCCAACCCAGCTGACATTGTCTGATGGTCCTGCTCTTGTTGGGAGCTCTTGAGGCAGGTAAGGCTGGCAGGAAAGTGGGGAGAGAAACTAAAGGGAAGCAAAAGTGTCTAGTTACCTCATGGCTGATAATCCATTAATGAAGCAGATCTTTAGATGTGCTAAAGTCAAAATTCTTGATACCACCAATGTGTCTTTCACTGCTACAGATACTGCAAAAGTCTCCAGTAGTCCTGAGAGGTTTTATACACCTACAATTCCTACATTATACCAGATCCTGATTCTTATTTCCAAAGGGGTCAAAGATTAAACCTGAACTGTCCCTTTGATGTTCCTTCCTGATCTCACAGTGGCAGTGGGACATGCCCAGGGCTGGACAGGATGGTCCTCAGGCTGCCACAGCAGCTTCCCTGAGCTCCAGGGACAGCCTTGCACTGACTGTTCCAGAACTCACAGGTGCCACCCTCATTTTTTTTTTTTTTTTTTTTTTATTTAATCCATGCTTCCAGAGACATTCATCACAGATCTACACACAGCTGGGCTGGCATCAAGATCTTTAAAAAAGGGGAAAGTCAGGTACTGATTCACTGTTGGTGGGAGGGAAAAGGGAGTGTAATCCCTCTTTAGATGGCCTGGGTGCAGCACCCTGCAGGGACTCTGCAGGGCTGGTGGTGTGACACTTTCCTTTCTCCTCTGGTTTTCATTGCAACAGGCACAGTCTGCCTGGAGAACATCACACTTCTGATAGTGCAGCACAGAACTGCAGCACAGCTCTTTAAAGAGCAATTCTTTGGAATGGAGCCTTATGTATCACAGGCTTTTGCCTACGGATTCCATTTTCATTTACACCATAAAAACAAGAAATGAAGCTTTTGAATGCACCAAGGGTAAAAGCAACTGAAAATGCTGGCAGAAAATGAAATGCTGAGGGCAGCTGCCTGTGCTTTGCTAGAGCTGAACCAAAATCTTGATCTTCAAATGTTTGCCTGAACCTTAGGCCAAGCTGAGCTTGGATTCAATAGAAAAGTTCCTGGCAGTGCCCATTTCATGTGCTGATTATAAAGCACTATTTCAAATGTGCTCATATTTGCATAATTTAAAAATTGTGTTGTACATATACATGAAGGAGCTGTTTGTGTACTGTCTGCTAGTGATCAACCTCGCTGTTTCAATAATTTAATAGCACACTTCAGATGTAATATTTTAATATTCTTAATTAGTCAAGTCACACACGTTTGTTAAATAATAAACAAATGCACCTGGGCTGCATTTTGTGCTGATGCTGTTAATAATTTTTTCTAATTTTCTGACATACCTTTTTGATTTAGTCAAAGGTAATATGCAAGGATTCAGTGAGATATACTGACAATTGCTCTTTATGCTTTCCTGATAATGCTATAGACTTCACTGAGCTGAAAACAGTTGATAAAATTGCACACACTTTACTTATTGCTCCATTATTCTTTGCTAATTGAGCCACATAGTTTAGTCAAGTGTTTACAAGCTTTGCTAATAGACTTGCATACCAATTTTGTTCAATTTGCCATAGTAAAGAGAATGTTTACTACCTGCTGAGCTGCAGGAATCATGATAGATAACAGTTCTGAAGTTGTCACCAGTCAATAAACACAGAGAGCAGCACAAGCAGCTGATTTGGGGAGCTGATTGCTTTTGCAATACTCATGGAAATGATCTGGATTAACCCAGGTTATAACTGAGGTGCAAAGTCAGTGGGGGCCAGATGCCAAAGGACTGAAGCATTGGGTGCATGGGCCATTAGGCAAGAACTTATTTTGCAGAAGGAGAAGTAAAACAGTAAGAACTTAATGAGAATCTCTGAGTTCAAACCCACTTCTTGAACATTCTCCTTGATCAAGGACCCTCAGAGGTCCAGACATCATCCCCTGCCAGAGGTGAACAATTCCTCTGAGGGTGCTGGGCTGTCCCAAAGGGGAGACAAAACTGTCCCCTGCCCGAGGCTGGCAACATGAGACAGTGTTTGGCTTAGCCCACGGCACTGCTCTTGCCTTCCCCTCATTCTCACTTGCTTTGCTTTCATCTCACAAAGGTGGGAGATAGCCACTAGCAGCTCTATGCAGCTGCTTTTCCTCTCTGTGCTGGGCAAAATGTGTTTGGTGCAGCTCCTCTCCAAGAGGTTTTTGGAAAGTGGTGCCACTTCCCTTTATGGCAGAAAGAGGGTTCAGTCCCAGGACAAAATAACAGCATTCAATTTAAAAGAAAATATTGTGCTACAACAAAAATAATCTGCAATAATAAAAAATTCTAACATTATAGGAGGGTGATTTCTCCTAGAAACAACAGAAATCCAGACTTCACAACTATAGCACAACAGGGCTTAGGTAGAGTCAGTTACCTGAGAATACAGTCCTGCCAGCCTCTATGCAGGGGGGATAAAAAAAAATGACAATATGAAGTTTAATTTAATTGTTAAAATGCATCAGTAAAAGAGGGATTATTGGGAAAGACAACATGCAAAGCTTAGAAGAGAGAATGTATATTCAGCTAATTTCTAAACTCTGCAAAATGCAAGAAAAGAAGCTGGTGTGACTAAATTCCAGTTCCAGTGTCTCAGGGCTCTCTTCCCTCTTCATTCTACACTACCCTTTTCTAGCAAGGTTATTCTTTCATTCATTTCATACATGAAACTTCCATAATCAAAGTTTGTTCTGCAGCAAGGAGAGAATACAGAAAACTCCAGGGGTATCTTGCAGATATCAAAGATAAGAACATCTGCCTTGGTCAGCAAAATCCAAGGGGATTAAGTATTGAAAAGGACAATTCAGTCAATAATAATTATAAAACCATTGTGTAGTACCAAAGAAGAGTTCAATGAGCCAAACACTGAACTAAAGTTATCATGTTAGCTGGTGATAAAAATCTGCCCTGTCATATTAAAGACCCATCTGTCCCTGAGCAAAACTGGAAACAAAAAGGGGATTTGGCAGAAGGGACATCACACCCAGGCAGTGCACAATGCCCTGGCTATCTCATCCAGCCTAGAAATAATATCCAGCAGAGTTATAAACCTCACTGCAACCACTTTCCTCTGCTCAGAGCAACCTGGAGCTGAAATCTGTTCTAAGCTGAGGAATAGCATCAGCTGTGCTGCTCAAATCCCTCTTTGCAGGGATCTCCCTCTGCCATTTGCAGCACTGTGCTGACCCCCATCACAGAGGTGGATATACCATGGATCTGTACCTATCACACTGGCACAAAATTCTTGCCCAGCTTCATTGTGACCCAACATGTTCAGCTCTGTGGGATGCTTGTGTCAGTGTGCTGTGTCCAACAGCATGCACCCAGCTCTTCTGCAGAGTCCAGGGGGGAATTCCTGGTCTGGAACACACAGCTGGACATTCCCCCTGCACTCAGGGGATGTCAGATCTGCCTTCTCCAGTGCCCCTGTGATCATGCAGTGTTTGTGCCCCTTCAAGTGTTCTGCCCTCTCTTCTCTGCAGGACATCTGCTGCAAACCATGGGATGAGCCTCCCCGGGAGCCTCCCTGCTGAGTTGGTGGGGATTAGGTCCTGTTCAGCCTCTGGTCTATTGAACCTGCAGAACTTAAAATCCTGTGCTTTCAACAGCAAATCCAACAATATTCCCTTTAGCACAGCACTCCTGGAAACCCACCCTGTCATCAATTAGCTCTCAGTCCCCCCGTCGGTTTAATTACTACACACTTGGTGGAACCACAGGAAGACCTCCCTGAATGCTGAAAGAAGCCTGCAAAAAAGCCAGGAGAGTGTTTGCTTGGTAACCAGGCATCCCTTTTTTAATCCATCTCAGGGCTTAGAAATGCCTGCAGCAGTGGCACCTCTCCTGTGTCCTCACCGTGTTGGAAGTGTTAATAATCCCAAGCACTGTAGCATGGGGTAATGGCTGTATCTGAGTTTTAATGATGTTTTGCACAGCACTGAGACATTAATAAGCTTGTCTTTCATATGAAACAAGTTGGAATTCTTTATAATGGGTAACAGGCAGACAATATAGAAATAAATATATAAAAAAATACACAAAGAGTTGAGTATTTTTCTCTTCTTTAAAAAAAAAAATTAAAAATGAGCTGAATTGATAATTTCCTGATGATAAATAGGGCTGTACTACACCCTGACCACAGTATCTTTACAGATATAACTTTCTTTTCTGTGCCATGCCAAGCCTGCAGCCAGCTGTATGGTTAAGCAGCTACAGTGTTATTAACCAGTCTATCAATCAGCAAAAGCACATGCTCAATTTTAAGCCATTTAAGTAAGAAGTCATCAGTGTCTATAAGTTTAATTACATGCTTAGAAATCATTCTGTATCTAAAGTTAGCAAATAAGGCTATACAATTAAAACTACTCAAGTTCTCACTGTGTACTATCATATTTTCTTTTCCTGCTGAAAAGATGTTCACAGAAAAGAGGAGATTGGTAAAATTCTCACCAGAAGAGCTTACAGATTTCTTGATTTTGCTAAGAAACCCATCACCAGGCTATGCAGTAAAAGGTCTACTCAAATTATCCCTTTTATTTAAAGCAGCTCAGTGTGATTTTAACTCAGTGTGAAAGGTGTGTTCAATTTGGGGACACTCTAAATCAGTCATTAACACTTCATCCTATCATACTGCTTACACAGTGTTTCAGATCCTATTAAAAAAGAAAAAATGAGCTGAAATCCCTCCAGCATGTCTTATTTCTGTCCTGCCATGACTGCATTTCATTTGAATTTGGTGGATCTGCTGCAATGAGATGGCTTCTGCTATGCTGGAGATATCCAGAGCTCAGACAGCAATGGCAAGTCCATTTTGGAGATGACTGCATTCTGGGAGTAATTTGGGAGTATGAGATTAATTCTGCACTCACTGGGAGGTGGGAGAGAATTCCATGATTGCATTGCACAGTCCCATCCCCAGGCTGAGTGTCTGACCAGGGACAGGGATCTGTCCTCTCCAAATGAAGAACTGGCCCTTCTCTTACTCATTGCCCCATCCCTCACAACTTGAGAGGAGACAGGGACTGAGCTCTGAAAGTAAATCGAGCAGTTCATAAGACTTTGATAAAGACAGGACCTCACCCAAAGATGCTTTTTATTCATATAATGTTCAAGAGTCAATTTTACCCCCTTTCTCAGGACTGGTTATGGATTAAGTTGAATCAGTTTTGGATACCTTGGGAGCATAATTTTCTTAAAATCAATGGCTCCTCAATGTAGTTTCATTTTTCATAGTGTTTAATCTCTTTTGCTTAGCATGACCATATTTTTTTTTCCCTTCAAGTTGGCAAGTTATATTATATTGCTTCAGTACTTGTTCTACATTTGGGACCCAAATACATCCTGCCAAACCACTGGGAAAGAGGAGCAAATGTGGCCCATCATAATTCCTAGATTTCAGATTAAACATTTTATTCCACACACTCCAATAAAATGTATGCATGTATTCATCAAACCTGGAATTTATATTGTACACATTAAAAAATTGCTGTCAGTACAAAGCTCTGAAAAATTACAATTTATGATTTTTTTCCACGTCAATAATCCCATCCCTCTCACTTATTAAAAAAACAGCAAGAAAGAACATTTCCTGACTTCCCAAAGGAATAATTATTTTAGTGATGTCGCTGGTAGTTGCCACTGAATAGATAAAAAATTGAATTTCCTTGCTTTCTCCTGGACACTCCCATAGTAAATAATTCCTGCCACAGCACTTGGATGCAGAAATGGAGCCAGTCCTCACTGGCTGCTCTGCTAACACAAATTAAACACCAAATATTTCCATACAAAAACCCCATTTGTCAGGGCTCCAACGATACAATTTGTTTTAATCTAATCGGCTTTTAATAAATTGTTGTACAAAACTTTCTTATTTGTAGTAAGCAAGATATGTAGAAGTGATTATGTCCTCATTTTGCTTCTCTAATCAATCATAAGCTGATGACTTAGGCAAATAATTTAGTTCATAAAATAGTGCATGGTGAGTTTGTGAGGAGAACATCCATCAAAGTCAGGGATGGGTGATTTTTATAATTTGCTCCTGTTGGTGCACTTCCTCTTGCATTAAACTTTAAAGAAGTTAATGGCAAGATGGATTTTATTCTGCATATCTCTTTTGCTCCTGGAGCCAGACATCACTGATGATGCAGTCAGATGAGAAGGAGCAGAAATGCAAAAGTTTCCCAACAACATCCATTGGATTTGGATCTTAAATGTCTGTTGAAGTGAGACCTTGCTGTGAGCAGCCCTGCCTCCCAGTGCTCCCAGTGCTCCCAGTGCCCTCCTGCTGCTGCTGCTGCTGCTGGCACAGCTGGCCCAGAGAGCACCCACAGACCTGTTTCATTTAAAGGCAATGCTTATTTCAGTGATGGGGAACAGAGAAAACAGCCAGTGTGAGCTGCAATAACCCATTAAAATCCATTAACCAAGCCTCTGGGCTGTGCCCATCCATCAGCTTTGGTACCTGACCCCATTCCTTGCCCTTGGGATGCTCTCAAGCCCTTCAGGGTTTCCCTGTGTGGTCCCTGGGGTGGCTCCCAGTGCTGCTGAAATGCTGTCTCCAGCCAAAGATCTTGTGGGCTGGCCTCTCACGAAGTTCTGTCTCAATTACAGTAAAACTGTGTCATTATTCCCCTCATACATGCATAAAAATTAATTATTAAAATTCAGAGGTAAAATGAGATGGTTTCACTGGGTTTTGCTTTGTTATTCTGCCATAATATTTATGTCCAATGCCAGCTTCAAATAATGAAAATGTCAGAGGATGTAAGGCAGTGTGCCTGGCTCACTGAGAGCCTAAAAATATAATACCCTAAATGCAGTGCCCTTGTAAGGGCTAAATATATTTTCTAATTTTCATGATGACTTGCTACTCTAAACATCATATTTCTGCAGTTGGTATTAAATCCATCCTCTCAATCTTTTGAAACAAGACTTACAACCATCACAGTGGCAACAGGCAATCTACTCTCATTTCCCTTTGTGTCCTTCTGTGCACCTGGCTCCAAACATTGTTCCCAATTCATATTGAAAATTTCTCTGCAGCCTGAGCATGGTTCATCCTCTCCTGCTAACACCAAGTAGTTTAGAAGTGGCAGCAACAAAAAGGGAGCTACAGAGAGATGCTGGAGAGGCAGCTGCTGGGACACCAACTCTTCTGGAAGGTGTGTGAGCTCAGAAAAATCAATAGGAAAAGAGGATCAATTTGCAAATTGAGAAAATTTGGGACACACCAAATCCACACCCTGCCAGTGTCACTGCTGCTGCTGCTGCACAGTGTGGGGCTGCTGAGGAGCTGCACAGGGCACACACACAGGGCACTCCCAGCACAGGGAAAGGGCAAGGAATAAATTCATCACAGAGGCTTTCAAGCCCCAGCTTTCAGCAAAATAATAATTAACAATGACCTTCCCCTTTTGCTCTCTTCTGGTCTCACACCAATCAAATGTCTGCTCTAATATATCAGGAAATTATTCCCCCCTCTACTTGCTGTAGTCAATTGTAGGAGCTTAAAATTACCAGTTCAGAACATTTTAATTTGTATTTGTGTCAATCATTACCCAACAAGCACAACAAGGAAGAGCACAGCCCTGAGATTCCAGAGTTGTCTAAGGACTCAACAGAAGATTTCACATCCTTGCTGGAAAATAAAACAGGGAAAGGCATTTTCTGAACTGAAACCAAGCTGCACTCCCTGAAAGTGATGCTTGTAGTCAAATATTTGCATATGCTTACTTCTGCAAATATTAGGGCTTTAGAGTGAAAGTCAAACAAAACCCTGGTAATGTGGGTCATAAAACTCTATGAGCACAGAAACACCTAAAGTAGAATGCTCCAAGGAATGCAAGTGATAGAGGTGGGCCAGGAAGAACTAGTCTAGGAAGGACTTTATTTTATTCCAAGCTGGTAGAATGCTATGAAAAACCATATATTTATGGTTTGATTTTTGTCAGCTTGTTCATGCCAAGCAAGATACAGCAGAAAACAATTCTGTACTGCTCTTTATCTAGCTGCAAAACTCAAGGACAAATAACTGGATATATTAAAGACATATCACTCTTTGCAAAATTATTCAGGCATCCTCTCACCACATGTCAACAAACACAAAATATTAATCTATGACACAAAGTTTACAGCTTGTATTACACATTTTGCAGGAAAAGTAAGATGTTTCTTTGATTTTATTTGGAATGTGCATATCATTGACAAAGCCACATGTTTATATTCAAGGGCTACATTGCAAGTGTGTGAGCATCCATAGATCCAGGCTAGCCTGTTCAAGTGCATATAGGTCCCATACATTTATATAGAGTGATCTTTGCAACTGATTTAGAATCTACTGCAGAGGAAAACTAAGCACAAAACTAAACCTTTAGAAAGAGCAAAAGGTGGGTTTTTAAATATTATTATGCAACTCCTGTCAGGAGCCTTCTATTCCACAGCAGCATTTGGACCAGCCTGCTGTACCCAGAGCCAATTGTCAGCACTCAGGTGTGGATAAACTCAGAATGAAGGAGCACTTGAGGAGACACTGATGCTGATGGAGAAACTCCATGGAGCCAGCAGAGAGAAGAGCCAGGAGGTGCCCCAGGACAGTGGCACAGGCTGGCCCTGGCTAACAAGTCCCTGCCAGGGACTCCCCTCCTGGATCCTTCCCCAGGAGGAGCAGCAACAATCAAACCATCCAAGCTGGGATTGATAGGGCTGAAATAACCAAGCCTGCTTCAGCAGAGATCCCAACAGGGATCCCAATGGGCCGAGTCTGGTCACTGCTCCATGCTGGACACACAGGGAGCTCCACGTTGGGAGGCTGTTCCTGTGTTTTAAACAAAACAGTCTGAAAGCTCTCTGTGCACAACAAAGTGAGGACCAGCTTTGTTTTCATCTGTCAAACTCTCCTCACAGAAAGAGTATTTTAAGCCAGACCCAGGCAGTTAAAGGGAACTGTCACCAGCAGGATTAAGGATTTTCCCAGGTCAGAGACCTGCCCTGCTTAACAGAAAAAAGCACTTTTCTACTCTCAGAAATCAAGCTTTAAGAATCTGAGGCATCATTTATGGCTCTGTACTTAACAAAGCTGCTGGACGAGCCCAACATCCTTTACAGCAAGGTGGGAGGTCTGTCAGGTTTTGTTAAGGGCAGGAAAAGTGACATTTGTGCTTACACAGATTCTGTCCCCAGATTCAGAGCTGATGGGATGCAGCTCATGGGCTCTCTGATTCTTGTTCCTTTTGTTCTTTCTCACTGGTATCTGACCCACTTTCTCATTATGGACATTTCCTCCTTCCCTGTTCTATAAAACTCCAGTGAAAACAGGGGAGCCTGCTGCCTAGACACTGCTAATCACCCAAGCTGATGCACTTCCCTTTCAGTCTGTGGACTTATTCATGCCCTTGGCATACTGAATGCAATTTATTTCATGCAGCTTAAGTGTTTCTGGATGACAAAAGCACACTCTAAGCAGTCTTGTACTCCTATCTGATTCTCTCCCTGCAGGAACAGCTCACATTATCCATCTGGGGCTCAGGGCCACTGCTCAAGGGCAGTCTCTGCTCCTGCTCACATCCTGCCCTGGCCCAGCTTTTGCAAGTCCTGATTGCCACAGCTCTGCCACTCTCCTTTTCACCTTTCCCTTTGGTGTCTGCAGGGCACAGGGAAATCCCAGCTGCTGTAGGAGTTACCTCAGTGCCACAGACAGGCTGGGCTGGTGAATGGAACCAGAGCCAGCAAGGAGCACTCCCACCCCAGGGGCACCTCAGCATCTCTACACTGCTAATTCTTTTTTAACCAACACTTCAGGAAAGTAGTGTAGGCAAGAATTTGGCCACACCTGTGTAGTCTCAGACTAGCTGATCAATCCTGTTACATGCTGCCATGACATATTTACCTGCACTTGGAGAATCCAGTGGCACAACCTGGACAGCCTTGCTGGCTGCAGTCAGCAGGAATTCTGCACTGCACAGGCACACAGCCACCAGGAGCTGCAGAAAGCACAGCCCATACACATCCCGTATTTCCCAATATTCAGCCAGCCATATATGAAAGGAAAGATTTATTAACCTAATTTCATTATTATGTTTGTGAAACCTACTGCAGAAACTTGTCACTGAAGTCAGAGGTGGATGAAAACAGTGCTTGGTCTACTGCTTAATCATTGCTGGATTCTGGACAAATTTATGTTAATAGCTTGGACACATTTTTGGAATGTGATTCTTATTTTAGGTCAGTTTAATTTATCAAGCAACAAAGGAATTGTTTTCAGGTTTGCCATGGTATTTAGCACTGTCAGTTTAAGTTATGGTTGTGCCGCTTATAACAGAAAATAATTATTCCAATCGTGGTCTAAAAAAAAGTAAAATGCTCCTTTCTATTGTGATATCAAATACTTTTCTGGCATAGGAGCAAGAATCTGGGATGAAGATGTGAATTTGTATTCACATTTTCAAGAGGCAATATATTCATAGCCCAGAGAAATGCTCCTGGTTGTTTTCAATTCCCATTATTCCAAATTAGAGCGACACGGCCCAGCTTGCAAAAAAGCACCCTTTGTATTGTCTGACCAAGGGCTGAAATATGCAGTGATGACTGGATTTATGTTCAGTGAAAACAAAACTCACCAAAATCTCAAAGTTTCTTTCAAGGCTTCCAGCGGTTGGCACTGTCACTCGGGAATTTGCAAACTGCAGAGCTCCAGAGGAATCCTGACAGCCCAGGGAGCACAAGCGTTTAAGGGAGGAGCAAGTATGACCTGTGAGCTCTTCTCAGCCTATATGCCTTAGCAGTTCTTATAGTTTGCATCACAGTATTCGTGATTTCTCTCTCTTTTTTTTTTTTTCTTTTTTCTTTTTGTCCTCTCATTTTCATTTGATCTGAACAGGGCGAGGATCTTGTAACAGCAATGCCTTCAACAGCTCCTGACAATTCACTCAGCCCATTTCCCTGACTCTCAAGTCAGAAGAGTTTATTCTTCCTCTCCTCTGAGACAGAAGGATTCCCTTTAAAGCTCAGACTTCTTTAAGGAAATGAAAAGAGAGAGTCTGAAATTACTTGGCTGCTTCAAACCACAAATCACTCAGGAAAACTCCATCCTGGTCAATCAATTCATCTCAAACACGGGAACTTGAAAGGAAGGATGGTGAAGGAGAAGGTCTGAATTTAAGACTTAAATTTTTCCAGTTAAACAGTCTATATTTGACTCATTGTGTTGAGAGCTCTTTGCTTGAGGCAACATCAGTATTTCTGTACTTCTGAACTAATTTTATATACATGTCTTCTCATTAATTAGTTTTGCCTTCAAGCTCCATATAAAAATATGGGGCTAAAGAGGAGCAAAACTAACCACAGTGTATAATTTATTATAATTACTAATTTTTTTTTAAATAGGTCTGTAAAATTCTGACTGAAGAAAGAACGACTTTTAAAATATGAAATCAAGCTTCAAGCCATTTTTAAAATCAAAAGTTATGAGGTCAAAAAAGAAAAAAAAAAAGTAATCTAGTTGCAATTTTAAAAGTCTTTCCTCTAAGCACAAATCCATTCTCTGTAAGTCAACTGAGCAATAAAGCCAAAGCAATATTTAGTTACTGGGGAAATATGAAACCCTGCTCATAATGTTCCTCTCTGTCATTCTTTGGATAGCAAAAGGATATCACACTTTTTTTCCACCCTTTCCTTTAACTGAAGAATGCCTGTCACACTTCCCTTCCAGTTCACATTGTCCTGATTTATTTTATTTTCCCTGTGCAACAGCAGAAACAGATGATCACATTCCAGAATCCCAGAGCAGCTCCATTTCTCTTTTGGATTCTCTGTATTTGTATTCTACCCACAGCAGAACCACACCAGACTACACTGACACTCTGTGTCCTACTTGCAGCTGGGATGCAATTTATTTTCTCCTCTGCAGCTGAGTTTTGGGTTTAGAATAATGTTGATAACACACTGATTTGTAGTGGTTTTTAAGGGTCACCTTCTCTGAGCCAAGGACTTTTTGTTCTCTCAGGCTTTGCCAAGGAGGCCCCGAGGGAGCACGGCCAGGACAAGTGACCCAAAGTGGCCACAGGGATGTTCCACCCTGGAGCATCTTGTCCAGGGCAGGAACTGGGGACAGGGGATGGGCTGGGCATCCCTGAGTGATTGTGTGGGGCATCCTTGGTCCTTTTGGGCTTGTATTCCTCTCTCTCTTTCCCCTATTATTCTTATATTTTAAGGAGGAGCAGAATTTACATAGTAATTTTTTGGGAAATCCATCACTAATCTTCTCCTCAGATGCAAAGAGAGTTTGAGGGCTTTTTGTGCCAGATTTCACCCAAACTGATTTGAACCAAAATTTTTACTTTGTGCCTACACCACAGTAAAGTCACAGTCCCCAGCTACTGGGTTGGGAACTCCTGATGGCAGGAGCAGTACACATAAGCCAGCCAGAAATTATCCTTACCATAGATTTCACACACTTTGCACAAGAGGAGAAGGGAGAAGGAAATCAAAGCCACGACCAAGGTAAGATTCAGCACCAGATAGCTGCAAGATTAGATCAGCACCTCTAAAGTGAGCACAGAAACTTGCAATAAGCTGCAGTGTCACTGTTTACATAAACAATGCCACTCTTAAACAGTTGTCTGAAGCAGCTCTGTGATTAGAGATGATTGAGGTTTCTGAATATACTTGACTTTATCTCCCTGGGTAAGAGACTGCAGCAGAACCTGAGGCTGCTGTTTCACTGCAGACAGAAAAAAATACCCACAATATAATCAGGCTGAAAAGGGACAAAAAATCACATGTTTATTATTTCTGTCTTGGTTTCTTCTTATGAGTACTAAGTCATGTCAACCTTAGACACTGCTGCTGCCATCACAGCAGTCATGGGATCACCAGTGGGACCAAAAACCTGAGAAAAAGGGCTCTGGTCCTTTGTGAATACAAAACCCTGGCAGCCAAGGAGAAGGTGGCTTTGACTGTGCAGGCTTCTGTGGCAGAAAATAAAAGAATTATCTCATTTAGAGACTGCAGAACCAACCACAAGCCATTTGTAAAGCACAGGCTGGCAGACAAACTTGCATTGCCTGGAGACATCCTCTGTGTCTCATCTCACTGGGTAAAAGCAAAACCAGGTGGGAATCTGACAAACTGGATCAATAATTACTGTTAATAATGACAGTATCAATAGCTAGAGTCCCATCAGAGGAAAGGTTTGATCAGCACTAGTTGTGTTCCCTCCCCATCAGCAGAGGGAAGGAGGTGAAGGTGTTGGTGCTATACTCAAAGCCCATCATTATCTCTAAATATCTGCCAGTTAAAATAATCAATTCAGTTAAGATGCTTTGCTTTGGTTTATCTGTGCCAAAATTTACATTACCACACTGCAAGCACAGGGGTAGATCCATTGCTGTGAGGGAAAAGCCATAATCACTGTGACTGAACATATCCTGATTTATTTTGGTACACGAGCAGACTCAGAGCTGGGAAGAGCCACAGCACTGAGCACAAGATTTCAAAATATTCTGCTGCTGTGTAAACTCTGCTGCACCACAAAGACAGAAACCACAGCTGATCCTCCAGACAAGATCAGAGACT
Organism: Muscicapa comitata; assembly: GCA_027123655.1. Classification (NCBI taxonomy): domain Eukaryota; kingdom Metazoa; phylum Chordata; class Aves; order Passeriformes; family Muscicapidae; genus Muscicapa; species Muscicapa comitata. The sequence continues at coordinate 6,979,441 of JAOTIY010000695.1, forward strand.
GTTCAACATCTCACAACCAAACTAAACAACTACACATTAATTAGGGCTTGGAAGGGAGCATGTTGTAGTCATTTATGCTGGGGGAGTACATCAGAAGCTGAAATGGAAGTAAATGGGTGGAACCTGGCTCTTGGAAAATAATCTGCATATATTTAATGACTAAACATGCCTTAAATTCTGAATTTTATGCCCCACTCAGAAGAATATTTCTAGGACAGAGCATTGTTACCTGACAGGAGAGAGGAATTGGAAAACATAAGTACTCAGCAATGCTCCTGCAAACATCTGAGTTCCTTTCTTCCCAGCCACCCATCTATTCTCCTTTCCCTAATTACCTTGAGTAGGATCAGAAGAAAAGGCAGCCTGGATGTGGGTCAGAAATAAACCAACAGTCCCATCTCATTAATGATGTTTGGCTTTGGAGACTGAGATGAAAGATGCTATACAAGAAGTTATTATTGCTCTTATTTTTCTCTCTCTTCCCCTTTGCTGTTGCCCTATGAAAAGATGACAGCTGAAATACAGACTCTTAATGAGAAAGAGCATATTCAGCTCTTTGGGAGTGCTGAAAAAACTGAGGAACAAAAAGTGTAGAGAGTGGTTAGAGATGGCATAAACCACACAGCATATGATGCAGTGTAAACATCAGAGCCCCAATGCACAGAATTCTCATTTCCTTCATTTAAGTGTTAGTCAATTCATATTACTGTGAAATCAGCATTTTGGAAAATCTTCAGTTAATGCATTTTTGCAGTGAGCCTGTATTAATTTAGGAATTGTATTAAGCCCTATGGCACTGCACAAGACCATTGTGTCTTTGGAACAAGGAAATTGATACCAGATTGTGTTCTTGGTGCTATCCAGGATTTCCAGTAAGGAAGGAAAACAAGAATTTACTCTTTATATGCATAAAATAATGAAGATCATTACATAAAAGCATTAATGAAGTTTTGTATGTGAAAACATTAGGATGTTACATAAAAATCTGCATACCTTGCAATATGGAAACATTCTGGAAATGACCTTAAAAATGTTGAGACAAAAGGATCTGACCCGGTGAGATTATTATCACATATGCTTATCAGAAAATAATAAATACTCTGTACACTTCTCAGTGATTATCTTTGGAATCCCAGACTTGGTGAGAGTCAGGAGAGAGGCAGCAGCACCACACAGAGCAGTCACCACCCCCCCAGTAATGGCTTGTTTTGCTTTGTGGGGTTTTCCCTTGTGGCTCTCATATATAAGGAACAGACCAGCCTAACAATTTCTATTCCTGACAGCACAACATTCCAGGGCAGCTCCAAATGTATTCACCCCTCAGAAGAAATATTGCAACAAACCAAGAATAAAATTTCCTTAATACTATTTCCTCAGGAAGGGCTGCAATGTTTTGGATATACACTGAAACCATATGGCATCCTCAGCTAATTTAAGATTTAAATCACATACAGAGCTGAATGACAAAACCTGTTGCACACAAATGGGGATATCTAGATAAGTTTTATTTTGATTTCATCATTTATGCATATTTATGCATGTTCCAACAAGCCTACAGCAGAGCTGATTATACCAGCTTATCTTCAAGTTTAGGCTCACTTCAAGTTTAATTTAAAAATTCCTATAATGTCTCTAACAACCCATTATCAGGGCTTTTTTTATTTCCAGTGGATGTATAATATTAGAGAGCAATCCAACCAAGCAGGAAGTTCTTAGTGACATCAAAGGGAGAGTTTAGACCTTTAGTTCCACACTGTTTCTACATGAAAAGATTTACAAGTCCCATATAAAAGAAGTGACAGTAAATATATCAGGAACCGAAATTCGATCTAAGCCAGCAGACAGATCCCAGTGGGTGTTGCTCCCCAGGTTCCACAGAGCTATTAGGAAAAAAATAATCTATGGGTAAGAGCTGAGGACTAAAGGAGGACAAACAAGTAAATAACATTTCTGCAGGGGGGGGTGGCACAGAACCACTTTGCTGTGCTGGTCTGGTCGAGGGCTGAGCTGAAGGGGTGGTGATGCCCCATCCCCTGGTTTGAAAAGAGCTTTGCTGGGCTGGCAGCACCCAGGAGGAGCTCTCAGCAACACCAAAACAGAGAGAAAAAAGCAAAAAAAAGAGCAATCTTTAATTTTGAGAAGAAAGATTATTTATGATACTTACAGTCACACAAGCTGTTTAAAAAGCAAACCTCCTCCAAATCAGCAGCTCTGTGAGCTACCAACTGATCTGCAAGTTTACAGCAGGTTTTTCTGGATGCCCTTAATGACTTCTGCAGCTGCTGTGCCCCTGGTCCTGCCCTCACCCAGAGCCACCCCCCTCTCCTGGCTTGGGCTGGGTGCAAGGAGGGTGAGTGTGAGGTGGGGAGGCTGCTGAGTGCACATCTTACCCTTGGAAACAGAATTGGAGCATTTGTGAGCACCGATGACTTTGTGCTTAATTGAACACTGTAAGCTGGGAATGCTCCTTCAGCATTCAGCATTCAGAACTAAAAATTCAGCATTCAGAATTCAGCATTCAGAATTCAGAGTTCACAATTCAGAATTCACAATTCACAATTCACAATTCACAATTCACAATTCAGCATTACTTGGTTCAGCCCCCCAAGAGCTCAGCTCACTGCTCCAGGGGCCCTCACAACAAACCAAATGCCAGGACAAAACCCAGGAGGATATTTTATAGAAGCCTGCAGCATCCAGAACACTTTACAAAATTTAGAACACTTTGGGGTCACTGGGGAGGGACAGAGGGATACCAGCAGCGTGATGGGCAGTCCTGGGTCAAAAAGTGTGTGACTGAATTCTTACATCAGAAAGTCTCACACCAGTTTGGGAGATTTTCCTTTTGGTTCCTCTCCCTTCTGAGGGAACCTTCCACATCTGAACTGTAAGGGACAGACTTGCCTTAACAGTGGGTACAATAAACCCGTCCCCATGAGTGATGCTTCCAAAAACTGAATCAAACTGATACATTGGGTGTGATTGAAATCAAATATATTCCCCAAACTTCCCAAGGTTGTCGCCTGAGTGCACTTATTATACTGTAATACAAATGGAGTCTGGTGTTCATAAAATGAAGCAATAGATGTTCCCCCAGTTTAGTCCCCTGTGACAGCTGGTGTCAGACAAACCAGTGTGTGAAAATTTCTGTATTGTAATGAAAATATGGTGTGCTAAACCACAGCTATACTGCACAGGTTAAAAAAGAAAATCTCAAGATGCACAATTACTGTTGTAGATAAACCGGTATAAAAATCTTATTTTAGTCTGAGTATCTTCTATAATATATTTTATCTTGTATATGTTTATGGTTTAAGCTTATATATAAGCACTTACAGTGCTTAGTGCCCTGCATTAATTGTCAAATGTTGGTCTAAGACAAAGAATTTATGCAAACCTTACATAGAGAGGTGAGAGAACTCCTCGAGGGGATTGAACTGAGTGGCAATTTCAACCTGAACATTTCTTTGCCAGCGAGTTTCAGATTCTTGTAGAAAATAGGGCTCATGACATGGCACAGTCTGAGCTCTCCAACACAGACAAAAGAGCAAATATTGATATTTATATTTTGAAAACACAATGTGCATGTGCACCTTGACAACAAATAAATTCAGAGAGCTGTGGCAAAAATCAATCTTCCAACAGGAAACTTGCATGAAATATTCAAGAGTAGGGAACAGTAGCTCTCTGTGTATATGGCCACTTTCTTATCTGAGGGAGCAGAGATCAGCAGTAAGGGAAAGGGAATGGAGAGGGGCTTTACTGCTGCTTTAATGGCTCTTTATTGGCAGCTCTCCCTGGAGAGCCCTGGCACAGGGCTAGCAGCCAGGGGAGACAGCAATGCTGCACAAAGTCCACTGGGGATCTCCAGTTCCAGGCACTGACAAATTGCCCAAGTCAAATGGAAGCCCTGCTAAGGAGAGGCACAGATGTGGGGTGATAAAATCAAAATATTATTTATTTTTTTAAGAGTTCGAGACAAAAGTAGGCTTTCCATTAGTACTGGAAACTGTGGCATGAAGCCATTCAGCTGGAGGGCAGCACTTGGGGTCACTGCCACAGCCACTCCAAGCTGTGCCTGGGTGACAATTGTCAGCACAAATCTTGTGTTCTCTGCAGAACAGCTCTGAGCTTTGGTGTTCAGTGACTCCTCCCTCAGGTGTCCATAGCCCTAACTCCAGACATCTCACACAGATAACAACTTCCTAAACAATTTTTGACACTCTGATCCTCACAGGAAGAAGTCTGCTGTTAACCAACGCTCCACAGTAATGACTCCAAACGAAAGGAAAGAGGGGTAGGAAAGTTTTCTGTTCCTTGGCCCTTGCTGATTGATTTTCTGAAACAAAAAACATGTGTAGCAGTACTTAGAGTCGTTAATATTTTGAAACTAAAATGTCTTGTTGGGAAATCAATATAGCAATACTCAAACATCATGTACAGTAATGTAAATAATATGATGAACTTAAAGAAAATCAATAGAGTGTTCAAACACGACAGTAAAAGACTAAAGAGAGGAACTACTTAGAGGACAAGTTATCCTACAAAGAGTTACCCACCATTCATTGCTGCTGTTTCCTACATCATTCACATCAGTGGAACATCCACTCTTTGAAATGACACACAACACAACAAACAGCACAACAGGGAGTTCCCTGGGTCAGCCTGGAGAGAAAATCTGGGCAGCACGGGGTACAAAAGCCTGTATTAATTATTCTGCACATTCTGGGTGAAAAGAAAGCCCTTCATATATGGGGGAGCTGGGGATGAGGAGGAGTGGAAAGACAAAAGCCAAGTAATGTTGTATGTCATAGGAGTCATGAAACATTTTTAACTACATTAAATCAGTGTTGACTGCATGGACAAACAAAACCCATTTTTGAGGAGTTGTCCAAAGAAATTCAATGAGTGCTGAGCTGGGCTGGGGGAGCAGGGCTGAGGCTGGAACTCACTGGGATGTGAGTGGTTGCTCTGCCTTCATCCTGAGCCTGGCCAGGCTTGGTCTGGGTGCCCAGGGAGCTTCAGTTTATCACCACATGGACATCTGCTGCCCATAGAGGAGCTCTCACAGCTGTCTACAGATTTACAGGCAGAAAGGCTGAGCCTTCCATTTCATATCTCACTTTCTGTAATTTTGTTTGAGAATGCCTTTGACATGACTGCAGTATAATTTACAGTTCCACAGGATGTCACCAAAATAACTGTAATAAATGCTTTCCTCATGGAAGATCTGAGAAGACATTGCTGTACATTTTTAAATAGCCCAAAACCTCATAAGGTCCACCAATATTTTGATTTTGACAGGATCACTAAATAAACAAGTAAAAAGTCATGCCAAGGAACACTTCATGGGCTCTTACATTGTTTCAGTCATCCTTGTGAGCCATTAGGCTCTTGTACAGTTTAAACACAAATATTTTGTGATTTGATTTTTCTTTTCTTCTATGCAATTTGAGCTAGCAAAGCCATTATTGCAAGCATTGGAATTGCACAATTAGGAAATCTGTCTTGCTGAGAGGAGAATCAGACCTAATATATTTTCATTTATTTTAATATATGCCTTGTGGAAAAGGCAGAATTTAAACTAAGAGTTTAATATGCAAAGCAGGGAACAAACTTTTCATTTGAAGATTTCACTCTCTTTTGTATTGTAAAAGGGATTTTTTCTGGAGCTTGGGACAGCACAAATACTAAAAATAGGGGTAATTTGGACTCAAGAATGGCTTATTTCTGTTAATTCTGTATTGAAATATCTACTCAGCTTTGTGTCACCCAAATAAAAGCTCACCCACAAAAATCCCACAGCCTCAATGAGCCAATGTCACAACTTAAAAGTGAGTTTATTTATTGCACTAAATTCACTTAAAAACTCAGCAAAGTGCCACGTTTGCATACACACCAACCTTACACTATTAAATTTTGGGCAGTAAGTAGATCAGTCTCAGAAGGAAACCCACATGTGTGTTTCAATCTCACCAATATTTCACAAGTTGAAATCTCCAAAACTTGCAAAGCCCCCAGACTCTGCCAGGCCCTAAGCAAATAAATCCCTCAAATGTCAAAGCTCTGCCTGTGCTGCCCTGGACAGAGAAGACAAAAGAGCTCCAGCTTTGGCTCTAGTTTTTACTTATTTAATCTGAAGTAAATGTGTACACTTTGACACTGCTTCCAGTGTTCTACTTCCAGACTGGGGCCATGCTTTGTATGAAAAGTGTGTGAAAAAACAAGTATTTCTGGCTAAAGGAAGGCTGCTGCTTTCTCTCTGTCCTGCCCTCTGCAAAGAGCTGAGAACTCCAGCATCAGCCACATCCCAGGGTGAAAAACAGAAACCCCAGGTACGAGGGGAGGTTCCACTTGCTTGTCACAAAGTGCTGTAAAAGACCTGGGTCTCTTTCTGCAGGTGTGACACTCTGGAAAACACTGGAAATGATTCAGCCAGTGACACCTGTGTGACAAAGGGCCACGAGGTCTGAGTTTTAGGGGCACAGGGGATGCCCAGCAAATCCTGCCAGTGGTTGTGATCTGTCACTGCTGCTGAAATCAATGCGAGCCCTGCTTGCCTCTATACACAGGAAACTTAAAGGCAATGAAAAAAAAAAGATCCAAGTTCCTTAGGCAAGTTCTCCCCCCAGCAGATAACAGTATTTCCTCTTTCTGCACTCCACCAACTCTTCCAGGTGTATCAAAGCTGTATTAGGGAAATGGGAATGATGGGACTCCCATAAGATCAGAAAAAGCAAATGCAAGATGATCCTATTCAGTAGCAGGAGGAAAAAGTGCAAAGTCACTCTACCAAGAAATCCCACCCTTAGGGCTGTGCTCCACCTTACACACCAGTGATTCATAAAGATCAGGTCACTGGGACCTCTTCATGAATGGATCATTAGTGGCTCATTCCTGCATTAAACTTTCCAGAGAGTGTGTGTGACATTTTAAATCTCCACATCAAAGCAGTGCAGGATATATTAATGCAGCTTCACAGCTTTTGGCAGCTACATCTACAGCTAAGATGTCTGTACATTATTTTATCAATTATTAACATGGAATATCAACAGCCCTCTTTGAGAATGATTTCTGAGCTTTCCTTTCCAAATGGCCTGACTGATTTCTTGGCATTTTGTTGCCTCAGGGCTCATAAAACCTCTCAACTTTTTCATCATCCACATCTCAGTGACTATAAATCTCTCCTTGTGTGTATTCTAAACCCAAGGTGTTCTACTCCACTTTAAGAATATTTTAGGGACAGTTTTTATTGATGTGAGTCTCGCTTTAGTTTCATCAGCTCTATTGCAGGATTCCCTGTTTACCTGTTGGGGAATTAGATTACAACTTGGGAGCAATGTTTTATTCAGAAGACAATATCTGCAAAATCAGGCTTTATTTCACATGGGTAATGTAGATATTGATGGTCTGGTTTCTTGTCTGTGCCATGCTTTAGAATTTAAATGATGGATATAACAAGTGAATGTGAAGAATTGTACCTTGTCATAACCTCATGTAGAAGCTCCATGGGAACCTGCAGACCAGCATGGCTTCAGGATTAATTGTGAACTCTTTGGGATCTTAAGGCAACACAGAGCTCCTTATTTTGTCACTAAAATCTAGTCCATACTGAAACTGAACAAAATAATTGTTTTATAACGATTATAATTTACATATCACTTGGAAAATACCCTATCTGATTTGCATTTCCTCAGCAAATTAAAGATAAGCATCTTGCCTGGTTGCATAGTGATAGCAACATAAAGGCAGAACCAAGAGCAGAAACCTTTAGATAAGCATGCAGTTATGACAAAGAATTCTCCTAGAAGCTCTGGGCCTGGGGATAATATTATTTAAAAGCAGTTCTAAGTTACTTGACTCTTAAAATTTCTAACTATGTGAGTGAGTTCCAGGTACAGAGCCAATACTGAAAACTAAAAAAAAAAAAAAAATTTCATAATACTATATAGAAACCTCAATTACATGGCAGGGAAAGAGTTTTGTTTGGTATCAGATGTATCACTACAGCTTTGGGATCTGTACATCAGAAGATGATGTTATCATTCAGTGATTACCTTATTTTTATTGTGTCCTCATTCATATCTTCTCCCTTAGAGTCATTTCCTTCACACTATGTATTTAATCACCCTCAATTTAACACTTCATTGACCTTTATGCAAAGTCAGAGGCATATTACTCTTGAAGAAGAGAGAATTGCCACATTAATTTACTGCACCTTTCTCAAATACATTTGATCAGCTCTTGAACAAAATAGAACAGTTATAGCTTAGTGGAGCAATGCTGATTTACATCATATGAGTTCTGTTCTTAGACCACTTGTGTCTGGAATAGATATTTTTGCAAAGAGCACTTGGAAAAAGTCCTACAAGAGCAGAAAGAAAAATAGTATCTGCTTTCCTTTTCTTCCTTTTAGCTACCTGACTAATGTTGGCAGAAAATCTACAACTTTGGATTGCAACTGGCAAACATTTCCACCTCTTACTTTTGAGGTCATGAACCAACTGTTACAGAAAAGCAGAAAACAACACAAACATTTTTTGACTCTCCACTGACCTTTATGGTGTGAACTCATTAGTACATAGAAAACATCCTGACATCTCTATCTTGGGAGAAGATATTCATCTTTCTGGTGAAAGATGCCTTATATCCAAGGTCATTCTATTTTTCTGGGCATTGGAAGACACTGCAGGAGAAGCCCCATTCAGCACAGACACCCTTCAATCCATGAACATTTTTGGAGAGACAAAAGAGGGATCACCTCTTCAGAACTCTGCATCTTGTGAATGAGCTCTGTGAATGCAACCCACGAGAGCACAAGGCTCAAAAACCCTGCTGCAAATTAAACCCTGCACCAGGCACATCCCTGGGGCATTTCAGGGGATGTTCTCCTTGTGTTCTCTGGAGCAGCATATCAGAGCCAAGCCCCCATCCTGACAAGGCAATGATTCAACATGGCTTAACCTTCACCCTTAAGCATCTGAATGAAATACACAGGCATTAAATTGACATAATAGCAAGTTATATGTTTGTTATTGATTAACACACTTACTAAATGTCAACTAGTATTTTAAGCACTTTGCAAATACAGTGTGTATTCTAATTATCCTGAAGGACTTGTAATTATTTTGTTAAATGTCAATTAAATGCAAAAACATTTCTTACCAGCCTGAACCTGTATGTTACAAAATGTACAACTTTGTGTTTTATCGTTCCTGTAATTTTCACACAATTACTTGGCAAATAGATTGACCTCTGATCATAAACTGCAGCACACCATGTTCAATTATGGGCTGGCTTAAAACCATCAAAAGACAGCCTGTCAATCCTGTGCTTCACATGTGAGACTGCATGGGAGAGAAGGGATGTTTCCATAATGCAGGAAGGATTTTGGTGATGCTTCAAACCAAGTAATTTATAGACAAAGCTATTTATCATCACCAGTAGCTCTCTGTGAACTTCTTGCAAGTTCTTGAGTGTTCCTTCCTTTTTGGGAGCTCTACACTCAGAGAAAACTTCTGAAGTAAGAGATTTTTCTAAAGACAATTATCATTAAAATATCAGCTTGGAGAAATCTAGACAATGTCTTAAGTTTACAAGGTCTCAAGCTCTAAATGTTTCTCAAATCTCCCAGTGGTGTTCACTGCACTTTTTTGAGCACAATGATTTCATGATGACAAGGGACTGAAATAGTTTTTTACCATTTACCACAATAAGATTTCCATTTCAAAATGTGATATGTATGAATTCAGTGATCACATTGACTCTTCCTAACACAGGGCTGGATTTCAGAGGATGAATTGCATCAAGATAGTCTGGAAAGCCTGTTTTCCTCTTAGGCAAGTGAAAAATGTCAACAGATCTGGAAATAACATTTTCTGCCTTCATCTGACTGGTCAAGCTGGGCAGCCAAGCAGAATCAGTGCTGCTTTACCCTTTACATTCTTCCCACCTTCAAGGCATTGATATAACCTAAACCACAGATATTTGGATACCAGTAAAAGTGCAAACCTTGCAGGAAAAGGCATTACTGAAAAAATGATGCTCTTTATTGATTAACTGCTAATTGTCAGCTCCTTGAGACCTGACTGAACCGACCCAGTTAAGGGTCAGGCACAAATTCCCTCCAAACAGGATTAGCAATAAAAACACAAACAAAACTGGGGCAGTTTGCAGTGTGATATTTTTATAACTCACCTGACAGTTGTCACTCTCACAGCGGAAATAACTGTCCTTCTGCTCTAAATTGCCACTGGGCTGTGCTTAAACTCTGAAATTTTATTTATCTTGGATAAGATGATAAAACTCAGCCTTGTCTTCTTAGTTGGGGTGGCAGGCTGCTTTTCAGAAGGACCTGGAGTGCTATTCTGATTTTATTTTTAAATATTTTTATTTTATATGTGCCTAATCTGCTCTGTCTCATATAACGTTATAAATGCTAAAAAAAAAAAAAAAATCCCAACCCTTAATATTTTTTTAAGCTTCTGAAGATTAGGGAGTCTTTAGAAAATCTCAGATTTCTTCATTGACTTCTCTATTCTTTGACACAGCAGGATCAAGCATTTATTTCTCCTTCCTTTCACCATTGTCCCTCCTGGCAGTATTTCTGCTCCCATTTCTGTTTGCACTGCACACTCCTCTCCTGCTCCTCCCCTTCCCTCTCCCCCAGCCCTGGCCATTTGAATCTCCAGTGCTTTTCAGAGGAGTCTTTCAGAGATGGCTTTTTGAAGTCAGTCTCAGACACCAATTTTTGGAAGTACTTAGCATTTTTTTGCATGCTTTCTTCTTGGAATGAACTAGCAAAAGGGGCAGGGAAACTCCTCAGAGAGTCTTTCAGCAGGCACTGGTTAAATGGTGTACAGCTCCAAAAAGGGTCTCTCATCCTAAATCTTATCAAGCTGCTGCCAAACTGAGAATCCAGAACTGCCTAAGTCAAGTTTCTAACCACAGGATGGATATTTCTGTATATGTACAGTAATTGTAATGCTGATATGCATTAATTTGATTTCTGAGCAGTAACATGAACTTATGGCCATGATATGATAATATTCCAGAGCAAGGCTTTCATGGTTATAAACACAGACATACAGACATATTAACTGAGCAAAAGATAATTAGAGATACAGGTAGAAAAATAGATAATCAAGGCTTAACTGACCTAGAGGTCAAAGTCTGGGCAACATTACTTGTATTTTCTTTTCTTCTCTTTTCCACCTCCCTCCCTCCTACTCTCACCAAATAAATCAGCTCCTGTGGGCACTGGCCTTTGTGGACATGTGTTTCTACTGCCTTCAGGAAGATGAAGATCCAGCTCATTGGTACCCTCACAGTGAAATATTCAGATGAACTGTGCACTAAATTAGAAATTGAAGTTAGTGCTACAGTTAGACTTAGTTTGGAATAGCTCCTCTCTTCCTCTGTACCTGAAATAATTCTGCAAACCTTAATATGTCCTCAGACCCCCCAACCCCTCCTTCATGCCCCTAAATGAAAACATCTCACACTTACTCCCTCTCTGCCATAAACAACACCCCCAGTTTTGCTCCTACTGGATAGAGTAAGAGATGTGTTCTTTTCCCCAGATATGACTGAAATCCTGTTTTCATGGAAATGTGGATATTCAAAAACGTACTCCCTTCTGCCAAAAAAAATAAAAAAACCCCATAAACTTATTCATAAACACACAGAGAAGTGATAGCTGGAAGGACCATTCTGGGTATTTCCAATAGATGTTGACATGAATTTCGTTCATTTTTAAATGTATCAGTTTGTGCAACAGAGCAGCTCCTGGCACCACCAGCCTGCATTTAATAACCTGATAGAGCTGATTGAGGTGCTGGAAAGATTTGCTATTCCATTTTAGCAGGCAGGGTTAAACTGATGTGGATGTGATTTTCCACACCAGGCTTATAGGCAAGTTACCCAAGTGTTGCAGAAAGTTAAATTAATGCTGCAGTGGCTGATGGATCCATGTCATGCCTACATGCATGCTCTTCAGTCCCTCTAAATGTTAATAGCAATTCTTTCACTTCTGTATTTCCACTGTGGCCAGTCTCAATCTCAATATTATTCCAGTCCAAATCTATGACCAGGGGATTACTTTTTACCACTGATAAACTGTTAACAAAGATTGATGCTTGATGCTGCTCATCCATTTGTAAGTGCTCCCGTGCTATGATTGGGTTTGGATGAAAATTAAGACTGAGAGGGTAATCTCCCACCCTTCCAAGCACTGTGCTGCCTAGTCACGGTCAATAAAACCAGCAAACCAGCAAAAATCATGTATTTTCTGCCCTTGCTCTCGGATTCCTGAGATTTCAGCCCAGGAGCAGGACCATAATAATTTCTGTAATTGCCATTGTATTGCACATGGCAATCGATGCCTCGTGTAGCATCCAAACTGAAACGTGAATCCACCCTGGGAACTGCAGTGCAAGTGAAGAAAATGCATGGAAATAGGGTGAAAAAATCACCTTAACTCACTTCCAAGGTCGGGCAAAAGCTGAAATACACTTTCTCTGATCCCCAGGGGTTAGATACTGTCAAGGCACTGGAGTGAGAAAAGTAATGGAAGTCTCAAAACAAGTGACTTGATTTTCTACCAGTGCTGCTTCTAGGTCCCAAACTTTTCAGAAAGTCTTGGAATTAACTCAGAAAGTGTGCTGGTAAACATGTGTCTGAGAGTTATGTTACTCAGCCTGCCCATGAGCTGCTCTTTTTAGGGGTTCAGTTATATGTCTGCAAACATTTCCAATTCATACTGGTGCTAATTGACCTTGCACTGCAGCTATTGAACACTGTGAATCATGATAGTTGTGTTTGCTTTGAAATACATACATATATGTATGTATGTATGTATGTATGTATGTATGTATGTATGTATGTAGCAAGGATTTTATTAAAAGCTCCCTTGTTTCTCCTAACCTCTCTCCCCATTCTTCCAAAGAAAGAAAATGGAAACAAGCTCCAGCCATCCACTCCCTTACACCATCATTCACTGCTGTAACCTTGCCTGTCAAAACTACTTCTTCAAGGTGTTTATTCCTACCCCAATAGGAAGAAATAAGCTACAGATACACTCCAGGCTTTGGACGTTTTATTGTTTTTATTCTGTCTGAAACTGCAAAGGAAAGTTGTGCTGGTGGTTTTGACAGCAGCAGGAATTCATTGAGGAGGAGCATTTTCCAGTACCCATTTCTAAAGTATAAACCCTCACTAATAAAGGTTTTATAACTGCCATGTCAAAAAGTCTCTCGTTGTCGAAATTTTAATGCCATAATTTGCCAGGTAAAATCAGAAAACATGCATGGAATGAAAAGTTGAAAAATGCACCAATAAAGTTTTAAAACCTCAACCAAACCAAATTTTCTCAACACTGAAGGATTCACAGTGGAGAAAAAGGAATACACTTAATTGACTCCAACCTCCTGTCCAAGGTCAGGGAAGAGGGGGAAAAAACATAAAGAGGAAACTTTGAGTAATATAGCCTGAAACTATTAGATTGCAGGCTGACCCTCATGAAGAAATGGATTTCCAGAATTAATGCAGGCCTCATGGAAGAGTTGCTGCTCCTTTTGCTCCCCAAATGTGGACTGTAAACCACCCCCACCCCAATTCTCTTGCACCAACTGCCCTCAAAATACCAACCTGTGCATGTTGGGAGTTACACCTATCCAAATCCTTATCCCATGATTTAACTTCATCCTACTTCCCTCAGGAAAGTTATTCCTAAAAAAGTAGAGCTCTCTATCTTCCCTAAAACGATCCCAGCATGTACCAGAGAGCTGAAACCTTTCTTTTTTAAAACAAAGCCGTCCAACTAGAATAAACAGATTTATTTGATTTTGGTTTTTTTAAGGATCATACATTCTATGAGGAGCATTGAGAGACAGGAAGCTGATGGCTGAATTCTTAAATCCACACCATCTAATTTATTGCCCCACACTGCTCTGATGGAATATTTATTAAGCAGATGGGACCTACAGTTCAGGCTCTTAATTGCTGGAAGTTGTCAGTTGATTGTAATTTAATTTAATTTTTTTCCATGCTCTTTTAATTGGTTGCTTTTTTTAAAAAAAATTAAATATTCCATTATAAGCTATTTGCAACTAAACCTTTTTTAATTGCTTTCATTTTAAATGTTGAACTTGTTGGCCTCTATTAATTAATCAGTTTTTTTTCCTTGATGCACACCTGTTTTAATGCCCTTAATGAGAAGCAGTAAATAACATAATTAATTTTCTTCTTATTCAATTTTATTGGCTTTAGTTATTTTGTTGCAGTCAAGTGTATGGTCAGGAAGTGTTATCCTCATCACAAACACCCAAGCAGAGTAGACTCAAAACTCTGAACACAGTTTGTTTGGAAAGCAGGAAATGAAAACAACAAGCACAAGGTATGAATGAAGCAAAGAAATTTTTCTGCTTTAAGAGAAAGCAGTTTTCCTTTCAATTAATTTACTTTATTTTTCAGGCTTCAGACTTTTTGTAACGCTTTCCAGGAAACTCTAATTTAACATCAGTGTTCAGGGACAAATCTATTGTTTAAATTAATGATCTCCCTGAATTGGGACCCTAAGATCACAATCTCGGAAAATTTGGTTCAAAACCAAATCAGTTTGGTTCAGAACCCAAATCGTGGGCTGTGTGGGATTTACCTTGAGTCACTGCACTGCTGTTTCATAATAAAATTATCTGGAGGGATTGCATTCAAAGTGCAAAAGCAAATAAAATAAATAGAAATCCAACCCCAAACAGTGCTAGACACAAGGAAATGAATCAGCAATGGAACCGCATCAGGCACGGTCACCTTCTTCCCTTGTTCCTGCTGCCCAGTTTCTGGGACTGGAACATCTGCCCAGGCAGCTGTTTTGGGGTGCTCCATGTGGGTTTGTGACTCTCCCAGAGCAGAGCTGTGAGCTGGGCTCGCCCCACCCCAGGGTCCTGCCTGGTTGATGGCCCCAGCCTTGGCACAGAACCAGAGACAGCTCCACCTGCACAAGGGAGGGGATTTCTGTAGATCCCTCACATGAGCTGCTGGGGGACTGTTCCATCACATCTTGGATCACATTTATTTCTGTTGGCCTGCAATGCTTTTTTTTTTTTTAAGGGAAAGAACGAAGAGGTACTTGTGTAATTCCTAAAGACTGATGAATCTACTGTTGCATGGGAAAAGCACAATGTCACTTTACAAAATGACTGAGCACTTCTGCAGCTACATCTACTTTTTCTTTGAACTGTCTTGTTGAATTGTATTGTTACTTTCTGAGTTCTCTTTATTTTTTTTTTTCCTTGGATGGAAAGGGGTATGAAATAACATTTTCTGGATACAAATACGTGTTGTATTTCATCAGCAAGAGATGTAGAAATTCACAGCTGTAGACCACAGGCACTCCATGCTACATGCAAGCAATATAAAATATTTTTTAGCTATCTAATAACTTTAAGTTTTCAGGCTGCTTGTGCAAGATAAGAAAGTTAACGCTTTTTAATACTAAATGCTTTATTACAATCTGTGATCTTATAAGGATGACTGATTTATTTGATGTGCAAATCTAGAGCATGTGGAAATACAGAGACAATATACTAAGGGTTATATTCTGTCTAGCACTGAGTACTGGTCTCAGTTTAGATAAAGCCTTATCTCTATGCATGTGAGTAGCTGAACTGATTTTAATGGGACTTTTAACACTCTTTTAAATGCCTTGACAAATAAAGGTCTCAATCTTCCCTACCCTGCAAACCCAAGCTAAATAGCAGGTTTATTAATACTTAATACCTGCCTCCCAGATACGCATCACAGTGACAAGTGTGGATTACAGCAAAGCTATTAAGGAGCCAGCCCAACTCTCCAGGCTCCAGGCAGGAGATAAAGGCAGCAGGTAACATTCCCTGGCAAATGGGAGTGTCCAAGGGCAGGAGCTGCTTTCTCCAGCCATTGCCACCATGAGGAATGAGGCCACCACTCACAGTGTCATCAGCTTGCCAAGGCAGGTGAAGTGCTTCAGTTGCCACCAGTCTTAGCCAAACAGCCAGGAAGTTGTTTTTGTAGAGGGTGAAAAATATGGTGCACACCTCCACACCTGTGGTGGGGCTTTAAGACCTTGAACCTCTGGAAAGGAAAATTCACACCTCACACTGGGCTCTCATTCAAAAAGCAGTTTGAACTTTTCACTCAAAACACTGCTAATATAAGAGAAGGGTTTTCACCCAATTCTGAGACCATGTGAGGTTTTAAAACAAGAAAGAGAATTTACTTTTTTGCAAGGTCTCAACACTTTTATATGGTCAGTTAGAGTGTTCTGCTTTGACAGGGCCAGGCTGGATGGGGTTCTGAGCACCCTGTCCATGGCAGGGGCTGGAACTGGATCATTGTAAGGTCCCTTCCAACCCAAACCTTTCTGTGGTTTTATTCTATGATTCTATGACAGTATTAAAGAATACATTGCAATGCTAAATTTAGTGTTTCTTTTGTGATGGAATATTAATTAGTTTCTCTAATCCCAGTAAATGTCCAGACATTGGCTAAAAATTGACAAAAATTACAGAGATTTTTTGTGGGATACTGGTGGAAGCCAGGGAAAAAACAGCCTTATATTTTCTCAGGCTTCTCAAAGAAAACATGAGAGAAGGAATTCTAACAATGACTAAGCACCTGCTGGACTTGTGAGAGACGTGACGTTTTTGTGAAAACATGTTTACCAGGGGTGTCACCTTCCTTGCACCAATGAAATCACTTCTATCCTTAGTTCCACGATCTACTCT
>JAOTIY010000695.1:6996303-7013153 GCA_027123655.1 Muscicapa comitata
TTTACCAGGGGTGTCACCTTCCTTGCACCAATGAAATCACTTCTATCCTTAGTTCCACAATCTACTCTGTATAAGTGTGATTTCTTTCTTTAATAAAGGGCTTTTTGCTTCTCTTCTGCATGAAGGAAGTGTTGTTACTACATCCTTTTCACTGCTCTCATAGCAACAATTTTAATTTGTGAACTCAGTTCAATGACACTTTGTCTTACAGCTCTGTGCAATGCTTGAAGTAAGATCCCACTGTCACTCAGTTCCCTTTGCAAACATTTGGAGAAGAGTCCTCATCTCTCATCCCTCATTCCTCATCTCTCAGACCCTGCTGCTCATTCCTTATGATGCCACCAAGGAGAGGACCTGAGCTTGGCTGGACCTTTATACAAACACACTAATGATTGTCACACACACACACTTGATCCACTGAGTAAAGAGAAACCAGGTGAAGGTTCCAGGTCAGACAGAGCCCATTGATTGGGCTCTGTCCAAAATAATTACAGGATCTGTCCATGGAAATTTCCTTCCAGGTCAGCTGCCTAGTGAACCAAACTAAATTATTCAAGTTGTGACTGTCAGTCACAGCACTGTTTTAACAATCACCACTGGGATACAAAAATAAATTTCCTGGAAAGGAAATACCATGGATGACAGGACCTGGGAGTGAGATCACAGGAACAGCACAGAACTGACCCCAGCAAGCCAAATATGAGGTTTGTTCTGGTCAAAACTGTGTCCTCAGCACTGACCTTTCCAGTGTCAAGTGACACAACACTGACAGAGCCAGAGTGAGTCCCATGGACTCAGCATCACCCCAGAGAACCCCAACATCACAGACATGGGGATTCTCTGTAAGCTTTGGGATCCTTTTTCTTGGATTGTGACTAAGCAAGGGCGTTCCAAATGGAAAATCCAACTGGTACTGACGGAATGTAAGTTCAAACTGGGAAAGAGGAAGAAAGGATTCCCCAGGATGAACACATAGGGGACTGCAGGAAAGTCCAGCCCTGGAAGTGCAGCAGGGCTTAAATCAATGGGGATGTTACCAGCTCTGGGCTAATTGCCCTTTCTCTGTGTTCAGTAAATGAGCAGACCCTTCGTTTAAGACTGGATCTGGATACTGCTCTCTTGAACAAAACACTTCTCCACGTGTGGAAGTTTCAGTAATTCAAATCCTGCAAAGTGCCTACTGCTACTATTTCAATTTAGTTAAAAAGGGATGAGAAAGCTCAGCCCATCCCAGGAGGTTCCCAACTACCCTTTGCAGAAATTAGGGAATTTCTTAGACTTCCCATGCAGCAAAGCTCAAATGTGCAGCTAAAAATTAACTTCCTTTTATAGGTATTTTTTATGTATCCACTAATTTAAAGAAATAAATTCTTTACAGCACGTAAATATAAGGTACGTTCAATGAATATTAGAGTGCTTAAAAAATAAAACAATGCAATGTATTTTCTGCGTGATTGGAGTATCCCCAGTGCTTGTTTTCCAATAAAGTGAGAAACCACAGAAAAGTAAAGATATATAAAAAGAGTATCTCTGCAGTCACATCCAGGATATTGGTAGAAGCAACTAACAATACTTTTTTGTCTCAGAAGAGTGTTGTGAGAATTAACTCATATGTGAAAAAAATGCTTTTAGTTCTGGGATGAAAGAGCCTGGACAAATATAAACTCTTTCAATATTTTGAACCAGTCTGGCAAAACTTCTTCTGCTATAAACAAATTTCTCCTTTCTATAACTACTTGTACTAGAGGATGGAGATAACAAGGATATTAAGGATCTTTTATTTTCTTATGTATGTAAGAAGTCTCTGCTTCATTTAAGAATTACCTGTATGATTAGACAGGGTTATTGCTAGTTAAAATGGTTCTTGCAATCAACTTAAACACCATCTTAGGTATTTTATGGTAATTGACATGAGACTTCACACACAAGTCAGAATGTGACAAAAATTTAGAGATTGGTAGCACTTGTGTTGGTCTCTTAAAGCTGCACACAGAAAAAACAACTGTGTTAAACAAATATGATTTTGAGGCCTAAATGTAGAAATATGAACTTTGAAGATGGGATATAAACTAGCTAATCTTCTGGAGGCTCTGTTGATTTGATATGACATTGCAGAATTTTTATCTCATCAGTGAGTGATACTTTGCATATAAAGTTTGCAAACACAATATGTTTTTGTCCTATAAAATACAGTTAATTTTGCTCACCACCACAAGGGAAATTTTGGAGTAATTTTATCAACATGTTCTGTAATGAAATGAATTTTGGGGCTCCCAAGCTCAGTAACTTTCTCAGAAGAAATAACTCTTAGTTTCACTCTGACAGTTGCTGGCAACTATAAAAGTCTAGAAATACTTTAAACAGGAACATTCAAAAAGATTGGGATGGAGCCCATGGAACGAACCCACAGTGACACATGTAAAACACTCTTATTTTCAGATGATCTGAAAATCACTGCAATGCCTTCTAAAATCAAGCTCAGGCAGTGTCTGAGGCTCAGGTGAGATTTGCTGGTGTTTCTGTCCTGCTGCTGTCAGGGGACAGGAGCCTGAATCCCTGCAGTCCCATCCTCTGCCCCCACATTTCCTCTGGAAATCTGGACTTCACCTTGTGCAGCTCTTACAGCACTGAGAGATGCTGTAAAAGGAAGGTTCTGTAAAAGGATGCTGCAGAGAGTTTAAAAAATCCTTATACACAGATGGAGTGAGGTGAGGCCCATGTATTTCCATGCCGAAGTTGCATAATCTCAGGCAAATGAATGTTTGATGATTTGATTTATTCAAGATTTCTAAGTCCCACTTTGGGCTTAATCTCTTTGCTCCATTGGCTTTAATTAAACTCCTCTGCGTCTTATGAGTTTTGGTGAGCTCATTACCAGGCCAACTAAACAAACAAAACATTGCTCATGTGGATGGATGAATTACTCTGAATTCCCCATTTCTGCATTTTTGCTATTTCACATGATCTTGTGAACAAAGAAATTAGCAGTAAATGTTTGCAAATTATTGCAATCAAGGTGTTATTCTTGTCAGGATTGATTGAAAGGGAAAGTGGATACATTCTGATTTTTATCAACAATATGCCTCTGCCCAGAAGTCCTGGTAAGCATTAAATGAAGAATTGAGCACTCTGCTTTCATTGCCAGTCTGGATCTCAGACAAAAACTCTTTCTAGAGTCTGTATCTGATAAATTATTGGAAACCAGAGTGGCATTTGAGGTGCCTGGATAAAGAGGCAATAAAAATATTTTCTATTTGTTTACACTGAAAAATATCATATACTGAACTGTCAAGTCTGAAAAATTGATGCTTCTGACTTCACAAATATTCAGCAGCCTAATAGAAATGTCAGATGTGTGAGGTTCTGAGAGAGGAAAAGGGGAAACAAAAGAAACAATCAGCCACATAACAAATGTTCCTTTATTTTCATCAGATTTGATACTTCATCATGCAAGTGATAGATCCTAAGACCAAGAAAGTTTATAGAGCTTCTTTTCTCCTGGATTTCAGTGATTTTTGATTAAGCACTATAGAATAGCAGAGTTGAGTTGCAGCTAGTTAACATCACCAGTTCTTGCTGGAAAATTGGTGTCCCTGGATGGAGGTTTGTGCTGTTAAAAGCACATTCCAACAGGAGGAGCACGTGGGTTTGGGGACCCAGCAGAACCATTTTGGTTCTGCAAGATTTCTCCTGTTCATGTGCAGGTTGGAGAGTTAAGAGTGGGAGGGGGAGCAATCTTCTACCCTTTCATTATTTTAATTTTTTTTTCCTTAACTTACTGGTTTTTGCTTTAGAAAGGGGAAAGTCACACAATAATGGGAGGGATTAATGGATTTTTCATCTGTTTGGCTGAAATTGCAAAGAGCAGTAAAAATGGAACTTTTGAACTGGGAATGTGGAAACTCAGATACTCTGCTCACCAAGGATACAAAGATGGTCCTTGGGGGGAGCAGCAGCTGCTGGTGGAAATTGCAATTTTTGCTGCCAAGAGCTGCCAGAGCTGGATATTCTGCAGTTGTCCCTTGGCTTTATCATGTGCACACAGTGAAAACACAAGAAGGTAAAAAGTCTGAAATTGAAGCCCACTAAGATACAGAAAAAGAATATAATTCTTTCTTCTTTCAATTTCTTTGTAAACAGCTTTCAGTCCCTCAATTCTAAGCCAAAGCAGATCAGTTTTATGATGGTCTTTGTTTTCTTTATAGTGTCTTAGAACAGATTTTTCTTTGGGCAATAGCTGTGTTTTGGTGTAATTACAAAATTAGAGCAAATGCACGCAAATCAGATACAGGGGGAAAATCAGCTGTAGGGTTTTTGTGGCAAACACACACAGGGCATGTGAAGTACATGGACTTGAGCCCAGCTAATGGAGCTGTCAGCAGCCATTAAGGATGATGAAGTTGCAGCTCTCAAGACCTGGCTGTGAGGAGCAGGAAGAATTGGATGTGCATTAAACGTGCAGCCCCAAGGGGCTGGTTCAGCTGCTGGAGGGGCTGGAGCAGTCCCTGCACGTTCTGCTGTCCTCAAAGCACACAAAGAGACTCAGCTCTGAGGAACAAAACAGATTTCTGGGGACACCCTGGACTTTAGAGGCTGTTTATTTTCTAGGGCCCATTTTTGTACCAGACTGATGTTTAATTGTGGTGTTCAGTGGACTTGATGAGCTTGGAGGTCTTTCCAAACCTGAATGATTCCACAATTGTAAATTTCAAAAGCAGCGTGGTATCAGAATATTGAACTAGCCAAAAGTAGTATTTTTTTTTTCTGAGGCAGAACTCATGATTTTACTCAGCCCAAGGAAGTTACCCTGTGCCTAAAATGTCCTGGATATAGGAAAGGCCAGGACAACAGAACACTGAGACTGTAACTGTGAAGAAGAATTTTGTCCTTATTCAGTCCTGACTACCACTGTGCCCCATGATGGCAGCATGGAAAAAAAGCCTTAAAATATCTTTGAATCCCTGGGTACCAAAAAACCCCATTTCTTTAAATACAGGATAAGAATTGCATTCTCTTGTGCACATGGAACTTGTGCACATGGTTGTCTATTTTTGTATTTCACCGAAACTTATTCCTAAATCTTATGGATTTAACAGGAGTTAAGTCAAAACATACAAGTGGAGAAATTATTGTCTGCATAACTGGTGCTCATTTGCAGAAAAATGAAATTGCTCATGTAAGAAACAACAGGAAAAAGAAACTGGTCTCAGATGAATGGGTATTGCTGTGGCATAACAGTCTCTGATAGTCTGTAACTTTTGTTTGTGCAAGCTAAATGGTGCAATTTTGATTACCATAATGCTCAAATCACTGTAATGGATTTCAGGATGTTTGTGTTGCTGAAAATCTAATTCTTTAATTTTTTTTTTCAATTTTTTTATGTGAGACTTTGTGAGCAGCCATATTGTCATTATCCTGGGGTTCTCTGGAAGAGCCTTGGGATTTGCAGGAGAGAATGAAGGCAGAGATATTGTCATGCCACAGTCCTGCTGTAAAGAGCTCTTTGGAGTGGGTTTTGAAACTTGGGCTTCAAAAGGCAGCATTTTGATATTTCTTTCCCTGAACATGGATGGCTGCAGAGATGGGAGGGTACAAGAGAAAAACAAATGCCACTGATCTGCTTCTGGCTCCCCTGTGCCCTGGCTGCCCCTCCCTGACTCTCCCGTAGGTAAAGCACTGTAGTACTTAAAAAGTACTTCATACTGCCCTTGGAAAAAATGTCCTAAGTTGAAAAATTGGTGCCTTGGACTTCAGGACTATTGAAAGGAGGAAAATGGGAAAGATTGAGTCAGGTTATATTGAACTGCCTGGAACTCTGTGAAAGTGGTGCCTTTGGAAAAACAGCAGGGGTACAACAGATAAATAAACCAGCAGTAGAATTGCCAGCAGCTGTCCAATCAAAAGCAGCAGTAAAGCAGAAATATACAGTCAGTATCAGTCAGAATAAGCATTTGTTAAACACACCAAGGACAGGGAGACAGTTGTGCAAAGCCATCACATCATTGGTGTTTGCAAAAGATAACTGTTCCTGTTTGGAGCAGCAGGTAGCTGACACTCTGTTCTGATCACTGTGACTATTTAATCAAATGAGTGAGGAAAAAGAACCATGAAATCATTTTTAGAAATAAAACCCCAAAATGCTACCCTGTTGCTTTTAGTGATGGAGTGATCCTGCCATCCTTTTCCCCCTGAGTTTCCCATAATGGAGTCTGCTAGGAACTGGCACAATCAGGAGGTGACTGCAGAATTTGGGGAGGGATCAGTCAGGGGGGCACTGACCTGGCTCTGCACTCAGCCAGGGACTGCTGAGAGCTGAAAACATTTTGTTTCTCCTCCAAATGTTTTTCCACACTCAGCAGTGGTGAATTCTCCCAGCTCAGCCTGTGCAGCTTTGGGAGTGCTGATCCCAAAGGTGCTGGGGTTTATTATGATTTTTGAAGAGGAATGTTGCCTTGTAAATCCACACAAACCAAATACACGGTGGAGGGATGACAACAGCTCAGAGGGGTTTAGAGCCTGCCCACAAACAACATCCTCTGTGTGGGTAATGGATGGTGTCTGTGACCAGTCCATGCCCATAATTAAGTTTTTGAGTTTTCCAGGTTATTAACTCTGGAAGCTTTGAAGGAACTGTGTGTTCCCATGGCTGCAAACAAGGATTTGGGAGACAGGTCTGGGCAGCAGCAAAGAATAACTGCTGGAAAACAGCTGGGGTTTCAACCACTTCCCCTGCCAGTGAATCCTGAGCTGTGTTTTATGAAAATTAAAGTAATTTTAGTTGGATGAACTAATGATACTAGACCATCTTTCTGTAGTTCTCCAGCAGTGACTCTCAATTCCGCAGGGCATCTCTTAATACCCATGTTCTGGTTTCTGCAGTTGATGTAGCTCTGCAGGAGCAGGGCAGCTGAAATGCTCACAGAATAATCCTCCCCAGCCCAGACTGGCTGCTTTGATAAGTGTGCTCACGAGGAGCTTTTGAAACAGGAGCCAGCAGCTGCACACTGCTGGCATGGGCAATGCTTTATCAGCTTCTCCTGAGTGTGAGACTGGGCTTTCTCATCTGGGATTATGTCTGATACAGACAATCTAAAACTTTCTCTTGCAGATGCAGTGAAACTCTAGACAGAGATGCCTCTCTGTGTGGGGGGGAAAAAAAACCTCTGTAAAAATGTGCAGTTTCTAAAGCTCAGCCAGGTTGAGAGAAGCTGTGCTATCAAATGTGCATCATCAATTTTCACAGGGCTGTGGCTTTCTTTTCCTTCCTCTCATCCTTTAGGATTCTGAAGCAGCACACTTCAAGGGTTTGACAAGAAAGAGGCAGATATTCCCTTTTGTGCAAATCTGCTTGATGCTTAGAACATTCTTCATTCAAAAACTCCATTAAGGTACTCTCCTAGTGGCATGGCTCTGACAGAAACAGAATTAGTTCCACAGCAAGGGAGGAAAAAAAAAAAAAAACAAAACAAGAAAAGCCATTTTGCAAGTTTGTCACTCCAAATAATATTAAGTTGACATTAATTAACATACCCTGTAAAATAGAGTATATTAATTCTTGTCTGAAGGGGAAAGGTGTGTGCAAAAATTCAAATAGGACAGCACAGACACTGATTTCTGTACCAAAAGTTTTGTGGCTCTTTGGAGTTTGGTCCAGAGCCATTTGTATTTCAGAAATCATTCTCCTGTGCCATGAAACTCCCTGAATTCTTCTGGCAGAAATCTGGTCAACAGCAGCATAATACAGACTTTTCTGAAACCTGGTGATGCCAGTAAAGGCATTGCCATCCTTTCAGCAGCTGTGGTGACAAAGCCACTATTTCACCATGTCACTAAATTATTAATTAATTGTCTTATTTCCTCTGTCTGTATACCTTTCATTCATTCATTCCCACCTAAATGCTTTCCCCTGCATGCATGTAGTTATTATTTTAGTAGCACCTCAGAGGCCTGAAATACAGCAGGCACCCTACTGGTTTAGGGAGAGTTAATTAAGTTTCTCTGCTTCAATGTGTTCAATACCTATCAAATGTGTATTATCTGGCACATAAAAGTACCTGGCAATGCTACAGGACCCCCCTGTGGCAGGTGAGGCTGTTTTCTCCCTGCTTTAGAAATTCTGAGTAGATGAGCTGGTTTAGGATGGGGAAGAACAGTCTCATGGTGGGTACAAGCACTTGGAGAGGCATGGATGTCAAACAGAGTGAATCTAGGAAAGCCTAGCTGAAAATGCACTTCTCTAGCAGTTAAATTAAAAAAAAAATATATATATTCTGAGTCACCCCTGGTGCCCTTTCCACCACTGACCTAAAGAATACAGTCTAGTGCATGTGTTGCATTGGGATTTTTTTTTCCAGAAGTGACAGCTTAAAATCTGTTTTGATTGGAATGGAGGTGATGGCATTTTCCTTGTATTTGGCTAATGTTATGTGATTCCAAACATAACTGCTGCTATCAGGAAATCTGGGTTAGGAATTCCTGAGGACCACTGCCCAGAAGAGCTTAGTAATTAAAGAAACTGGGGTGAAAAAAAAGAATTGTGTCCACTGAAAGAAAACTAGCATTTGATGCAGTGAGAAGTCATGAGTGACTGCTGATCATTGTAATGACAATTTTAGCTCAGACTTCTTCAATCCACTTATATGATCCTTTTGTAAACTTGCTAAAGTAAATATACTTTTTGAGGACCATGACCTGGTTTTGCCTGTGCCCACACCCTGAATATTCTCAGCACAACAAATTGTTGTCCCATGGCAGGACCCATGTGGTGGCCCAAGGGATTAAATTTTATTTATTTATGTGCATTTGTTTCCTCCTGCAAATGCATTTGTTAGACAGGCATTAAGTGACATGAGTGAATTACTAAATGTTTCACTTTTGGAGGCATTCAGGGAAAATAAATCTGCATTTATAAATTTGGTTTTGTTTATGTTTCTAGCTAAGATAAATACATTAATTTTTGCAAATCCAAGAAGTTGCAAATGGGAATACAGGCAACCTTAAAGGTCAGGCAGAGCATGATCCAAACAGTATTTTCTGCCTCATACCTACTTTCTCCCTAATTGGAAGGGTAAGCAGATATTCTGAGGCTGCTTTTCACACTGTTTGGGTGAATACACAGTTGGTTTTGGTAAAAACATCACCATCCTAATGATTGCAGTGCCAGCTGGAATCTTTAGGATGTTTATGTCCCCTGCACACACAATAACTTCAGCTCTTCTCAGTCCTTCTGGTTTCACTGGTGGATGGCAGGATGGCAACCCAATTGCCAACCAACACGACTGCTAACTGACTTTTGCCATTTTCTGTGAATGTTACTGTTTGGGAACTAGCTCCTGCTACCAACAGAAAAGTCAGTTTAATTGTGATGATTCTTCTGGAATCTTCCATAGCATTTCTGTCCCTTCCTGGCCCAGTGGTGTGTGCTGACCTTCACCTGATGGTTTTTAATTTCCTCCTTTGGAGGCTGACACGGCAATTTCTGGTCTGGGACTATGCAGAAGGAGTGAAAAGCCCTGGTGCTCAATGCCAGCCTATTTCCAGCCATTGTATATTAACTTTTTCCCTATGTGACCACGTATGTGTCCATGGGAATTTTCTGACTTTTGCTGACCCTCCTCTCCTGACTGGGGTGTTTCCTTGCACTCCTGGGTTATTTGTTTGGCTGGAGGATAAAGAATGGAACGTGGCTCTCCTGGGAAAATACAAGACTGCTTTTGGCTCCTCCTGGTGCATGGCTGGAAAAATATTAGGGAGGAAATCCTTCCATTGGCCCTTGTAAAAATGAGTCAACAAAATGAAATCCTGGGAATGCTGAAGGACAAGATGCACAGAGGAGCTGGTGAGAGCTGAGTGTCACTGCAGAGGAAAGAGACCTGCAGATCTTCTTTTAGGTTTTTTTTTTCCTTTTCTGTAAGAAAAAAGGTGCAAAGAAAGAAAATGAAAATATTGTTTTGCTGGCAATGGTGAGCTGAAGCTGAGTTCCTTTACTCATAAACCCATCCAGATCTTTAGGTGTTGTGACACCATTTATTTTCTCTGGTTTACAGTGCAGCCTGTGGATTGAGCTCCACATGTACCAGGTCCTTGTGGATCTCCCAGAGAGAGAAACCAGGGACTGACTCAGCCAGTCCTTGATGTAATTGTGTATAATTTAGGAGCTTTCTCATCAGGAAGGCAAGTGCCAGCTCATATTTGCAAATTTCTGTCACATAATTATCAAACAGAATATCCTGAACAAGTCTCTGCATTCAGTCTTGAATTAAATACAAACAAAACACCTTCAGAATAGTTATCCTTCCTGGACAGCACAGAAATCCCAATCTGGTCAGACTCCCTTTCCTCCTGAATGCCTGGCCAGCCTGAGAGATGCATTTCAATCTGCCAGAAATTGTATTTTCCATCCTTTTTTCTTATTCTTTCTGAAGATGCTTGTTAATGAACCTTCTTGAGCAGTCACAGAGGAGGATGAAAGGCCAGGGCACTGGGTGGAAAAGCAATGCAGATTGGAAAAGAAAGAAAGCTCATTTAATTCTTTCTTTTCCTGATCTCAACTCCCTCAAGTTATCTTTAAAAGGATGTTTAAAGCTTACTGTTAAAACTTTTCTACATTTGACTGTAATAATTAGGAGCAGATAAGCTAGCACTCAGGGAAAAGGGGAAACATTTCCCAACTGATTCCAGCCACTGCTGAAATGTGCTTGGGGGTGGATGGGATCTTGACCAGAACTCACAGCTCTCTTTTTGGCTTGTTTTTTATTTTTTTATCTGTTTTGCTTGAATTTCACTTGTTAAGAATGAAAATCTTCATTTTGTGCCTGTTACTTGCCAGCCCTCCGAATTCTAAATGGGCACTAATGACTCTCAGCAGCATTGAGGTGAGCTTTATTGGAGGGTGGAGTTTGTGATTCTGCCAGTGAAGTGAAAGGTGTGGGTTGGAAGAAGGAAGTTGGGATGTGGGGAATGTGAAGGGATGGAGCCAGGCTTGCTCAGGTCCCCAGGAACTGGCACTGCAGGCTGCTCCCCACATGGATCTCCCTCCCAGTGGAATGAGCAGGATTGATTGTTCCTAATGAGAACATAAACCCAGCAAGTCTGGTGTCATGCCTACATCAATGACTAATTCCAGTCATTTAAAGAGGACATAAAAACCCTTTAATGAATCCACTGATTCCGTAAGGGAAGGGAAGTGCTGCTGTGATATTTTAAATACCAAGATCTCAGAGATAATTAATATTCATTCTCAGCCATGCTTTTCTCAGGATTGTTAAAGTATCTTAAATGTAGACTAAGCTGCTACAGGTGAATGTCTTCAGCTTTTTCCAGGTTGGATGGAAATCACTGGTCTAATGGCTTCTGGTCAAACTGAATTTTTGATGCAGTAGTAACCTAAAGGCTCAGTTAACTGTTGCATTATCTGAGACCTGAAGAAACAGGAAAAGAGTGAAATATTTCTGGACAAAGGTCACTAGAATATGATACACAGCTGGAGCAGGGGTTAGAAATTGGGCTATCCATGGGCTTTAGGAGCAGGGAATAAGGACAGCTGTCACATATATCACATATGTCCCTATCAATAATTTATGGATCCAATCTGTGGATTTGGCTGGCTGGAAGTTGTTTCTGAATGTGTAAAACCTGACACCTAATGTTACAGCCTTCCAATCCCTTCCTGGTGTGTTCCAGAACTTATCAATTCACAAGAGAGAAAAAGGGAGAGGAAATGAAGCTGGCTCTATCCAAAACACTGGTGTAAAACTGCTACTCTAATATGTGAACAGCTCTAATTTAGGGAACTGTTACAACTGGAAGTGGAGGTAAAGAAGGGATATCTACAAAGCTTGGAGTGCTGTTTGTTTTTGCTGATTAATTCCTAATGAGGGCAGAGGCACTTAAAGGAATACAATAAAGGTACATTTTCTCTTTTCATTTGGAAACATAACATCTAAGAATCATTTATTAGCTAAACACCAATTCTGTTTGCACATTTCTAAATAGAATGTTAGAGCAACTGAATTTTAATTTTCATGTCTGTAATTTGTTAATACAACTACTCCACAATGCAGTTAGGTGCTTTCAAATCTTTCAGTGTTAATTAAAAAGTTAATAACTTGAAAAGCTATAAATCCTGAGGCAGAGGGGCTCTTCTCCAGGGACATAACCCTTTATTTGTCATTTGGTAGAGATCCCTTCACTGGAAGGCCAGGCTTGGTACTGGATGTGGCACTTTTCTACCTGGCAGATATTGCCACAAACTGTGCAGGGCTTGGTTCCCTGGAACAGACCAGCATATCCAGAGGTAAATGCAAGCAGAAAACAGAATCAACCCCACCACTTCAGCCCATGAACTTTTCTTCCTCCTCTGCTTCCATCTCCTCTGACCCATCTGGACCCACCTGTCTGTGGGTTGGCTGATGCTTGGCACAGGGGGAGAAGATCTTTTCTGACTCCTAAAGCATCTCCAGCTGCTCCTGGAGTCTGGTGTGAGAAACTCTGAAATGCCAACCAGCCCCCCATGAGCAGTGGGGTGTGCTTGTCAGAGGATGTGTCCTTGCAGCTCTGAAACTCAGGGCAGCAGTTTTGGGAAATGCCCCTCGATCAGAACTGATTGTGGTATTTTCAGTTTTGGGGGGAAATTTTTCATGTCCCAAGTTCAAAAAGGGAAAGAAAAATTAAAAAAAAAAAAAAAAAGGAATTCAGCGTTTCTCACTGGAATCTTTGCTTCTGTGAGTCTCCTGAAAGAACTCGTTGGGGCTGCCAGCAGCACTCCCTGGGACTGCCCAGGGGATGAAGCTCCACCTGCACTGCTACATCAGTGTGGATGTGCAGACAGCCCCAGAGGGGAATCACAGCTGAAGGGAAACTCCTCTGTTATCACTGAGCACTGCTCAGAGCAGGGGAATTCATGTCACACTGCTGCAAACAAACTGTGGTAGGCCAGAACATGAACCACTCCTTCCTGTGCTCTGTCTATTCTTTAGTCAGTGGGAATGGAAGGTTTTATTTAAAAGTAATAAATTATAAAAAATTAACTTTATCTGTAGCCTGGTTTTAATACAGTGACTTGTGACCTTATGCTGGTGGGGGAGAAAAAGTGCTTTGCATTAGACATGCCATGGGCTAGCACTGATTGTTTTAAATCCTCTCAAATAAGATATCTGTTTGAACCAAAAGTGGACTTGCTCTGCAGTTATGGAAATGAAGCACAAAAAAATGAGGCTGGGCCACCTCACAGAAGGAAAAGCTGTTTTAAATTGTAATGAAATTGTAACTTCAAGCCACATACACCCAGCCAGCACCACACACAGAGCACAAAGTGTTTGAGGCTGAGTTTTAAAACAATCCAACAAGACAAATGCTGGAGCTGGGGAACAACACACCCTCTTACTGGTGCACCTCAGCACACAGCCATTCACCTCAGGGAAATCCTTAATCCTGCCCAGCCTTTCTGATGGATGGTGCCATGATGAGCTTCCGAAGAGGCACTCAGAGGAAGCCTTGCATGCTGCAGTCACTTCAGATTGCTTAATGTTTGTCAGGCCTGAATTGTGCTGGAAGGAGATGTTGTGAGTAATGGATTCTCTTTGCTATTTCCACGTGGGCAAGGCTGCTCAGCCACTCCTGTGCCTTTATTGCACTGCATTATGGATGAGCTGGTTTTGCCAGCAGATACATAAACACAATGGGGGGGGGGGGAGGAAAGGAGAGCACAAGAGAACAAATTCATGTATTGCCCAATATACAACTCTTAGCAATAATTTAGAGAACTTTAGAACACTGGTGTGCAAATATTTTGGTACTGTAGCTGTGAAATGAGTTCTTTGCTGCATTCTTGAGGAGAGCACAGTGGCTTTACCATGAAACCACTCTTCCTTCTGTTGGAATGATCCCATAGCTACTGCACTGGTGCTACAGGACACCTGCAATCCCAACAGCCTGCCCTGAAAACGTGATGTCACATCCTAAAAAAAGAGCTGTGCTCTTTCATTTCTCATTGCTTTAAGGGGATTTTAGGTGCTAAGTCTATTGGTAAACCTGCTGTTCAAACTGATGTGATGTAGGTGTGGAGTGAGTGAGAAATGCCAAATATCTAAGAAGCACCCAGCAGGCACTGATTGCCAGACACCCACCAGGCATGGATTTCCAGCAGGAATTAGGGCAAGCTCTGCTCAGGGATTTATTGGTAAATCCTACTGGGCTGCTGCTGGTGATCAAATCCCTGTGCTGCTCCAGGAGATGCTATCCCTCTCATGGCAGGGCTCTCCCAGGCTGGCTGGGCATTCCTTTCTGAGCAGCACTCAGCTGGTCCAGAGGTGTTCCAGCTGCTGCAGTGGGGCCAGCTCCAGCCAGCACAGCCCCTTGCAGATCCCAGGGGAAGGGGGAGGCTGGTGGCAGTCCCTGCTCACCCATGGGAGAGCACAGCCCTTCAGTCTGGCACTGGGACCCATCAGGATAAATCACCCCTGCAAGCCAGGAAAGGTGTCAGAATTTATTCCTTATCACTTGTTGTATCTGGCCTGGAACTTGGCATCCCTGCAGCTGGGAATCACCACTGGTGTTGACCACAGGACACTGGCATTTTGTCAGGGCAGTTTCTTGGCTTTCAGAGCAACACCTAACTTGGAAGGGTTCACTTCTATTTCTTTAAATATTGTGACTGCTGTGCAGAACTGAAGGTCATTACAGTTTTCCTGGATGAGCTGTCATGGAGAACAAAAGGAGAGACAGCACATTGCAAACCAGAGGTAATATTTAGACATTTTGTCTCTGACTATGAAATCCAATGGCAGAAGCTGTGATTTCTCAGGCAGGCTGTGTGAACACAGGAGCATTGTCAGGGTATAAATTGCTGTTTGTTAGCTCTGGAACAAGCGAACTGGTGAGCAGTGCCAGGGCACCAGAGCCAGGCACACATTTCATGGAGTGAAAGGAACCTGACAGCCAGAACAAGGTGAGATACCAAAGCTGCTTCCTCAGACATACTTCCCTTGTAGGACACAACATATTCTGAATGTCTGTAATATTTTTAGAGTCGGGGTTTTTTACCATCACCTAATACTTACAGTGCACTCCTTCACATGAGACTGTTTTAATAGTGAGCACAAATATAGCTCTTTTAAAAATTTAAGCCTTTTGAAGGTTTAGCACCTCTCAAGGTGCTAAGATGTTTTTTCTATGATTTGCATAAGATGGGTAGAGACATGAGCTACCTGTCCTGAGCTCATGGTTTTGCTTTGTTGGGATTAAACCTCAAACTCAAAATATTACTCTTTTCCCATGCATCTTCCCAAAATTCCTAGACCATGCTGAGAAAGAAGCAAAAAGAGTCTTTTGGATGAGCTCTAATTCAGGTCCTCATAGGCTTTTGAGACTATTTAGCCTCAACTATTACATCCTCAACCTGGCAGAGGAAATAAATTTAACCAGCCAAAACCATTTCTAAACTGTACCTGTCAGGTTGGATCCATCCCTTCTGCATGTTGGAATTACTGCTAATGTACTGCCTTGGTTTGAAAGACAGGAATCTGTCCCTCCTTCCCTGAGGCTTGGCCACTTCTTGAGTACCCAGCTGTTAGTGTTTCCTAGAAATTTATGGGAAAAAAAAAATCTGTAAGTGAAAAGGAACAAAAGGAAAGGAACCTAACCCCCCAACATATATTTACAAAGTGCTAGTCCATGGAAGAAGCAGCTTAATTCTAGACAGTGTTAATGCTGAATGCAAGAGTATGAGGATTGATAGTCCTTGTAATCTCTTATCTAAACATAGAAAAAACCTGCATGTGCTGTTCATGAAGCACTGAAATCAATCATCCCACTGGCAGGCAGGTAACTGGGAAAGCAAGCTCCTGCTTGTGCACACCAGGAGAGGATAACAGCCTTCTGCAAGTTTTTGGTTTTTTTTTCAAAAATTATTCCTTGTCTCAGGTTTCAAACTTCAAAATCCAAAGCAAGTGACTTAAAATCCCTGAGTGTGAGCACTCAGGAAGCCAGCATGGCTTTCAGAAGTGCACAAACCTCGTGCTCCTTGCACAGCTGCAGAGAGCTCAGGGCTGGCTGTGCTGCCTGACTGCAAAGAGGGTCCAGGGCTGGGGATCCTGCTCAGAGATAAAAGCCAGCCATGTCTGCGTGGCCCTGCCTGCAGGATCAGATTTTAATTAAGTCCTTTGAAACAGTAAGATTTAAAACAATTATGTGACTGCACAGCTCTGCAATTTTGGCAATCAAGGTTTTGTTGGAAGGATCTTGGAGCAGTTAAGAGCAGCTCTGTTTACACGTTCAATCAGATGAGGATAGTCAGAAATCCTCCATAATTAGAGTTTGTTACCAAAAGCCTTCTCCATGTGTTAAACATTAACAGAATGTTTCTAACTATGAAATGAACTAGATCTAACTGCATTTGTAGGAATTAGCACTATTCACTCTCTGTTTTTTCAGATTAGTTATATTAATTTTAAATATTGCTTTCTGCCAGGAAGAGACTGGTAAAAACACAATTCTAAAAATTGACTGTGCCTCATTCAAACATTGAGAAAAGAATACACTGTTTACATTTTTTAATTTGGGGGTTTTTTTGGCAATTCATAATCCCTGACTTTCATTGAGATTTCTGGCATTTATCCTCTCTTATAACAACACCAATAATTATTTTGCTTTGTTTTTATAGCTGCATAATACAAATGGAAGTTGTTTCCATTACTTAGAGAAGCACAGTTTAGCTCTAAGAGGTGTCTGAGGAATTGGAAATGATCCCACTTCTCTACCCAGCATCACAGTCCCCTCAGCCCCTGTGCTTTCCTAATTCCAGACCAGCAATTGTTTCCCTTATCGAGGCATGTGGTTTGTTTGGAGAGTTT
>JAOTIY010000695.1:7013197-7026600 GCA_027123655.1 Muscicapa comitata
GGTTTTTTTGATTTTTTTTTTTGTTGTTGTTTGTTTGTTTGTTTTTGGTTTTGTTTGTTTTTAGTGTGGCTTGGGGTTTTGGTGTTTTGATATTAGTTTTTGGTTTTGTTGGGGTGTTGTTTGTTTTGTTTGTTTTTTTGTTTTATTTTCACAAGTTGTGTTTGGGATCCTGGTCCTGCAAGGAGTGTTGGTGTGGGCAGAGCTGTGCATCCCTTCCTGCCCCCTCAGGAGTGAAATGCAAACTGCTGTTTGCTGGTGTCACATCCCATCCCAGTGCTGGCTCTTGGCAGGAAGGACTGCTGGCATTAATGTGGGTTGCAGTCACAGTTTTGTGCAGTAGAACAAGCTGGCAGTTGGCTGGGTGGCAGTGGAAAAGCAACAGAAGAAATGTGGGGATTTAATTTCTTTTTTACATCCTGTGATAGTAAAGCATCTTCTTTTAACAGACCACATGGTAAATCTTTGCACGTTGCAGTTATTTTCTGATGACTCAGAGCATGATGGAAAATCCTGTATTTTCTTCCTTAAAATGGTGGTATTTTTACCTTAACACAACGTGACTGATCCAATTAGACAGATGTGTCCCAGCAGCTGCACACCAGTCTGGAGGCTGGCAGAGCCCTTCCAGGTGATGGCAGCTTTACGTGTTCCTTCCCCCTGAGATCAAAACTCAGCTGTTTCCAGCCTGCAGCCAAGCCCTCTGCACAATCCCTGAGGGATGAGAGTGGCACAGAGCTGGGTGCAGGCAGTGCTGAGCCCCAGGGGTGCTCACAGCTCCAGCTGTGGGCACAGCTGGCCAGGGTGGGTGCACCTGCACAGGACCCAGCACATCCACCTGGCACTGCTGCTGGGGCTCCAGGAAAGCTCTTCCAGCACCCCTGGATTGAGGAGATTGAGAAAGCAAGGGCAAGCAGGTGGATCTCCACCTTGCTCAATCCTCACCTGGTCCCAAAAAGCACATCCAGAGCTGTGAGGCCACCTGGGTGTAGTGGCAGCATCCTGCCAGGACCAGGGGATGTGTACAAAGGACTTCAGATGGCAGCAGCACAACCAGGTCTTCATCTTTGACCACAACTTTGATTATCAAGGTTGATGGGAGTGAATTGTATGAGCCTGTGAAATGGGAGAGAAGGATGAGAGTGTGGGAGGATGAACCAGATGATGGGGCTGTCAGAGGAAGGGGTCACCAGTGTGGAAGGTGTCATGAAGTGTGTCAGGCAAGACCTCTGCCAACGTTCAGCCCTCCCAAATCCAGCCTTCCAGACCATTCCCAAGAAGAGAAAAAACGTTCTATGCCAGTTTTTCCCCAGTTGATTTGGCTGGGAATCAGTGAGGCACAGACATCTCCACTGCAGACAGGCAAACCAGGCAGGAGGGGACTGATACTAATAAAAACTTCTTGGCACTTGAAAGTAGGGGTTAGACATGTAGGAAAATATTACAGTGTTGATTTTTCATTGTCGAAAGTAAAACTGGGCATTTGTGAGGATCAAACTGCAGGAAAAGGGAAGAATTTAGAGAAAATGTGTCTCAGTTTGTACAG
This sequence comes from Muscicapa comitata, assembly GCA_027123655.1. Lineage (NCBI taxonomy): Eukaryota > Metazoa > Chordata > Aves > Passeriformes > Muscicapidae > Muscicapa > Muscicapa comitata. The sequence goes on from JAOTIY010000695.1 coordinate 7,014,741, forward strand.
ACAGGTTTCCCCCTCATGCCTGTAAAACGCACACACACCTCTCTAATTCCCTGGATGGGGCCTGCTCCAGGGCTGTGTCAAACAGCACCAAAATCAAAGTGGTTTTTCCAGGGCAGGAGGCATTTGGAGTGATTTAAAAAGGCATTGGAGTGCAAAGCACTGTCATCTCTGAGCAGGATACATTTAGGAAATGAGGGTTATTTTGTCATGGCATAAGCAATGACTTTATTACAGCATCAGCTCACGTTATTCTCTCTCTCCTTCTCTGCTTCTTTCTTAACCATGTTCTCATGAGACATTAAAGGATGCTGCAACCCATCTCCAGAAAAATGAGACTAAAGATGATGGCAATTGATGGGAGGGGACGTGCCTGCTCTGCAGAGGGAAGCAGGGAGTCAGGGCCCTGTGTCAGAGGCCTGATGAGAGATTTGCCAGATCAAAGGGTCAGAAAAGCTGCATCCAAAAAGGCACCATGTGACTGTGCTTATCAGTGCACAGCCCAGACTGGGGCATCACTCCTGAGGGGAAATGCTGCAGAAACTGCTCCTTGCAGGGAGGTCAAAGCATCAAGTGTATCTTTATGATTACAATTCCATTTGGAAATTAATTAGCATAAAATATTGAAAGGATAATAGAGAAGTGGGTGAAGTTAAACTGTATAAATCATATCTAATTAACTGATTATAATCATCTTCCATTTGGTCCCATACACCAGTTTGTGCCAGCAAATATTTAAATATCTGGTCTGAAGTCAGATGAAAACAACAAAAGGACTTCAGCAGCCTTTGAACCAAACCAGAGATTTATTTTCAGTGACGATTATGAAACAGCAAATATTGTTTAAATGCTGGTCATATCCCAGTAATAGTGCACAGTGCTTTTCAGCTCCAGTGCACTTACAAGCATTTATTCATTGGCATCTTATCTGCCTTGGCAGTCCCAGCTTCAGCAGCTCGTGGTGTTCAGAGAAACAATGAGACATAGGTGCTACTGTCCAGATTGAGATAAAAACCTGTTGTTTCCAGAAGGGATTTACCATGAGAGGGTTCTCTCTTTGCTGAGAAGAACCTTTGCTGAGGTTCCCTCGGGTTTCTCCCGGATCCTGGTGCACGGAGCGCTGGATGCAGCAGGGCACCAGGCACAGGGTCTCGGTCCCTGTCGGGCTGGCTCCCTTTTCTCTGGCTGTGGCAAATGGTTTCCACACAGGGCATGAGGCAGATCCCCATCGACAGATTCACTCTTTTTGCTGCCTGTGCCGGTCCTTCCTGCAGGGCTGAGCCCTGCCCTGCCCCTGCGCTATCTGCGGCTCAGAACTGCTTTGGCGAGAGGGGCTGTGGACGGGCGGAATGGGCACAGCTGTAGGAACACGGCGTTAGTGAGCTGGGGCAGGGTCACTCCGGGCTGGGGTGGTTTGCAGGGAGCAGGGAAGTGATTCCCATTCTCTCCCTGCCGGTGCTCGCCCGTTCGGGCTCTGCTGCGGCTGAAGGTGACTCCTGAGCCACCCTGCTGCTTCCCACAGCACCTGCAAAAGGAATTCACTACATCGGCTTTCCCCCTCCATTCTTGTGTTCGGATAAAGTGTTGATTAACCTCTTCTCCTTCTCTGCTGAACTTAAATTTCATATTTTCGTTTGCTTTCTAAAGGTAAATCCTGTGTATCTAGAGTGCAGAACCCCTTCTTCCCACAACCTGGACTTAAATGACTTCCCAAATGACTTTTTTTATTTTTTTCTGCCTGGTTTCCATCAGTTTGTAGCCATAGAATAAACAGTCCTCTGTATTTTGGGTTTGGAAAAGCAGTTTAACCATGTTTGCATGCAACTACAGAGCTCAACTCAAAAAGTTGCTGAGATTAAATCAAAATTCCCTCCAGTTTTTGCTGGCCTTTGGAATGAAACCAGCATCAAAAATGCTGTGCTGTAGCTTTGCATCGCTCTGGTGACCATAAATGTTCAATTAAGTAAAGATCCCTAATTACTTAAAGTGAGGTCAGCCATTCACTTAGCCTGTTAAACAACTGAAACCCTTTTATGGGATGTGTTTTTGTTTATAACTGACTGTAGCTGAATGAACAAGAGAAGCAATGGCTGTATAAATAGGACCTGGTTGATCTAATCATTTACTGCTGATAATTAACCATAAATCCTGCTATTCTGTTATGCTTCAAGGACTTAAATCTGTTCTCTTCCTACCTGTGTCATTTCTAGGGGGGAGATTTCATTGCTAGTGAGATATTTTACTTAGGAGCTTTACACATCCACATTTCAGATACCTCTGCTTGACTCGTGTTTTATGAGAACACAGACACTCAACAAGTCACAGCAATTCCCATTGCAAAGACAGACACATAAATAAATGTTGGTCTCATTTTTGAGCTGCTGCCTTCCCAGTTCTGACCTAGGAACAGCTTTGACTTTAACATATGCTCATATTTTCCACTCATCTTTCCACTTCCCTACTGTTTGCCACTCAGTTTTGTCAGAGCAGCACTGCAGTGGCTCCAGAGCTTGACTGAACCCCTTGTTGGGTTTCCTCTTGGCTGGGTCAAACTCTTGCATGTTGTCCCCATGCACTCCTCAAAGGTTTGAATTTCCTCAGCTGAGGGGTGCCCCTGTGCTCCCTGGAACAGGCAGGACAGCTGCTCCCATCACACGTGTGACAGCTGAAAAAGTAAAATTGATTCACCCACAACAACTTTGAAGCATTTAATTGCTTTGCCCTCTGCTCTCACACCCATTTGCTTTCCCATCTCCCACTCCTATTCAAGCTGCCTTTCTGGCTGTGACACTCCACACCAGACAATCAGCTGCAATATTGTTCATGTATCTTAGAATCTTTCATTTCAAAATTTCTGCCAGCAGTGCTAGCTCTCATCTCTCTCAAAGTGCAGGTTTTTTCATTCCCCCTGTGCCTTCCAGAACTGTTCAATTGTCAGAATTACACCTACAGTGATTAATATTTTAGACTTCCTGGTAGCAGAAAAACTTGGAAAGATACAATATAAATACTTATAAAAAGCATTTAAATGCTGAAAAAAAGTATTTACAGAAACTTAATCTTGTGAGTCTTGGCAGCAGAAATAAAACACTGAAAGCTTGACTTTGGCAATATAACTCTGCTTAAACCTACTTTGTTCAGGCACTTGAGATCAAGCCTGTGCAGGGCTCTCCTCAGTATCTGTGATAACCAGAGCTTTGTTGACCATTTGAAGGCATCATTTTTTGGCTTTGTTTCTGTGCCAGTCCAGAGGAGCAATACCTTTCCTTGGAGCCCAGAAAAGGCACATTTTGATGTGGTGCCAGTGCTCACCTGGGGCACACAGCAGCTCTGATAGGAGGTGGCCCCAAGCTGCTCTGGGAGGATTTAAAGGTAGAACTGGCAGTGAGATAAGTGAGCTTCAACCCCACCAGCAGCTCCCAGCTTCCCAAAATGCAGCAGCTGGAGTTTCTGACTCAGTTCTGAGGTTTCAGTCAAAATGGGAGCTGTGAAGAATGGATCAAAATAACCTGTGCCCTGCAAAGACAGTCTGGGAGAACAAGACACCTTCTGGTGCTGCCTCTGGGACAGCACTGTGCAATTTGCTCCATTCACCATCAATTACAGCTGAATTCAGCCCTGTATTGTTGGCTTTGTTATTAGCTGAGTGTTACAGCTCAGCCTGTTAACATGAGGTAGCTCACACGGTTTTATTCAGATTTTTCTCTGCTTTCTGATCAGACAAAGCCCAAGGCAAGTGGGATTTTCCAGAGGAGAGAATGACTTGTTGCTAATAATAGCTTTAGTCAGCAACCTATGTTTAGTGATGCACATCAGTGTTTGTGCTCTCACAGAGGCTGAGATTTTGCATTTTCAATGTCATCATGTCCATGAGCATCCTTTATCTCAGTGCTTTAAAACTACCTGTAAAACATTGGGGTTTTATATCTACATTTCCCACTGGCTGAAATTCCTCTGTGCTATCAGGCAGCATCACATTGCAAACCACCCCATTTCCTGCCTGGTGCCAGGCTCCCATGAATCTTTGAAATATGCACCTCAGCTATGAGTTATGAGATATTTGTAGGATTTTCCTTGTCTTTTTCTACAGAAGCAGATAATACTTCATAGGGCATGTAGAAAGACTTCATGTTAAGCAATTCACCTGGTGTTCTGCCTCACTTGTTCCTTTTAGTCTAGAAGGAACATTCAATAAAGCAATGTTGTTACTCCTCAGATTGTTCCTTCACGTTTTCTCTCATTTCTACTTTTTTATTGAGGTATTCTCCTTGTGACCTCCTAATCATTTCTTCAGTCAGATGCTGGAAGGTGACATTAGGAGAGATGACTTCAAGTGAAGAGGAACTCTTAGACCTAAGGATGCTGGTTACATGCAAAACTTGCAGTTCTTGGCTAAATAAACACAGAAACCTTTAAATTTGCAGCACAATGCTCTCCAATGCAAGCACAGTTTTCCTACAAAATGGAAAATTCCCAGTGATTCCCTCAGGCATTGGACAGGAGGGAGGAGTTGGGAGTTGCCCTCCTCATGGTAGTACTGGGGTTTTACTGAGCAGCTCTGATCAAATCTCACAGTGTAAGTTTAGCATCTTTCCCAGAGCATTGCTGGCTTTGTTTGCAATAACCCCTGTTTGAGTTTGCAGTTCAGGTGTTCTCTATCAGGAAATGGTAATTGGTTTCCTTCCCATTTTGGAGGAAAGAGGTTTAATGAAAATCTACCATATGGCTTTCATTTTTTTTTTGTAGACTTAGGTTTTGCTTGAAGCAATTTATGTTTCCCAGACTCAGGGTAAGATGCAAAACACCAGGAACCTCCTGCTCCTCCTGGGCACTGACTGGTGACAGTACCATGCATCAAAATGCTGTCCACCTTTTCTGGCTGAGCCAGCTGGTCACACAGAAGCATTTTGTGCCTTGTGTTCCAGGCTCCTACAACCACTGAGCACAGAGGTTTTGTTTTCTCTGCGTGAACTGTGCTCTTGATATTAAAGAGGAGAGTGGTAGCTGGTGAACAGCTGCTGTGTAATAACCTGTCTGGTTTCCTCTGTGTCTCACCCTGAAATTGATGTTTAAATTCATTCTCATTTGTTAGACTTCACTGGTTTTGTTCATCACCCAAAAGCTGGCTCTGCACAGTCCTTGCTTGCAGCTGAGCAAGAGTACCACACTGCTCTGGAGCTTCATCTATTGTTCACAGTCTGGTTTTCATCTTTTTGCATCATTTCAAGCAGTGTTAAGAATTTTGAAACGGAACTTTTCAGCCCAATTTGCTTGGATACTTAATTCCATCCTCCTGCAGACTGTTCCCATCTCTAACTGCTGTGGGATGTTGCCTGTAATGCCTCTCTCATTCCTTTTCTCTCAGTGCTTGTAACTATGTCCTTTCCTTTTGGGCAGTTCTTATGTGCCATCCTCCACATAATCATTCCAAGGACTGATGAATAAATACGTTGCCCATCTCTTTGAAGGAAAAAGGTCTAAGCATAACTGTTTCCATCTCTGGTATTTGCTCTGTTAAGCTTCCAACCTCCCTTTTGCTTTTTCTCCCACTTACAGGCAGTGGTGCTATTCTTGTGTGACCAATTTGCATAAAGCCACAGCAAAATAGATTTTTTATTTTATTTAAACTGGCTTTTAGTGTATTTAAATGTTTCTGTGTGTAGCTTTATAGATGAAAAAGCACAAAGAGGTGCAAGATTCATGTTTAGAAAAGCACTGTGTGGCAGTGAGTGCCCTGGCTTTACTCTTTTGACTTAGCAGCTTTGTGCAATGGAGGTTGAAACTACCAATAACTGCAATTATAACCCATTTTTATTGGCATAACAGTGACATCTATTGTTTGATATTATATACATCTGTGCCACTCCTAGCAACTGCACACAGGTATTGAACTGTCTCAATTTCATAAGGTACAAGCATGCAAAGTCAAATTATTGACTCAAAGAATTAGGTAACGGCACATGTAGTAATGCCATTGGACAGCTATGCAAAATTAAACCTAATTTGTTTTGTCACAGCCTAATTTACAGATGGGTGTGGGCTGATGCACAGGCAGAGGCATCCCCTGTGTCTGTGTCAGTGCCAGCAGATGTTGTTTTGGTGTCACACCAGCCTTGCTGCATCCCCCTGGGGACAGCCAGAGGTTGGCAGCACCAGCAGAGGATCCTCCCAGGGAATCTGCCCTGGCATTGCCCAGAGTGCAGCTGCAGAACATCTGCCCCTGCCACCCCCTGTGCACCAAGGGAGCCCCGGGGCTGCTGGGCAGGCACGGGAGGGGATGGGGAGGGCAGGGTCAGCAAACCCTGCCCGTGGATTTATTGCACTGAGCCTCTCCTGCAGGGCAGAGCCACACCCAGGGCTGGGTCCTGCAGAGCTGAACCCTTCCAGCCAGCCCCAGGAGACTGTGAGGGCTGCACTATGCACAGCTCCAAGCATTTTCAGGCCAGCTCTTGCACTGGAAAGAGAATTCCAAAGCATCAGGCTGGGGGAGTTAGGAAAGTTACTTTAACTCCCCTCTCACTGCCCCCATTTGATTATCTCTGTTATTTCTCGCTTCTTTTAATAGAAAATACAGAATTCAAATAGGAAATATTCTAATATAGCAGTAATAAAATACAGGGACTATCGAGTGTGTCAGACTCTGTGGCTGATTAGACTTTCTGATTCGTGGGCTGGCACTCAAGGGAACAGCAACTGTCTCTTTTACTGCCTTGTCTATGAAAACAGCAGAAGGCTATGTGTGCTCATTACTATTTTATGTGATTCTGAGCATTAGAAGAGAAACGAAGAGAGCAAAGCTATAGAGAGATATTTTTAATAATTTTACTGAAATACTGTGTTTAATTCTTATATAAGCAAACTCTCGATATGCAATTACTCTCAGCAAAAATATTTGGTACTGGTAAGTGAAGCAGCAGAGTTGCCTTCTTTTTAAGCCATAAACTGTAATATAGGGATAAGAAGCATGGGTAAAGGGAACACGTTGCCTATAGACCCTGCTGTGAAAATAGCACTGAAATATGTGCTAAACACTCAGCTTACACTTAGAGTTCACTTGGGTACATAAATGCTGTCTTCAACAGCCACAGCATATTCCTAAACTGAGGATATAAAGTTGGGCTGTTGTGTAACCCACCAGGTTTTCCATCCTAAGGGTAAATACTGTCTACTTCTCCATGGATCTGTACATAAACAGACTTTTCCAAACCCCCAGTCAGCTGTAAAGGCTGCAGGATGAAATATTCATATTAAAAATCTTGGATTAAAGTCTACAGTCTTTCCTGTATTGTCCACAGTGATGGGAACTTGTTTATAATGTCCTACACTCCCTTTTAAGTTCTCTCCACAGAATAGCACCCAGCTGAAAGGTAACAGCAGCTGCATTTCTAAGGGCCTGTGTTGAACTTCTGTGCTTTCCAAAGGGAGAGAAAAATAAACATTATAGGAACAAGTAACACAGACCTCATAAATAACCAGGTTCTGGAAATCTCACTGTTCCCTCAGTGGAGAGGGAAAATAAGTGTGTGTAATGAAACTCTGAGTCTGTGCAGTGTTGGAAGGGCTGGAGATGCAGGCAGGCACCAAACCCCAGAGGGACTGATTTATTTTTTTGTTGTTGTTGTTGTTCACAAAAGCACTGAAAGATGCCCATTCAAAAAATTGAGGGTTTCATGGGTGAAGAGCTAAGAGACCTCGTGGTGGCTACAAGGATCTGTGGAAGGGCCAAGGAAAGTGGCTCTGCTCTCCCAGCCCCAGGTGCCTGAGGGAGAGGACTCTGGCCTTGCAGCAGGCACAAGAGAAAAGCTGCAAAAAGAGCCAAGGGATGTGGGAGCCTGTGTCATACTGAAATTGGGAGGGCACTGTGCTGTTAATTCCCCACACGTCCCCTTGAGGTTCAAGTGCTCTGTATTTATTTATTGTCTCTCAAGTTGCATCCCTCTAAATGGCAAAAGCTGAGAGTGAGTGATAGGAGGTTCTGAAAACTCAGCAACAAGCAGGCAGCCCCCAATCTGAGTGGAGGGCAGTAATTTATTGTCCATTAGGTGCTCTGTCAGTCAAAAAGGACTAACAGAGCAATAAAGTCTGAAGTGATCAGTTGAGCTCAGCCCATACCCCTGGCTGGTATCACAAAGGTCAGGGTGGTGAGATGGATGGTTTCCTCTTCTGCAGACACTCCATCTTTCTGTCTGGTGACACACACAGCTCTGTCCCAGCAACAGGATTGTCAGATATCTCCTCTGTGTGGAGACAATTCCAACCCAGCTGCATATTTAACTGTTTCAGAGGAAACACCAAGTTTTTACAATTTGCTGAACCATTTTTACCTGAGGACAGCTGTGGTGGTGGTGCTGTAAATGGGCTGCAGCCTGCAGCACCACACCCACCCTCCTTGCAAGGCTGATGCTGCACAGCCCTGCAGGGCTCCAGGCAGCAGCCAGCTGCTGATGAGGCAAGTTCCAAGGAGTTCTTCCCTGTTTTTCCACTATAGTCAGTGTGCCAGGGCCTAGATATGAGTCTTCTTACTCAGCACTGGAGGGATGCAAGCTTGTTTCTTGTCTTTCACCTGATCCATTAACCTGTGGGCTCCTCCAGGGTGAGCCCCTGATCATCCTTTGGTAAAGATCCTGAAATTCTGGGTTCATGAAGCCAGACAGAGATTCAGAGACTCCATCCCTGGGATGGGGGAAAACTTAGATTAGGGTCCAAAGCTGTGTCAAGTGTTTCCTCCCCCACTTGTTCCAAGTAAAACAGGAACATTCCTGGAGGCAGCAAGAAATCAGTGTTTGAAAGGCTCCTCTGAAACAGGCACAGCTTTCCCAGCCTGCTGCCCTGACACGTTAATATTTCCAACAGACTTCCCTAAAGCCCAACCAGCAATGAAATGCATTTCTCAGTCAGCCTTGCAGCTCGTTGGAGCTCTCTGCAAACACTGCACACAGCAGCCTGGAGCACACTCCTGGTGGGGAATTCATCCACACTCTGACACTCTCCTTGGCTCCATCCTCCTCCTCACTCCTCATTGCACTGACAGCTGTCTCTGCCTTGCAGCCACAGGCACAAGTGTAACCAAACTTCCAAGCCCCAGGGAGGGAACTGGAAATGGTCCCAGCATCAGATTCCAGACCAAAATGCAGTTCTGGCATTCCCCACTGCCACTGCAGTGTCGTGCCCATGTTTATCTGTCGTGCTCTAACAAGCTGTGTGTGAGCAGCAGCTCCTTTCTTCTCAGAGGATAGATTAGAGCAGCCAGCCTCCTCCTGGAATAAGTGGAAGTTGAATTATTTATTCCCTTTTCTTCATAAGAAGCTTGTAGCATCCTGGATGGAAAGTCAGAAATAATTAAGAAAAGTGCTCAGCATTCAAACAGAGGAAACACTCAGAGAGCAGCTGAAATGGAAGGGAATTTCTCCTTGTTGTTTGAGGAATCACCCTGCAAGGATGTGGTGATTCTGTGCATGCCTGACATTTTATCTGGACAAATTTCTCCTGCTCACTTTCAGCAGAAAATGTCTGGGTGAGGTTTTTTCCCCAGGTGGTGTGGAAATGTTTCACCAGAGAGGTGGCTGCTGTCATGGTGGGAGTTTAGAGAAGGGGATCCTGAGGCACAGAGAAGGGATGGCACTGGGGGCTTGGAACATGTTATCCCTTTATTTGTGCTGTCAGGTGTGGCTCTTTATTTTTAATATTGATTCAATAATATTAAAATTATAAAATTATTAAAATGTGCAATAGTCTTTGACCACCTTTCTGGGTCTCCTTTTGCTGGTGGGTTTCACAGGTTCTTTTGAAGTAGGTCAGTGAAATGTCCTCTCTGCTGAGGGCTTTTTCCCTTTGAATCAACTTCTCTAGAACAACCTCAGACTGCATTGTGAAATCCATCCAGGACATAATGTATAGCAGTATATGGGATACAAGATTCATTGACTTAGCTGGGTTTAAAAAACTAATCCTTGTTCCCTAAATCTTTGATGAAACATTATTTTAGCTTGAAATGTTGTGTTGTGTGGCATGTAGTAATTCTTCCTGGGGTATAAAATTTTATTTCTGCTTCAAGCCTGTTTTGGAAACCTTGGCACTTTCATCTTACTGCAGTCAACTGCCACAGGATGAAAAGTCCTTTGTGATATTGGAAAACCAAGGTGCCACAATGCTGTGTGATGTGAAAACTCCATTAATTCCAGGAAGGAACAATATATGATAATTTCAGAATTAAAACATTATCAGTGCTGGAAACAGAGAGATAAATCCTCTGCTGAATCCAATATTCAGAGGAAAGGAGTGATTGACAGATTCAGAGGATTGCTCTAATCCCAGGTTGCTGGGAAATCAGGCCAGTGCAGGTTAGAGCCCCATGAGAGCTGCTGTGACCTCAGCAGAGGGATGCCCCGAGCTGCAGGGACACTGGAAACACTGTCCCACCCTGTCCCACCCCCGTGCCACCCAGGAATGGGGTATTTAAACAGCAGGAGAGAGCCTGGGGATTGTCAAGAACCCACCCTTATTTTATCCAGGCTGGCTCCTGATAGTTGGATCCCCTAATCTGCTTACAGCAGATCATATTTCCCTTACTTTGAAAGTTAAGCTAAAAAAATCATCAGAAGTCTACAAGCTGAATATTTTGGGAATCTTTTAAAGCTAATGCTGTTCTAAATGCAAGATTGGAGATTTGGAGACTCTTTCTTGTTTTGTTCCCCACTTCATTGTTCAGCATCACCTATTTTTGATTTGCAGGCAGATGTCCTGAGCTCCAGTATTTGTATTATCCTTATTACCTTTGCACATTCTTGTTTAATTATTTTTAAACATCCTGACCCATAATAGATTAAAAGTCATGAATGAGGTTAATGTATAATTAATGAGAAAGGATGTTCATGGTGACAGCTCAGAATAATGATGAACGAGCTGAACAAGAGATCTGATGAGCTGTCCAAGGTCAAATTGCACATGGGAGTGTTAATGTTGCCTGACACAGCTTTATTTCTTTCTGGTTTCCTATTTTAAACAGATTTGTTATTCTTGCAGAGCTGTTAAGCCATTTAAAGGGATGCCAAGGTGTCCTCTGACCTCTAAGTAAGGAGTGCTCCTTGCTGCTAGTCCTTTCTACCATCTGCCATGAAGTATGGGATCCAAAATCCACTCTTTTCTCTTGAAAATTTCTATTAGATTCAGAGGACAGTTGATCAGGGGGGAGAGGAGGGAAGAAGGTAAGAAAAAACACCTGAAAAAGGACTTAATTATTGACTCAAAGAAAAAAACTCTTTCCCATTTCCATACAGGGAATACTCCATCCACTGAAATAGTTATTTGGTGACAGAATGTAAACAGCATTCCTGAGTGATTTTCTCACTATTTTTATCAAAATTGGGGTGATACCATGAAAATCTTGCTGTTTTCCCCAGGGAAATCATGACCAAAATCTGATGTGGAACAGTAGCTGACTGGTGAGAATGGTACAGAAATAGTATGTTGAAAATTGGAATTCATGGAGCTGAGGCATCCCGTGATCCAAGGTCCTGGCCTGTGACCCAAATCCCAAAGCTGCAGAAGAAACAAAAAACAAAAACAAACAAACAAAAAAAAACAAACGAACAAAAAAACCCCAACAACAACAACAAAGCAAAAAAACCCCAAAAATAAAAAATAAAAAAAAATTAAAAAACCAGAACAAACAAACAAACAAACAGACAAACAAAAAGAAGGTTTTTCAGCATCAGCAATTAATTCTGCCCTTTCTCCTTACTCCAAGGTGGGTTTCTCCAGCAGCAGCTTTCCCTGGCAAACAAGGAGGATGGATGGATGGATGGATGGATGGATGATGGATGGATGATGGATGGATGATGGATGGATGATGGATGGATGGATG
>JAOTIY010000695.1:7035109-7049190 GCA_027123655.1 Muscicapa comitata
TTATATTACATTACATTACATTACATTACATTACATTACATTACATTATATTATATTATATTAGTAACATATTTATATAACAGATTTATAACATATTCCTTGGATTTTCATCTGACATGTTTGTTATTTCAGTTAGTTGCTGTGGCCTTACATAGCCTTCTCCTGAATATGCAAATACTTTCCAGCCATATTCTGGAAATACAATTTAGTAGAAAAAAAATGTAACTTTTAATCACGACTAGAATTTTATACTCACTTTTAACAATTAATTAACATTATATTTTTCCTACTATCTAGCTGCAAAATGAAACATTTCACCTTTGCAGTATAAAATATTCAAAATAATATATTCAGAGTAATGGGAAATAAAATAATTTTAGGCTGGTTACAAGAATCCCTAAAGCTTTCTGGGGCAAAGTGCAACCAGAACTCTCTTTTAAGGGAAAGTTTAAAAACACTCTGCTGTTTGTATCACAGGATCTCCCAGTGAACTGCCCTCATTAAAAATCCAACTGTAAAAGGCAGAACAGACATTGCCCATCATCCTCTTCTTCACTTCACTGGATATAAGGCTTCTTTTTTTGGTTGTTATTGCCAGAAGCTGGAATAATTTGATTTGATGGCATAACAGGAGTTTCTCAGGTTCATATGGAATCATCTGGGTCTAAGATGATCCAGCTCAGTTTCCAGGAAAAAAAAAAAAAAATCTGATCCTCAGACTTTTCTTGTTTCATTTTTATCAACAAGTTGCTGTGTAAGGAATTTATCAGCAACCTGGCCCATTTTCCCCCTTATCTGATAAAGGAATAGCTTGACATGTTCATAGGAACAAGTAGGAGGAGATAAAAAATACCACAAAATGCAAATACTTACTCAGCTGGATGAAGTTTTTGCAGTATTGCCATGAGCTCCATTGTGCACAGCTGATTTCTCTAAGGATATGTATTGCAGTTAATCTGAGATCTTGCCCAAATGTTCAGTGCTACAATTGAGCTTTCTGTTAGGGACAGGGGGAAAAACAGAACAGAAATGTACACAAAGCTGTTACCTGAATGAGCAGGTATTCCATGACAACAACACTTCTTTTTTATAAAGTAGCTTTAGAAAGGAATTGTTAAAAGTGCATTCTTGTGCAATTCAAGAGATGGAATTGAAAATAGTTCTCTTATAGGGTCGGCTCCTCTAAATTTGTATTAGTGCTTAAATCAGTCTAATTTTTGGTTGGGAAAGTGGGACATCCTTCCAGTTTTCTTTTTAACTTTAAGAGCTGAAAACCATTCTTCTTTCAAGCAACTCATAAAAAGGTTGAGAGAAACAGATCATTGTTTTCTTTCTGAATGAGTCAGTTGAGAGGGAAAGAGGTTTCTTTGATGGGTTTCCTTTTAGGAAATAAGGTGCTGCCAGACCAGTGGGTTCTTGTGCTGCTTTAATGACTGCTTAGTTCTCCCAGTAAGTGCTTGAAATGTGAAACTGGGAGGGAGGGAGGAAAGAAAGGGAGATAGGTGAACAAGATCAATAACTTTTAATTTTCTCTGGTGTGTCTTTGGATAAAAAATTAAATCTCCTGGAACTGAATTTGCTAAAATAGAAATTGATACTGCTATTCTTCATCCTGTGAAGAACACTTTATTTGCTACAGGAGTAGAAAATCTATTTCTTCCTATTATGGCAAGAGTTCCATTTTTAGCCTTATTTCCTCAAAGACCAATACTTGTCTCTTCCTTCATCCCCCACTCCTCTTTTCCATGATTTGAGGAATATGATTTGCAGTGGAATAGAGGGAGGCTGGCTGAAAGAGGAGAAACCACATTGGGACTGAGGGGCTGATTTCCTGGCTCACATTTGGCCTCCTCAACTCCTCAAAAGAGTCTTGTTATGTTTTAACTGTATTTCCCACAATATAAAATTTTCTGAGAGCACCAAAAGCCCTTCTAGGCCAGGTTTTTGGTCAGCCAGGGTTGATTTTGGGGGTGTGCAGGAATGGCTCTGTTCTCCTGTCCTGGCAGCACGGAAAGGAGAAGGAGAAAATCTTTGCTCCCCACTGCATAATCATGAAATTACCACCACTTCCACAGTGTGGAAGCTGCAGGGGCTGAACCCCTCCAGCCAGAGCTGGATAAAAAGCTGGAAAACCTTGTCCAGTTATTCCCCGAGCCAAAAAGGAAATAAATCTGTTGTAAATGGGTAAAATTCTCCAAGATGAGTGCCTGGGAAGGAATAAACTAATAAAAGTGTCTATCCTGAGGAAGAATACTTATCATTTCTGAGGCTGAAATCCTTTCTATGCTTTAAAGGATGGGGCATTTTGAGCAGCACTTAAGCTAAATTGTCTGGTTTATAATATGAGATGGTAAATCCCATCCTCCTCACAAATTAAATCCATGCCCTGAAATATGTGAAGTAGTTAGCTTTTGAGTTGGGTCTTGTTAGGTCAATAATCAAATAATATCTTCATATCTTTTTTTTCATGTTTCAGAATAATTATGTTTATAAGCATAAATATTAATTTCTGCTCAATATGTATGTGCTTTCGAGTCCCTAGGTGTGAATAACATTATCTAATTGCAGAAGCTAGAATATGAATTAACTTCTGTCAGATAATTTTGAGCTGGGTGTATTAGCAGTCAGATATGTGCCAGCAGGGGGGTTTTCTGCAGAGCTGTGTAATGCTCTCCAAAGTTCCCCTCTGGCCAGGGGGATATCACAATGTACAGCTGCTGGCATCGAGGAGGAGAAATAGAAAAGGGCTTTGTGGGGCAAGAAAGGCTTTACATTACTGTGCCAGATATGTTCTGTGTAGTTAATTCTACTTCCCTAACAACCTGATTAGTATCTTAAAAGCAGTAATTTTCAAAATCATTACAAGTTGAGCAGCACTGAGATAATAATGTTCATGTGATGATGAATCAGTGCTGTTCTAACATGATGTAATGTGGGTTTTGCTCCTTTCTGTCATTACCCAAAATCTCCAGAAATTTTGCACAGTGTGGAGAATAGCAGGGAGAACAGTGGACATGACTATGTGCACTCGTTTGCTTCTTAAAATAGATTACCATGGTAAGTTCAGTTTTGGGAGTGTTTCCTGCAATCATAGGAAAAAAAACTTCTTGGTTTTACCTCCAGGAAGGAGCCACCCTAGCCAGTGTCAGGTCTGTGTGTTCCTGCTCTCTGATGTTGGACTTGCATTGCTGTGCCACTGCCTTTGTATCTATTGAAATACACAACTTAATCATTTGCTAATGAGAAATGCATCTACATAATTAATAGCCCCAGTGTGTGCTTTGTCTCTCTCTTTCCCGAGTCCAGCTTCCCACACAGAAAATCTCCTGGAGGAATCCTGCCAATTCAGGCACTCCACAACCTCTGCTCTGGAGCTCCACGGGCTCCTCCCCAGGCTGAGCTCCCAAAATGTCAATGCTGGCTGTGTTCGAGCTCTCAGACCAGCCAGAAGGGGTTTGTGACTCTGTAAACACATCCCAATCCCAATCCCAATCCCAATCCCACTCCCAAGCCCAATCCCACCCCACTCCTGCCTGCC
This sequence comes from Muscicapa comitata, assembly GCA_027123655.1. NCBI lineage: Eukaryota > Metazoa > Chordata > Aves > Passeriformes > Muscicapidae > Muscicapa > Muscicapa comitata. Next base: position 7,038,648 of record JAOTIY010000695.1, read on the forward strand.
TGTGCCTGGCAGCAGTGCCCACCTTTGTTACAGCTGACTCATCTTTAAGTGAGATTCATTGATACGTCATTTATCTGCTTTTTCTGCTGGGAGAAGCATTAAAGAAAAAAGAGATTCCTGTGCCATATGTAAAGCAAAAATAGATTCGTTTAAGACAGGAGTTTGAGGAGAACATCTGCTAGCCTAGCTTGGTTTCGTTTTTTTCCCTTTTTTAAATATGCTAACAACAGTGGTTACCTGATTTCAAATTGAGATGCATCATGAGTACCAGGTTCATCCATTTGGACCAGTAGTCACTGTTTATCTCTTACTATGTTCACAAAAGACTTGGATTTTTTTTTTTTTCCATGGAATTTTTTTCTCCAATCTATACTTGCCATACCTGAGCTTTGTTTCTTTTTTTACTGTTTGCAGATCGTGTGTGGTGGCATCCAGCTGGTTGAGTCAGGTCGTTTCTGATTTCTGACTAAATGCCCCAAAACTTTTTAAACAAGGAGTTAGTGGTGAATTAGCAAACACTCTGGCTCCCCCAGGAATATCTTTGTTTGCATGAGAATATATTCATACAGGAACAGCTCCCCAACCATTTGTGCAAACAAAACATGTTTTCTTGAATATTCATGAACAACGCAGGGCACAAACAGGGCTGAACCAAACAGCTGCTTAGAATTCATGAACCCTTTCTGTAAACAGAGTTTGGCAGCGTTTGACCAGCTCTAGGTACTGCTGTCAGACAGGAGCACAAACGAGCTGAAATGTTGACAGCAGTAACAGCAGATTAAAAAATAAAAGTAATCAACAATGGATTTACATGCCCACTAAATCTTACTGTGTGGAAAGGCCAAGGATGATTATGAGCCTAATTCCACTTTTTTCGTCTCTTTGATGATGAAATGCACTAACAAAATAACTCATCTCATTGGGAGCCTTTTCTCAGCCTACTTGGCTGTCTCATCTCTTCAAGTATTTCTTTCATTATCTTATTTCCATCCTGCAGTCTTGATTGCTGGGATAAATTTGGTGCTTGAAAATGGCTCCTTCATTAAATATTCTGCTTGATTTCCTGGTCCTTTTCCACCACTGGTGTCTGTTGTTTCCAGCAATGAGCAGAATGAGCCCCAGGACTGCAAGTGGAGCAGAAATCACCTCTTCACTTTGTGCTGTCTCACCTGTGTCCCCCTCAGCTCCCCAGGATGGGAACTGCTCAGAAATGTCCCTGTTTCAGCTGCAGACAAGCAGAGTGTGGCTCTTCATCAACGAGCAAAACTTTCCAGGTTTGAGAAGAAAGTGGCAAGGAAAAGCAACTCTGGGAGGGCTGTGATGATTAAAAAGGCAGACAAGTTTTGAAGAGTAAACTGGAAACTATCCTCAATTAATTCTTGAACTGCTGACTTCCCAAACCAATTTAGCCATTCATCCATGAAGCTAAAAAACTTAGTTGCTGTTTATGTCTGGGAGACTTGTGGAAGTTCCTTTTTGTTGTTTTGGGGAGTTTTTAGGGTTTTTTTTCTTTCTTTCTTTTCCTTTAAATCTGCATGTAATCACTCTGCCTGCTGTGGGTTTTTTGTACACAACAGTGTAAATTAAAAGTGCTTTCTTGTGATTTCTGGAGCTGTAAGTGAAAATCTCTGAGAGAGGAATTAAGTCCATTGCCCTAAACTGAGCAGATCCTAATTTCTCTGCTATTTTACAACCAGAAATAAAATCAGTGTTGTCACCTGTGGGATGTGACATGGTTCAATTGGTGTGATGCTGAACTAATAATGGGAAGGTCTGTATTTTAATAATTGCTCCATAACCAATTTGCTGTGTTGGCTTTTGCAAACTGTGGTTGCCCCATACACAAGAATAGAGAAAGAGAACTGTGATTTTTTTTTTATTATTATTTATTATTATTCACATGAAGCTAAACCCTATTATATTAACCCTATAATTCTTTGTGTGTATTTTCCAAAATAACTGAAAGACAAGGCACTGCATGAATCTCACTTGTGACCCTCTGGGGCTTTTTCTTGCCTTTCAATCCACCAAAGTAATCTGTGTTAAACAGGAAAATTCTTTCTCCATCCTCACTGTCCACTTCCTGTGGAGCACCCCACATTGTTTTATTATTGCTCTGGTACCCTGCACCAATGTCACGACAGAAAGGCAGATGCAGGCACTAACAAGGTGGAGATTTGTACAAAATAATACAATTAAGATGCTTCTGCTCATGCAGTTTGCCACATTAAGTAAACATTCATGGGAATTATTCTGAAGAAGGTGGAATACATTTGGAAAAAATTGCATATTTGCATAATGCAGTGAATTTCTCAGCTTTTGTGCCCTGCTGAATGTAGATGAGATACTCATTTAAGGAGTTTACAATTCTGCATCCATTCTAACATCTGTTTATAATAAATAGCTGTGACTAGTTTGAAATGAGGAAGGTGTTCTCCACAGCCTTTGGGCATTAACTGCTGCTAGCAGATACATTTTTAGCCTACCCTGTTTATATTGAAATAAGATGTTTTCCATGGAAACCTGTTACAATAAACCATCTCTTTCCAAAGGGCAGGGAAGCTTCTCAGTGAGCACCAGGAATGTATCATCCAGTGCTTTTTTTCTGAAATTACCTGTTCTTAATAGGGTTTCTTAATATTTCTGGTTGATTTGATTGTTCTGACCACTCAGTTTGTGTGGAGAATGGGACCTCCCATCTACAAAGCATTAGCTTCCTTTTAATCCTCCTTTCCCTCCAAATTCCAGATTTTTCTGTGAAGGAAAAGCCTGAAAAATATGTTGAAGTAGATGGATCTGTTTCTTATGGACAGCAAGAATTAGTTTTGCATTTTATTTTGATTTCCCATGAGATTATGTATAATTGAATATTAAAAAGCACAAAATTATTGACATTTTCAATTTGAGGAATATGAGCGTGAATTGTTTTGGATTTGCCCTTATGTTTCTTTTGCTGTCTTACTGAAAAAAAAAATCTAGTGACTTTCACATAATTCTCTTTCTTTCCCTTCCACTTTATGTAATGGAAAACCCAACTTCTGGAGGGCAAGGGGTGCTTATCAAAAGAATATGATAAAGGTTGAAACAATGGGAGGATGTTTTTCTTTTTTCTCCCCCTCCCTTCTCTCCCCAGAGCTCATTTTCTGTCTGAGCTCTCTGAGTGGGGCAGTTTTTGGGAGGGTGTGTTCTGCTGTGTCCTGTGATGCTGTGCAGCCCCCCGGGCTGTGCTGGGAGCTGAGCAAAGAGCCCAGGCTGGGATCCCATCCCCTCCTGCCCCAGGGCTTTTCCTGAGCTGATTCCCACAGGATTCTGTGCCAGATGTGCTGGTGAGTGAGCAGTGAGCAGGAAACCTGCTGCAGTGTCACAGCTGGAACAGAGCACCTGAGATCACAGCAGCCAGGGGAGGCACAAAGACATCACTGATGCTTCCTTCTGCTCACTCCTCTTTCTGCTGCCTTACACCTCACTTTCAAAATAGTTTCTTTCAAGAAGTATTTCAGTGCATGAAGGAAGGAAACAGGGCTCTGCTGCAGCCAAAACAGATGAATAAACTAAAGCCATGCTCTCACAGAAAGCAGTTTAATGACCAGGGTGGCAGACAGTGCTGATGTTAAACCTGCTTTGAAGTCTGTTATGTAGTTAAGCTGAGGTCTCACATTAAAAAAAAAAAAAAAGTTATTTACATTTGCACATGCTAGCCCAGCTTTTGTTAACAGCACTGGAAGATTAGATGCAAATGATCTAAGGCCAGTAATATAAATGCAACAATCTGACTGAAGACATCTCTCAAGGAGGCTATTACAAGACTGGGGAAAAAAAAATATTCAAATTCCCAACCATGTTCCAATCATCCAAAGCATATTTCCAGATGCCAAAACAATCTCAGCCAGCAAAAGTGAAACTCGTTTGCTCAAGCTTCCCATTTGCTGAGCTTCCTAATAAGACCCTTGAGACCTAAGTTTACATTTTTACAATGAAAATTGGATGGAATGATGCAAAGCCCTTCTTGATGTCTCTTCCCTTGATGTTTCTGCTTCTCTGACTTTGGGTTGTTTAACTACAACATCTGCATCTTCCCCAAGCTCTGGGCTGCAGTGCTGTTCTGATTCCTGCTGGGGATATTGGGATTTTGAGAGAATGATGGGGAACGTATGGAATCTATCATTTGTTTTCTCATTTCAGATCTTGGAACCTGAGCTGGGTAAGACAGATGTGTTTGGATTTGTTGTCTGTCCTTTAACTTAGGTAAAAACTTCTGCTTAGGCCCAGAGTCAGGTCTTGGAGGAGGTGTTTGATTTGGGGCAGCTGGGTTTAAGGACCTGGGTTAGGAATTGTCCTCACCTGCAGTGTGGGATTCCCAGATTTTGGAGGGGGTGTTTTTACTGCAGGGAACAGCCTGTTCTCTGGGGAGAATTGTGTCAGCACTTACACTAGTTTTCTCCAAAGCATTACAGAAATGTCTTTTTTCTTCTTCTTCTTTTTTTTTTTTTTTCTTTTTTTTTTCCTCTCAAGATGAGCAGGGCCTTGGGTCATATTTTGGCATGAAATCACTCTTATTTTAACTCTGGCCAACATGTAGTGACTTTTCCTTTTTCTACCATGAAAGGCTCAAACAATAATACTTCTGCTTGGAATTAGACCTGCTCTATTCTCTTGCTGATCAGTAGCCACTTTCTAGATATCCATTCTGGAAATTGTTTTCTATTCTGAAAATAGGTTTGATTTTCTGCAGTATTTCCTGCATTTTAATTTAATTTAGTTCCTGCAAACCAGAATTTTGACCACTTTTGGACCACACACCAGATTCTTCATTTGAGACCAGTTTTGAGTGAAAAACAGTACAAACATAATTTTTCTTTCAATGGGAACAGTAAGGAACAAAGGATTGTTTTACTAAATATAATTGAAATAATAGACATTTTATGCAAGTGATAATTAAATGTACTATTAGGAATGAAAATTAAAATGAAGAAATAAGAGTATATTAAAAAAAAAAATTAAAAGCCAGTTAAGGTCCTTATAATTCAGTTTTGAAAGGTGTTCATCAATCAAGCTCTTCTGGGTTTCACTGAGAGCCCTGGTCCCTTTGTACTTCTGATAATCAAACCACTACTGCTTTTAACTTTAAAGCAACTATCAGATGTTTTTTCTCTGGATCAGATTTAAATGAAAAAAACCCTGAAGGAATTTGCCTCTCACTGATTTTAGCTTCATTTGAAAAATCTTAGCCTCTAGGTTTTACTTTAACTGCTTTAAATCACCTCTTCTATAGCTATTTGCTTTTTTTAAGGTGAAATCTGATATTTGAAGCATCTAATTAAATTAAAATTTCTTATGTGTGAATTTCTGGGATTTTTAGACTACACTTTTGTTTCTTCTCTTTTTTTTTTAGTGCACTTTCATTATCAGTGCATCTTTTTCCATCTGGGGGGGGCTAGATTGGTTTCTAGCTCCACTCCAGCTCTCAAAAAATTTTAAAACCAGAAGATACAGCACAGTTTTCAATAAATACCTTGATTAAAATCCTTAAATGAAAGTTACTCGCATACTTTATGAGGCCTTTGAATAGCATCAGATGAATAGCCCAGTGATTGATTCTGATCACAATCCATTTATTAAAGAGTTTTTCAGCACCCTGGAACTCGTGCAGCCTTTCACAGGGGCTGTGTGTGTGTGCCTGTTCCCTGAAAAGTTCATCAGGTCAGGTCTTTGGAGCGTGGCTGGCCTGAATACAAAGGAGCAGAGCACAAAAAGCTGTGACTGTTTGGGTCAATCTGATTTTGTACTGTACCACTGTGAACCTGGCCTCACAAAGGATGGAGGCAAAATAGAGGGATTCTGTCCAAAATGTGTTGGAAACACATCTCAGCAGAATCCCACGCGACGTGTCCCTGTCTGAAAAGCCAAGGCTGTGTCACTGTGTCTGTGCCATGTCCCTAAAATCCAGACCATGGATGGATCCCATTCCTGTACAGCTCCTTTTTGTTACAGCTCTCATTTTACCCAAAGTGGGAAAACCTCACTTTGTTAGAGGAAATTACCTGGAAAGTGAGGATCACTCATGCCAGGTTGTTTGAGAGAAAAAGAGCTTAGGATTTTCAACAACTCATACAGATGTGAGTGCCTGGCTCCCAGCCCTGGGCATCACACTTGTTCTGGACTTCTGAAAATGTCAGTCCCAAAGCACTGATGCTTCTTCTTTTGCTGTTTGTCAAACTGAAAGAATTTCCACCTTTTAACTGCCAAGATGAGCTCAATCAGATGAATAGGTGTGGAAATCCTTATTTACTGGACTCTAACTGTACAATGCATCCATAATATTTTAGCAGTTAACATAAAACATAATGGTCACTCAGCTATTTTCAGAAAGCAATACATTGCAGGAGGCTCGTCCATTTGATTAACCTGAGCCATGGTTTAAACTGAATTTGCTGCTGGCTGGAAAGCAGAGCAGCTGCTGTGGAGAATTTCAGCAATATCCTCCCACGGCTGCTGCAGAGCTCCTGCTGACATTAAACCTCTGGGTGCTCAGCAGAGATGTCACCAGCAGCTCTGGTCAGACACCAGACAACTCCTGGTGTAATTCCACACCAAACCAGGTGGGCAGAGCTAAAGCAGTTGGAAAACAAGAGACACCATTAAATGTGACACCATTAAATGGCAAAGTGGCCTATCCTGCAAAGAGGAGAAATGTCCCTCTGAGATGAGCCCTGAGTCAGGCTCAGTGATTCCATAGCAGCTGGAAAGTCTCCAGTTTAGGCTTTCTGCTGTGTTTCATGCCAAAGGAGAAGAAAGGGGATAACAATTCGTTTTCTGTTCTGTCCACTCTTCACTAATGACACATAACTGACAACTGTCAGAAATTTCCTGATGTACAAATGTACATTCATATCTTCATTCACCCATAGTGGATGATAGTAGTGATATCTGAGCACATGTTAAAATAAGTCCCAAACCATCTTTTTGTCTGTTTTGTTTGCTCTTCTTCATTTTAATTTGCAGCGAGTCTTGCAGATTCTCATTTTTCCTCCTCGGCACTTCAGCTGCAGTATTTATCAGCTTTAGCTAAGTGAAAGCAATTTATTGGGTAAAGAGATCCACGAGCCATATTGATCTCCTACCTCTTTCCCTGTCAGTCCTGGGGGATGATGACAAAATTGTAGCAAAATCAAATGGCAATTTACAATTGTCTTTTCAGAGCATCTCTGCCTCAGTCTTGTCACGTGTAAAATGTCAGTGACACTTTTAATTGTCCTAAGGGCCAGTTTTGAAGATCCTCCTTTGATTTACTTAAATTGAGCATCTCACATGGTGTTTATATATCAAAAAGAAAACCAGCATCAATCTTTCTTTTAAAAATCAGAATGTGAGTCTTCATGAATGATATCACTGTTTCCTTAACACAGGTTACATGAGAGGCAGCTGAAAGGGAACACTTCCATGCAAAGGATCTCCATCAAGGGCAGTAATTTTAAAAGCAATGGGCATTTGCTGTAAATGTCTTACAAAAAGTTGGAAAAATTGTAGAATTCCTCTATTAATCCATTTCTGACAATAAAGATTCCAACCATTGCTGATGTACAAAGAGTAGCTGCTCTGTGACGTCATAATTCCAGGAAATGAACAGAAAGAAAATAAGAGATGTGACATCAAATTTCCCTGAAATCAGATTTCTTGGAAGCAACACTGCTTCCTTGAAAAGATGAGATTTTCCCAGGAAATGAAAAGACAGCACAGGAGAATGGTATGCATCATTTTTAATTTTTTTTTTTCTTAGAAACTAATGGCTCCCTTATAACTATGGCAGACAATAAAAAATAATTTAGTGATTTGACTGCTCCTCATGTAGTTCCTCCTTCCTGGAGGAGATGGACCTGATCACTGAAGTGATTATACAGCATTATTTATTTCCTTTAAAAAATAATAATTAAAAACTTGCTCAGTGTATTTCTCAGGGGTTTATTTTCCTCGTTTCTCGCGTGTTTTTTGCTCAGACCCTTTTTACAGCTCTGACTTTGTTGTGCTCCTGTCTCATCTGCCACGGGAGCTGGCTGGTTGGTGCAGGCAGCAGATGGAGCTGGGTGTGCTCCTGCCAAGGGCTCTGGTGTGGCCCCACCAAAATGGCAAAACCTGTGGAGGACTCCTTCATCTGTCCCAGCAAGATGTGGCAGCAGCAGATGTGGAGCTGGGTTTGTGCTGGAGCCCAGAGGATGCACACAGAGCTGGGGCAGCCATCCCTGAGCCTGGCGTGATGGACTCCAGCTCGTGGTGCCCAGAAAGGCACTCCAGGAGAGTCCTGGGGAGCCAGGGCTGGTCTAGAGAGGCTTCAGAAATTCCTGCCTCTCTCAGGTGCTGTGGGAGTGTGAAAATCCATTCAGGTGGGTGGGGAGTTTCAGATCTCCAGGAGAGCAGGTGCAAAGGGAAGGTGCTTTATCAGCAGCTCTCGTTGGATACTAGTGGGAACCAGGGAAAAAGCAGCCTTGAAGTCCTGCCTTTCTCAGCCAGGATAAGAAATTATAACCATGATTATGTGGGTGAGAGCCATGTGAGTGTCTGGGATGTTTTGCACAGAGCATGTTTTCAAAGAGGTGTTGCATTCTTGGACCAATGAGCCTTTTCTATTCTGTTTCGTATTGCACAAACTACCCCATATAAGTGTGGTGTTTCTTTAAATAAAGCTCTCTTCTGCTTCTCCATTGCACAGGAACTATGTTGCATTATTCTTTTCTCCACTCACCTATAGCCTAAAATGCAACAAGCAGCTGGTACAGGAGGGAAAAAGCAGAGAATTCCCAGCCACTGGTGGGAAGCAGCTCCTCCACTTATCCCTGGCATTTTTATATAACCTGGAGTGCTGCCAGCTTGGCTCTCACCTTCATCCATGGGACTGTTTCAAACAGGTTTTTTTTCTTTTATAGGGCTTTTCTCTTAGGGAATAAACAAAAGTTGAAGAATTCCTTCTGGAAAGTATTTTCACACTTCCATTTTATTAATCTAGCACTAGCTGTCTAGGATTTTGTTTCCTGTTACAAATAATCCCTACAATTCTCTCAGACATTCTGAAACTGCTGCAATAAAGGCATAACTCCTGCCCTTTGGAAGAGACAAGAACCATTTCTGTCTGCAGCTGCATCTTGCCAGTGAAGATAAAAATGCTTTGGAACATTTTCCATAATAAAAGTTGAAATAATTGCTCTATTCTGGGTGGTTTTTCCTTGTTGTTCTAGTGCTTTTACTCTCAAATGCCAAATGGCATTTAGAATGATGAATGTTTTGTTTCCTCTTCTCTTTCCTAAAGCACATGGCAATATCTACTGGAGATTTCTGATATCACCAGAAATGCATTTTCCTGATCAGTTTTACATTCATTTTAAGTAGTCCTTCCTGGGATATGTAGGAAATTATCAAATCACGTGGATTTTTTTGTTTTGTTTTGTTTTTGTGATGGTACTCAGTCCTGTAAACTGGGATTAATAATTTGGGGTACAATAGAGTAACCACTGAGATCCATGGGACCCTGTTCTGTGGCACAACCCATCCCACAGCAGCACCACGGATTCAAACACTCTTCTGCTCCATGTCACACTTCTTTTGTTGCACATCTTTATGTTCAAGAGATTTAAGTGGTCATTTGGGTCTAAAGAGTGTGGGATGAGTTTCTCTAAAGTGTAAATTTCCACTCCCCTTTTGTTTTGAAAAGAAATCTCAGATTCTTGGGTATCATTTTCATTCCTACTTTGCTTATGTCCCCTGTGTCTGTAACTCTCCTGTCCTGGCTTTGACTTTAGGTGGGTGTAGGGGGACCATTACATCAGCCCAGACTAAAATAAGGGCAAGCTCAATGCACTGAAGCCACATCAATATGCTGTGGCTAATACAGACCACTTAGAGAAAAATAAAGTAACCTGAGGGTGCTATTAATTTTATACTAAGAATGCATCAAGGAATGAAGGCTAATCCATTAAACCAGGATTGTTTTGCTATGATTCTAATCTAAATCAATGTCAGAAAAGTAAATATATTAGCAGCAACTAAGCAGTTTTACCAAGATCAAGCCAAGGTTTGAGAGATGTTCTCTTCATTTTAGTGGGTTTGCAATTGTTTTTCTTATTCCTCATACAAAATTAATCAGTAGCACGAGAAATAATTCAGTTCTAGACCAAAAAAAATTCAACCCCATTTGAGACTCCTCTGGTGTCTACAGAGAACTCATAGAAAACCCCTGAACAAGGGTAATTACGTACAAGAAGAAAAGAAGTCATGAAACAAGAATCAATTTTATTTCTTCCCTGACAGTTCTTTTAACTACTGGTGCAAAGCTATAGGGAGGAACATGACTTTTAAGTCAGAAATACCCTTCAAATTTTTTCTGTTTATTATGCATTGCCTTTAACTGCTGGAGTGCATCACACACAGAGAGCTCTCTGTGAGCCTCTCCCTTCCCCTCTGAAGCTGAAACCCTCCCCCTTTTATATGTTTATTTTCTCTTTAAGAGTAGTGAATTCTATGAAGGCACTAATTCCTTTTGAAATTTGCTGCACTC
>JAOTIY010000695.1:7049290-7061736 GCA_027123655.1 Muscicapa comitata
TTTTTTTTTTTTTTTTTTTTTTTTTGGTTTTTTTGGGGGTTTTTTTGTTGGGTTTTTTTTTGTTTGTTTGTTTTTTTGTTTTTTTGGTTTTTTTTGTGGTTTTTTTTTTTTGTTGTTTGGTTTTGGTTTTTTTGTTTTTTTTTTTTTTTGTTTTGTTTAGGGAGAGATGTTTTCAAGAGGAAACCCTTATTCTGGATATTTCCTTTCCTCAGAGCATTTCTAGCAGTTTCCCTTCAATCCTGATGCCTGCAGCATCAGGCATGGATGGGATGAGGTTCCAAACAGCCAGAGCCTTTGACTGGGCACAAAGGAAGAGGTTTCCTTGGCAACTGCAATACCAGAAAGGTCCCAAAGCAGCACTTCTACCTGCCTGAGATTCCTTTTTAATTTAGGAGTTTGCACGTTGGCTTTGCATGGAGAATTGGGTTCTGTCTCCAGGCTTTGTTCATAACACAAGTTGCTTATAGGAATAATGTAGTTTTTGCATATGAATTCATTCTCTGGGCTGGCTTGCTGTGAGGAGTGTTGACTTAGGGAGTGACAGAGGATGCTGCAGTGCCACGTGGTGGGATTCAGGAAGGACATACAGCACTTAAGCTACAAAAATTAAAGCACTGCATGGGAGAAAAAGATTCTGTCTAGAGGAGAGTTTGTTCCTGTGTCTGTGTTAGAAATTATGAGATCAGGGAAACTGCCAAACCAGCTGAGATCTTTGGTTTACTAGATTTGTGAACTTTTAAGGTGAAATAGCCAAGAGAAGGCTATGGCATAAGGCAATAAAACCCCAGGTGGTGTGACAATTAACACAGTGAGGCTTTAATCTGTGATTGCCCCCCAATTAACCCAGAGCCTGGGCTGCCACCCCTCAGCCTCACTGCCAAGGTCCCAGAAGGATGGGCACCTCATGAAGGGAGGTTCTCACACACTTCTGGAGCCACTCCCAGCCACTGCAGGCAGTTTGTGTAAATCCCAGGGGATTTTGCAGAGTTTGGCTCCCTTTTCACCCACACAGGGTGTGCCACCCCCATGGGCTCTGCCCAAAGGTCTGGGAGCTGCTTCTGCAGGGACAGGACAATAAATCCAGCCCTGCTGCTGGTCACTGGGGAGTTGTGGGTTGCTGCAAAAGCTCTGCTCCCCAAAGGGCTGCGAGGAGAGGGGATGTTCCTGCTCATGGGCAAACATCTGGGGCCAGCTGAGCCCCCTGGTCCCATGGGGGAAATGCCTCAGCAGCTCCATGAGCAGCAGAGACATGAACTCAAAGATGCCATGAGTGACACAAAGAGCTGCAGGGGCAGCCTGAGGCACCCAGGACCTGAACTGAGGGAGAGGAGGTGGAGGAAAAATCCTGAACTTCAAATGTAGGTGGAAGCTGAGCTTGGATGGGCAGAGCTCTGCCCATAGTTATGAGCTAGGGATGAAAGCACAGCCTGAAGTGTTTCTTTAAAAGACACCTGTTCCTCACAGGTACATCATTGCCTTTCCAAATTGTATTTTTAGTTCAGTTTTGTAGGACGTTTCTGCCAGGACAGGGCATTGCAGCCTTGGCTGGGGCTGTTGCTCTGGTGATGCCTGTTCCTGCTGTGAGGTGTTTGTGTGCCCAACACAGGTCCCTTCATGCCAGTGTGGACTAAAGCTGACCAGGATATGTTGGGATAGAGAGCCACCATCATTTTATTCTGCTTTTGATGTCAGGCTCCTTCTCCACCTTGTTATATTTTGTTAAAGGTCTTTGCTACAGTGAATTGTCTGTCCCAAGGCTATTTTCCTTTCTAGATTGTGTGTCACCTTCAGATTTATCACTGCCCAATTTCATGACCAATCATGGGGGTTTTGCTGTTGTTTTATTGGGGTGAAGCTTTCTCCCAGGTAAGAAATGTGTCTTTGTGCAGTGCCTGGATATCAGACCCTGAGTAAAGAGATTTTCAGTCCCTGCTTTTAACATGGGGAAATGAAATCAAAAGTCATGTTCTACTCTGACAAAACTGTATATATTTTATAAATCTCTGTCTAATATGTCCCTTTCTATGAAGGGCAGCTGGAGAGGGGCTGTTTGGGTTTATGTGCTGCACTCAAGGCAGGCAGGGAACCCCCCCAGCAGCTCCTCCCAGGCCACAGGGGTGCAGGTGCCAACCAAAGCACTGAAGGAAATAACTAAAACTAACTGGTGTGACTGTCCCTTTGCCAGCCCAGCTCCCAGCATGAACATTTTAACATTAATTAATTAATATTTTCTGCAGCTGAGTGAGGAGACTCAGAGCGCAGCCCTGTGCTGAGCAGGGGGAAGAAAAACTCTTCCCAGCTGCAGCAGCTCTTTCAATCCCCATTTTGTCAGAACTCTTAAGGTGACACTCTATTTTCCCTGGCAGGGATGGATCCTGCTGAATGGAGATGTCATGTTCAGAGACTTTGTGACCTAGGTTTTGTTGCTATTATGGCAGTAATTAAAATGTCACTTATTGGCAATATAACTGGGTTTTGGGCACTGAAATAAAGTTAACCCCAGCAGCAGATTTTCAGACTCCATGTTTAAGTGTGTGGGTTGGGGGTTGGAGACATTTCTTCTTTTTCAAACCCATGCTTGGAGAATAATTCTAGTGCCCAGGGGAAGTGTTTTGTCAATAGAGAAAAACAAATGAAAAGGAGGTTCTCAGGTGCATCAGGACTCAGAGCTGTGTCTGCTCTCCAAACACTGATTTAATCAGCCTCTCCCTTCCTGGTCACCCTCCTAAGCATTTGTTATTTTCATATTATGCTTCAGTAGAACTTGTGAGTCCTCAGGCTAAATACCAGCATGTGTGATCTTCATGTATTAATGCCTCCCTCTGGTTTCCATGTCACTAAAACACTGCCAGCCTGCTGGGTTGTTTGGTTGTATATGTGTGTGCATGGAAGAATAAATCAAGATAATGAAGTGAGTGACAGCAGTGCGAGGAGGAGGCAGGGAATGCTCCGACAGGAGGGTCAGAGACACATCCCAACAAATAAAGGGGACATGGGAGTGTCCCACAGCAGGTCTGTGCCCATGCTGCTGTGTCAGAAGGGGCTCTGTGCCTGCCCAGGTGACAGCCCCAGCTGGAGCCCCCAGCTCTGTTCCTTGGAGCCCAGCTCCTCCCTTAGAGCTCCTGCTGGTCCCTTGGTGAGCCTTCCCTGCTGGGCTCACTGCAGCACCCTCAGCTGCTTTGCTCCTTGCCTGGGCATCTCCTGTGGCACACACCATCCTGCAGACTTTGCCATTTAGGGAAAGAGACATCTCCTGCTGCTGGGTGCTCAGGGACCTTCAAAGGAAGCCACCACAGTAAAGGTCACACCTCTCAGTATTGTTATGGAGAGCTCTGTAATTATTGCCTTTCCAATGTTATGTGCTGGCTTTTGCAAATTAGTATTAATCACAAAAGTTTTTGCTGTAGTACAGTTTGTAATTACTTTTAACTGTTTTTGATATAATATATTATCAGCTTCTGTGGCTGGTGACCTGGCCATGATTATCTTATCTAGGCATTAGTGTGATAAATATATATTGTAGTTTAGAATTTCAAAACAGAGATTATGCGAACTTTTGCAGCATGCTTGTATTTTTGTTCTAACTGACTGACAATAGTTAGATAACTTAGATAAGTTTGTGGAAATAGCTTAAAACTGTCTGTATGATTAGATAACATTGAAGGAACCACAGAGATAACATCAGGAAAAGGATGTGAAAAAACTCCTGCTACAACTCTGGGGCTATCAATAATTCCCTGTCTGTCCTCCTGAGGAAATGGCATATACAGTGTATATGTCATACACGACCCCCAAAAATCAAATCTACAATGGATCAAGGGTCGAACAAAGCTAAAGGAATTCCTGGAACATATAAAAGAACTCACAGGAGTGTTTGAATACGTATTACCTAATGAATATGTATGTAACCAGTGTAATAAAAAAGTAACTTAGAAAATTGTTTAAAGCTAAGGGGGTGCTCCTGGCAGTTTGCCAGGCACCCCAGCACTGAACACTGTCCCTTTTATCCCTTTAAACCTTTAAAAATTTTAAGGAGTGAGCCTTGTTTCTCACAGTGTCACAGGGACCTTAGTCATGGTGAGACGAAGATGATTGGGCAGGAGTAATGAGCAAAATCATTTAAATATTTCTTGAGTTTTAATTTTTTTTTCTCAGTAGTTGAGCTTTAACCATGGTAGCAATTCTCTGCTCTGTGAAGAGCACATAGAAGGATTCTTGTGAAAACATTTGCTTTGTATCATGTACTCACAGCCCATTTGTTAGTGTCATGCCAGAGAGAGGCAGAAATATCAAATTTTTAAACCATGGAGAAAAATTTTGTTGAAATATATAAAGTTCTTGAAAACAAATCCATTACACAGAAGTAAAAAGCACTAAATCAATGTCATGCACCTCTATTTAGTAATTTCTGTCTATTCTGTACTGATACAGAGATAAACATGATTTTAAAAGCCAACGGATAAACTATCATTGTGTGACAACCCAAAATATCTATATATTAAAGAAAGATAATCAGGAGATCAATAAGCCTGTCTGAAATGGTTGTCTTGCAGCAGTATTGAATTTTAATTTTTGTACCAGTCAGTGTTTTCTGGGATGATTTTCCAGTAAAGCAGTCATGTCATGACCAGCTGCTGGGCTGCTGCTTTATAAGGCTGAGGAAGAAGGAACAATCAGACCACATCTCTCTCCTAATTATCTTGATCTGAGTCCAGAGCTTCTTCATAGGAGGCCAGCCAGGCTGTCTGAGTGGAGAAATTATGCATCTCAAATGACCTTGGATCCAAGCCATGCTCCCAGTGACCCTGGTGTGGCCAGCAGCTGCACCATATGGTGCACAAGTGCTGTGCAGAGAAGGTGTCAGCTGATGACTAAAAATCACTTTTTAATTGTGCCTCTAAACAAAACAAAACCCAGAGGAGGGTGCAATTCTTCAGCTCTGGCTTAGCTGTCACACATTCTCCAAACTGGATCTTTTCTTTCCATGTGTGGGATGCATCCAAGGAGGCAGAGGGCACATCAGCATGTGCTCATTGCTGGAGCTCATCAGGAAATGCCTGGGCTGAAACCACAGGGTCTGTCCCTGCAATTCCCCACTGCAGTGGGAGCTTTGTCCTCCGGTGCTCTGGGCACCAACTTCACTGGGTTATTTTCTTAAATGAGCAAAGCAGCTAATAGCTGCTCAAAGGTTATTTATTGCAGAAGAAATAGTCTCAAAAGGCACAGTCACAGATATCACAGTCTGTGCTGAGTTTGGGTGTGAAGTCTCAGACAGAAGCAGAAGCTGCTCCCAGAGGTCCCAGTGGGGCTGATGTTGCTGTGGCAGCTCCTCTTTTCTTTTTAGGTGTTGATGATGGCAGTGAGCAAAGCAAAGAAACAGCAAAATAGAAAATGGCAAAAAGCAGTAGGAAAAGCAGCAGTTCTCCCTAATGCATGCTCATATATAGAATTTTCCCAGCAAGTTAAGACATAAACTTGGACCACCACTCTTTAATCAATTAGAGTTCTGGTTTCTTAAAGCATTAGGTTACATAGAAACTATGCACATGGATTATTTTGTTCTATTGAAAAATGTAAGCAATATTCTTACTAGAGCTCTATTATGTCTAAAACTCCATTCCTGGAGCCTCCACTGAAAGCACTGGTATGTTTTTGAACCTTCACTAGAGCTCGCACTGTTGTTTTGGCATCTGAAATCTTTCACTCACTAAAAGCACTAGAGCTCATTCTAAAACTTACTGACTACTCACTTACTTATCCTAAAACTTAAATTTGCATCTCTACCTTATGTGTGAGTGGCTTAACATACTTCAATCCATCCAAAGGCTTTAATTCAGTCCCTGAACTCTGATTTCTTTCTTAGGAATTCAGAGAGACCCCCAACTCACTGACTCCAACAGTGCAGAGCTGATGGAAATGACTTTAAATCTGCTTTTAACACTGATACCTAATTAGAATTAATGCCAGATGGGACAGAGAAGGTTTGTCTAGGTCATTTTGTGGTCCCCACTTGCAGAATTCTGATAAGGACATGCATGGGAGCATCCAACAGCTGGGATGCTGCCACAGCAAGGAGAGCTCAGGAAACACCAAAGTGGGGACAGAAGGAGGAAGGTGGCTTTGGGACAGCCTGGAGAAGCTTTCAGATGTCTGGGAATAATTAAAATTAATGCAAAATGTGCATGTAAAATAAATGCTTTCCTAGAAACTGCACTTAAGTGTGAAATTTCAGGTAGTTTTGCAAGCACCAAAAGAAGTGGTTGGGAGCTTATGAGGCCTTTGTTTTATAGCAGTAGAAATGGAAAACGGAGTTCAACATAAATTGAAAAAGGACATTTAATTAGTAGAAATCTGACTAGTAACAAATCAGTCCAACTAATGTATTTTAGATTTCCTACTTTGAGACGTCAACTATCACTGAAATTTCATTAAACATGACTAGTTTAATTATTTTGTCCTTAATGAAGAGTGTTAATTAACTCAGCTATGATAAATATGCATCTCAATATCATTTGGAATCCCTACAGGTCCTAATTATTCTTAAAGACCGAGGTGTAGACCTAGCTATAATAATTATTTTTTAAAGTAAAGATTTCTTCAAGGATATCAGTGATGACAAAGGTGAGTAGCTTTTTGGTTTTTTCTTCTGAAAAAATAGGAGGCAATTTTTGATCAAAATCTGAGGTGAAATTATGAGGGCTCTGAAAATAACCTTGAAGTGTGTATCTTGCTCCTAGCCATGGGCTCCGCCTATGAATTGAAGCCAAATGAAAATCTGCAAAGGGGGATTGGTAACTGCTAACCATTGTAGCAGCTTTGAATATGTAATCAGAGAATAGCATTCCTTACACTTGAAGGGGAAAAGGGAGGATGTGCAAAAACCCTCTTAAGCATCCATCAGGCCTTAATTTTGGGGCCATTGTCTTGTAATCACCGTGAAGACTTTCCTTCAAAATCACTGTGCCCTTGCTGGCGACTTGGAGTTCATGATGTCCCTGACTCTTGGCTAGATCTTATGACTGAGAGAGGAAAAGAAGTAAAAGTGCATGCTCTGAAAACTTTTTATTTTAATCACCTCTTTTTGCATTTACTACCTAGAAAACTTTTACTAGAATAAATATTTTTGCATCCAAATAGACAGGCTATTGATGCTGTTGGTTAATCTGTTCTACAGTTTCCTTTCTTGGCTTCTGGATAAGAAATCCTGAATTGGAGTGGATGTAATAATGAAGTCAAGGTGTGCTAATTAAAAAGTGGGTCAGTCTAGGCGTGCAAAGGATTTGCTTGGGTCTTTTATTATTGAAATCTTTGTGTCAGGACATGTTACTTTGTAATCCTTGACCCTGTCAGCTAATCAAACAAAAGCAAGCCTGCCTTCTAATTACCAAAATAATTTCCCTTGCGGGTGCAGATGTTCCTGTAAATCTAAGATAAACACCAATTCAATTCAAGTGCAGTTCAAGTTTCTGAAATTCACTTTGGAATATGAATATGCCACAGTATTAAGCATTTAAAGAGCTGTTAACCAATCACTCAAATACTTCATGGTGGGTTGGGTTTTTTGGGTGGAGGTTTTGTTTGTTTGTTTGTAGTAGAAAAAAAAAAAAAAAGGAGTGTTTTACATAAACTTCAGTATCATTACTAAAAAGAGTGCTGCAGCCACGTTGTGGCCAGGAAATTCTATCTTCAAGTGAGATAATCACAAGCTGAAAATATGAGTCTGATCTTTTTTCATCGATGATCTTCCACTGGAGCCTCTTAAAATTGCAATAATACAAGGGACATGGAAAGCAAAAAGGATATAAGTGCCTTGGCTTACAATGGTAATGAGCACAACAGTTTTCTGGAGTAGCAGTAAATCAAATGTACTGTGGCTATAAAAAGCCCCTGAGGCATCTGGGCGTGCTCCTGCAGCAGAGGCAGTGTGCATGGCAATGAGAGCCCAGCCTCAGCCTGGCGTGGGCTGCACTGCATTGCTGCAGCTGCAAGGTTGGAAATAGGAAGCTGTTTCTGGAAAACTGCTGAAGCTGAGCTTCCTTCTCTTGGCACCAATATTGGGCAATTGCATTCGGGACAACATCAATATCAGTTAAACAGAGGAAATTCAATAAGGAAGGAATATGGAATCATTAAGACTATGAATTATATTAAATTCTGCAGATTAGGGGACTGTATATTTGAGCTTCATTTAATCTGATTTTACCCCCTTATTATTTATTTCACTTTATGCTTCATTACTTTTTTCTTTCTGATGGTCTGGCTAATGCTTATGACTCCTTCCCTCTGCATGCTGAGCTTAATAGAATTCTTTAAACAAAGAAAGCTCTTGGAGTAGACATTCAAAAATCAATGTACTGTATAGACTTAGTGCTGAAAAATGAAGGAAGGTGGACAGCATTGCTGAAAGATAATCTGAAAATTCTGTCAGGAAAAATACTCTGTAGATTAGGAAATATTTCAGACTTGAGAGACCTCCTTTCAGTTCCCACCTCGTCATGTCCTTGCTGTACAGGTGTAAAAGCAGAAAAGCCTTCTTTCCTCTTTCCTATGAACATCATCTTCTTCTATGTCTTTAATAATGTCTGGGTTGGATTTTACCCTGGGTGCACTTTAATTAGCATTCTGGAATCTGTATGTTAATTCCAGTGTTTGTATTACTATGGCTGCATTTAGTATTGCTGCTTGTCATTAATGGATAAATATTGCCAATGTCGATGGGTTTTCTCACCTGAGCATTGTGCTGGGACAAGGCTGGGACTGGGACAAGGCTGGCCTTGTCTGGAGTGAGCTGCTCCACAGTGTCCATAGCTTAGATCTAGTGGGAAAACCTATAAAAACAAACACGATAGCAGCTACAAATTTTTTGCTTTGTTTTCTTTCTGATATCAGTTTAGAAGTTGTCTTGAAGGTGGAAATTCTCACTATCCATGGAGATACCCACCCAACTACAGCTGGTTAATCTTTTAACACATGCAGGCATCTGAAACAGCCACTTAAAATTGTTGCAATTGAGTGTTCAATTGGTAGATTAGTATGTCAGAAAGTAATTGCTGGGAGGTGTTCCTGTTGTACCAGGTGACATTAGTCTAATTCGATTTAGCCATGAAACCTTCCTTTTCCTGCAGTGCTGGTTTTGAATTTTGAATTTACTCTGTGTGTGAATTTACACACACTAGTAAAGAACTGTTACTCCTTTTCCCATATCTTTGCCTGAAAGCCACCAGTGGGCAAGAGCCACGTCCCAGTTTGTTTTCCTGGTCAGTGCCAGCAGGGACACAGGTGAACTGAATGTGTCCTGCAGGGACCCACAGTAGTGCAGGTCAGGATCTTCTGACTTTATTTCTGGAAGACAATATAATGGCAATATCAAGTTTATTAATTCCATTCTATCTACCACACTGGGGTTTTTTTGCTCATTATTAGTAGTAGCTCATTGGCTCTTACAGCCAGAAAAGCCCTAATTCAGCCTGTGCTGCATCTGACAGAATGCTTTCTTCTAGCTGGATATTCTTTTACAGAAAGTATAGGCTTATTTTTTTTTTTCTTTCAAACTTCATTGATATTATTTACTACTTCAAATGCTGTTATTCTCCTGGGCCTCCTTATTTTCATGGCAGAGCTAGTTGGCAAGGATGGATACCTGTCATGACTTAACACACACATAAAAATAAATTGAAGTGGGAATTTTGCCATTTGTCAGGAATGGGAACTACTGAACACAGGCATTCTCATATACATTTTTTTAAAAAAAAAAGAAAAAGGGGGAGGGGGAAGTTCTCACTTGTTAGAGTATGAAAAAGAAAATATTATTTTAAAATGTTCAAGTTTAATCCTTTTTGCTGTTGTTGCTGAGGTGGGCTGGAAGGAAAGCTGGCCCTGTGTCAATGGAGGGGTTGGGTACAGGCAGAGTCAGGGTACAGTCACCAAACGCTGATGTCTTAGAAACAGTGATTGCTCCAGATCAAACCTCCTGTGTATGTGAGGAAAAATAAATGAGAGAAATTAAGGGAGAAGCAGTGATGCTACTTTGTAATGTCCTTATTCAAATTCCTTGCACAGCTTTTCTAAAAATAAATAAATATTTGAGGGGAATCTTTTGGGCTGCTGTGGGTAAATTCTGGATCACTGAGAGCTTTTAGAGGTGCTCTGTTTGCAAGGATGGAAAGGAGGAGAAACAGAAGTGGCATTAGGATTACCAAATTACTGCATAACTGACATAACCTGAAATACTGTGAGCAAATAAAGGCAATGTGTCCAAATCCTGAAAAACATGGCAAATGTTCTAAAAAGAGCAAAATCTAGAATCTCAGCTGGAAAACTGAGAAAGAAGGGAGAGAAACCATAGAGTGGTTTGAGTTGAAGGGACCTTAAAGTTCTTCCAAGCCTCTGCTGTGGGTAGGGACAAGTTTTGACTAAGTAGTGTTTGTCCTAGACAATAAGCCATTTTGGGAAAAAAACCAAAACAACATTGAATCATTTTACAGAGAGAATGATTTCTGTTACACACAGAACTGGTATAAAAGTACTAAGATGCACATTAATATAACAGATACACACATACAGTGAGTAAATATCTACTCCAGAAATGTTACTATGCTATTTGAATGGGCTTTTTTTTTTTTTTTTTTTTTTGTTTTCTTTTCAGTGAGCATTATTGATGAAAACTAGAACATAAATCTAGGGGAAACATGTGAGAGAAAGAAAAAAATCCAATGTGTTTATCCCATTTATTTGAAACCTGCTAATGATAATGGATGATCCTCCCTGAGATGCTCTTGGTAAAGTGAAGCAAGTAGCAAAATTATTTTGTACAAATGAGTTGCAGATTTGGACTCAGGACCCTTATCCCTCTCTGAGGTATGTGCAGGATACAGTGAGCCACTCCTCACTTAAACCTTTGGGGTTTAAGGCTGAGGGCATTTGAGGCAGACACTTCCAGTCAAAATTTACTGTGCTTTACATAAAATCCCTGGCTGGATTCCCAGACCTCCCATTAAATGTTTATCAAAGGTGATCTGTCACTGAGGTACCTGTGTGGTTTTAAGGCTGTAAAAGTGCCTCCTGTTGTGTTTAATCTCCCCAGGCCCATGAAGAAGACAAGTGTGATCAGCTTTGTTTATTGATGAAGGATCTGCAGAGTCCCCATAAAACACTCAGTGCACGCCCAGCACTGCAGTGCCCCAAACCAGGCACAGCTCCAGGCTTGGTTCCAGGATGGAGGGGATCTCCTGGGCTCATTGCCTGCCCCCAGGAGGAGAGCAGCACCTGAGCAGTGTGAGCAGCATCCCCAAACCCTGCCCAGGGGATGCTGGCACCCTGCCCATGGCACTGAGAGGGTGAGTGGCTCTCAGTAAATGCCCGAGTGGTTTTGCCCAGTAAACACCCAATTCCAAGCCTACCCCGGAGTGCAGCCAGGCTGCTGATGTGTGCTAGTGCCCTGCAGGACTGAGGGGTTCTGGCTGGAAAACAGAGCCCTCTTCTGTCAGCTGGCACCAAGACAAGAAACTGCATTTCTGTGCCTCAGCAATCAGATGGAAACATATTCACTATCACCCAGAAGTCATCCATCACTGGGCAATGATGCACATCTACCCTGATGCATGGCAGTAATTCTCTTATTTATCCATTAGCTGCTCCCAGAATCTAACCCTTTCCCTCAAAATTCAGTACCAATATTTTTGGTGCTCCTGTTTGTTTTGTGAGAAGCTCAAACTGTGCCTATCCCTTTTATGGATTTGAATTGTTAATATCAACATTTGAGCTCATTATAACTCTGAAATGTTTCCTTTGTTACCAGTAGCTGAAAAACCTGTGCATAGTGTTCAAAAAAACAGTAAATGCTATTTCTAGCATTATATTTTCTTCACTGCTGTGCACAACAATATGCTCCTGCCTTCACTAATGAAGCTTTTCGTTAATGAACACAATTAGAGCTAGGCAAACAATGCAGAAATATTTTTCCATGAATATTCATCCAGAGTCTTAAATTAATTCCCCTCGGTTCTGTTGGCACCCATTCACTGTCCTCTTTTAGTGAAATTTTCTGAGATTCAATCTTTGATGCTTGAGTAATGAGGGAGGAAATTGAGTTTCAGCTCAGGGGTTACCCTTCTATTGTCCAAGTCATTATTTACTATAAGGACTTGCATTTCTGCAGGAATATCTGGGTAGGGAATTAGTGCTGGACAAGAAATGTGCATCTGTAAGTCTGGATGTAACACAGAGGCAAAAGCAGGGATTTCTGGAGGAGAAAGGGGAGTGAAGAGGTTAATTTCAACTGGTTAATCCATGAGAAGAGCAACAGTCAGTTCTACTGCTCGTGATGGGGCTTCTGTGAAGGTGGGTGGAGGTTTTTCTTTCCTTCCTTCCTTTCTTTCTTTTCTCTTTCTTTCTTTCTTTCTTTCTTTCTTTCTTTCTTTCTTTCTTTCTTTCTTTCTTTCTTTCTT
>JAOTIY010000695.1:7062781-7075760 GCA_027123655.1 Muscicapa comitata
TTCCTTCCTTCCTTCCTTCCTTCCTTCCTTCCTTCCTTCCTTCCTTCCTTCCTTCCTTCCTTCCTTCCTTCCTGTGCTGTCACTACTAAACAGAACCCTGTTCAATGCAGATATGCACACAGCACTTTGAGAAATTACTTCATATTTCAGAATTCAAGTAACAAAATAAAATTTAAAACTGCTGAGAAATGCCACTGAATAATTCCAGACAGCAGCATAAGCTGAGAGGTTAATGATCTGGTTTTAGATG
The DNA here is from genome assembly GCA_027123655.1 of Muscicapa comitata. Classification (NCBI taxonomy): domain Eukaryota; kingdom Metazoa; phylum Chordata; class Aves; order Passeriformes; family Muscicapidae; genus Muscicapa; species Muscicapa comitata. The sequence continues at coordinate 7,063,032 of JAOTIY010000695.1, forward strand.
TTTTCCTGAAGAGAAAAGCAACAGCAATTAAATCAATTACAGACTCTTTGCTAAATTCGAATTACATGGAGCAGTGTGGGAGAGAGCAAAGCCTGAGCTAAGGGTTGCAAGGGGCTGCAGAACCTTTCATGTTCCTGTTCAGGGTCCTGAGGCTGCATCTCCTGGGGCTGCATCTCCTGGGGCTGCATCTCCTGGGGCTCCATCTCCTGGGGCTGCAGCTGCAGTTCAGCCCCTGCAGTTCAGCCCCTGCAGTTCAGCCCCTGCAGTTCAGACCCTGCAGAGCTGCCCCAGCCCAGGCAGGGAGTGAGGATGTGCCTGGCAGGCAAGGGGAGCTGCTGCTGCTGCTCTCATTCTAAAGGGATCCCCAAAAAAGAGGAGATGAGCCACTCCTATCATTCCTGGACAATTTTTTTCTCTTCTTGTGCTCCTCTTCAAAGCAAAAATCACAGTTTCATTGTTCAATTTACATGACCTTTCAATGAAGAAATGGGTTTTCTTCTCAATTCTGCCTCCCTAACTTCCCCAAGATTTTGCTGTTCCTAAAGTTTATCCTAAGCTTCTCAAGCCTCCTGACCAAGAAGAGCCTAAACATACTTCATGTCTGTACTGCAAGAGTTCAGTGGTTAAATCAGAAAATGAGTAAATGTAACAATCAAGATCAGAAGAATCTTCCTGGCCAGTTTCACCAGCATGTTTGATAAAGACAATTTTCAAAAGCAAAACTATCAAACATTCCCAAGGCAAGTGGTTGCTGACTGATGCCCAAATCAGCTCCATTTTTGGAGTTTGAGGGTTTGGGCGAAATATTGAAACATAAATGTGAAGACTTAGCCATAAATACAGAGAGCTGTTGTCTTGAGAGCTTTAGGAATTAAAGCTTAAAGCCAACCAGCTTTTGATGTATAAGCCAGGTGTGGAAGAGCAGATTATTATGCATTTCATATAGAAATCTCCTGCAAGGTCATTTCAAGTTATAAACCATTTATTTGGGATTTTCAATTTTACATAGTTTCTTCCTGTCCTTGAGTTCAGAGACATTCAATAAATATGATACAACAAACAGATCTTTAATTTTGCATGTTTGGTAACTGAAGAGAAATAGAAGAACTTCTTTGGAGCAAAGGTTGAGTTTTAGATTTCAAGGTAAACAGCTGCAGAAATCCTCTTCCTGCAGAGAAATTATTAAAATGAAAAAAATTCAAATGTATTCAAAGGACACTGCTTAATATCCTGGTGTTTGGTTGTGGTTAAACCAGGCACTTCCTTTTTGTTTAGTTCATTATCTTGCTTGGTAGAAGATTGTAAATCAAGAAGACTGTGATAATCACTTTTAAATGTTACTTGCACTGCAACCTTGGCACAAGGTGATTCGGTGTTTAAAAGCTGCACTGTGCTCCTTCCTGGGCAAGGTGATTGCAGGGCCACACCTGAATCCTGCTCAAGGTGTGAGGGTTACTGAAACACACATTCAGTGTGCTGGAGGGGGCAGGAGGGTCCAGGCAAGCCCAGCCTAGCATCCAGTTTGCTCATATAAATCAAATATTTTTGTGGGGTCAGCAGGAGGGGAGGTGGGGCTGCTGGAGAGGGAAGGTTTGGAGAGGCAGAGGGGTGGTGTGGAAGGGGGAGAGGTGCTGCCTGCACCTCCTGCATGTAATGGAGCACTAAAGTAGGTTTTTCTATTCATTCCTGATCTAGGAATGCAAATGGTGCCACCTCAAACTGCAGTGGCTGTGGGGTTGAAGTGCTCCCCAAGCTGGCAGCACTGCCAAGGTTTCTCTCCTTGCCCTGCTGCCTCAGAGCTGGTTGCCAAAATCCTCACAGCTTTGCCTGGCTCCTGCTGGATCTGTTCTTTGCAGCCATGAGAAGGTTCATTGCCTCGAGTACTGACTGTGGATCTTGGTCTTGGTGGGAAGGCTGGTGTCTACTTTTGTGCAAAAATAAGGCACAAGGGTCCCATTTACAAAACTCGGTGCATCAGAAAGTCTCTGAGGTTGGTAAGAACGTCTTTGAGTGATTTTCAGCTTCCTCTATGTTAATTCTGACCATGGGTCCCACTGGCTTCTTCAGGAGCAATAATAAAATCTTCCCAAGGGCCTGCTCCAAATGGTTTTCCAAGGTCTGGATTGAATCCTTAGATTCACTTGGTGTAAAATACTTAATTTTTACATGACATATATCTTCTTTATTTTCTCCCCTCTGGTTCCCATTTTGTAATTTCTGTCCTAGTCAGCCTTTCCACTTTGTGTCAGTCCATTGTCAGAGGAACAATATTGAAGCCTCCAGCTGAGGCAGTTCAGTAATAAACAGTGGGGAGAACAGAAGTGGTGGAGAAAATGCACTTGAGCAAAAAGGGTTTTCCTTGAGATTTGCTTTTAAATAAAAGCTCCAGCAAACTTTTTGCTAGATCAGCAGCTGCTCTGAATTATGATCTGGGAAAAATGACTTTTGAGAGAGTCCTTGTTGCCATAATGAGAAATCTTTTACGAAACAGACACACACAGATTGTTTTTCGTTGGGGAAATCTGTATTTGGGAAACTCCAGGGGTTTGTATTTTGCTCATGACAAAAGCAAAAGGACAGGATGGTGGGTGCCCTACTAACACTGCTCCAACAGAGAATCTCACTTGGAGCATGACCACTACAGTTCAGAAGCTACAATTACTTTTCCCTGTGTTTTGCTATTTCAGGGTCTGAAGATGATGATGATGATGATGATGATGATGGTGGGCACTTCTGAAAAGCTCCTCTTACCCCTCTCCAGCAGAGTGGTTTCAGACTATTGCTCTTACAAGCTGGCATTTCCCTTTGTCACTGGTGCATTGTGGTGGCTGAAAGGAAAAATAATCAGCCAGCCTGGCACAATGATGGCTGCAAAGACTTGCTCTACAAATCATAAACAACCACTTTCCTGTCTTTGCTGTGTAGTATCAAAATATCACAGAATCACAGAATAACTAGGTTGGAAGAGACCTCCAAGATGTCAAGTCCAACCCATGCAAGGCATTAGTAACTAATTACTACCTTTTATCTGAGCCTTCAGCAAAAGATGTGAGCTGTGCTTGCTGTGTAAATTTAGTATAAAAATATCATGGTAGTTTGTGTAGTTACAAGACACCACTTGTGTATTCCTCCTTCTGATCAATGAGCATCCTTTGTGAAGTGTTTGTAAAGCACTGGGTGTATTGTTGGAGCAATGTGAATGATAAATAATACTCACATACAGAAGGAAAATAATACACTACTCAAACCAACAGGTTAGATTATTTCTCTCCTTTTATGCACAAGGACTTGTAACACCAGGCAGTTTAGATGCTCTATTCCTCCCCTTTCTCCAGCAGGTAGAAATACACTAACCTGACTGATGTAATTCTTTTTTCAGGTGTTCCTTGGCAGCCTGTGGGGTTTGTGCAGCATCCATGCAAATTCAGTGTTAATGCAAATTATTAATGCATGCAATTAAAATCAACTTCACTTGATCTGCAAACAGCAAAGTTGATCCATAGAAGGTTTTAAGAGCTTCCCTCAGTTGAGATGGAGAATTGCAATTCTCATTACACAACAAATGTCTTCTGTGTCTTGGTGTCCCTTTTCCCCTCCCACTGAGATTTGTGGTGGGAAACCAGCATTTCTGGAAGCTGAGCCTGGGGAAGTGCTGGTGGTAATTTACTCTCTGCTCAGTGTTGTTTTCTCTATGTCTTCTTGTAAATTTTGAAATTATTGACTTTTGTATTCATCATCACCCAAATTTGGATGCTGCTCAGTTGTGTTGTGTGGAAACCCATAACTCTTTTAATTGACAATTCTTTAAGTGCTGTGAATTCTCTTTAGAATGAGACTCACTATTCTTTTTTTCTCACTTGATGACTCTTTCCCCTGCTCCTCTTAAGGGATAAGAAAGCAACAGAACAAGCAGCCCTGTAAAATGATGGCTGGTTCACAGCACAAATTGCCATTTTTACCTCACCACAAAAAGTAGTGTTTTCCATAGCAATGTTTTTCAGAGTGAATACTGATCTCTTCTCTATTTTTAATTGAATTTTTAAACTAATTATGCTTGTTTGTTTCTCTGAACTCTGTTTTGTATTTTCCCTGTGTAATATTTTAGCAAATTAATTAATTGGTCAGCCACAGCTGTTGCCCTTTGTTCTGCATCAACATCCTAATCACTTCTTACAGACTCTTGGGATTTGTTCCAAGTCACACCTTTATCAAGCACTCACCCTTTTTTTCTTTCTTTTTATTTTTCCCCCAAATTGATTCTTTTCACAGTAAGGCTATAGGTCATAGCATAATTTGAAAACTAATTTTCAGAAACAGTGGATTTCAAGTGAGTGTTTAAAATGAAAATCAGAGTGTTTGTGGTTTTCTTTTTTGATTTATACTCAAGCATCTGCCCTGGCTGCTAGTCTGGAATTAACAGTATATCCTCATATGCCCAAGTTTTTAGAGACTTCTAAATGTGTTCATATGATTTATTTTTTTCCTACAAAGTTACAAATTTAAATTTTCCCAAGTCTGACCTGTTAGGACTTGGAAGGATGTGGTAAGGGGTGGCAGGTAACTTCAGTGTATCCCCTTCCACATCTGGATAAAGACCAGAACTAAAGCCAGATGTTGCCAGTGAACACTCCCAGGAAGAAGCTGTGCTGGAAGTCTGCTCCTGGGTGATGTGCAAGACTCAGCTGCAGCTGCTTCTCCTTATTTCCCATTACCCTTCTGAAGGGTTCATTAGCACAGATTTTTCCAAACCCCATTAGCACTCTTCCCTTCCCCCCTCCATTATGTGCTGCTCTTTAGTCACCACTGTAGCTCTGCAAACACATATCAGGCCTGGCAGAGATGTAATGAAGGCACCCTAATTAACCATTAGTGTTCACACATTACATTTTTCTTCCAGTTTTACCTCAGGAGTCAGAAAGCAGAGGCAAGGTTCTTCAGGCTGTAGTTGAGAGCCTTCACCACGGGTCAGGCTCTGCTCTGTTACTCTCAGAATGAAGTTTCTCTCAGTCTCTCTAATTAACATAGGCAGATTTACTGGAACAATAATCTCATAAAATTCATATGGAGTCACTGAAGATGCCACAGACAATTCAAGCTGTTTGCCAACAAGCAGCATTTTTATTCCAGCTAATTATTTCTAATGATACTATTAGTAATTGGAACTCACTGTACACAGCACCCTCCAGATGAAGATCTCAGCAAGTTTTACAGAGCAGAAATTGGTGCCTCACAGAGCACTTATGATTAGAGTGAGCTTCTTTTATAGAAACTTTTAGACAAAACTCACAGGCTCATTCTCTACTCCCAAATCCAACGTGTTAAGCTCCAGCATGTGTCAGAGGCACAAGTTGGAGCTGAACCATTGCCTTGGCTGCATGCCCTGATCTCTGAGGGCTCTTTTATTTCATTATTTGGTTTTGTTCTCTCAAGGTGCTGTTTGCTGTTGTCTCCCAAGGACTCTGATGTCTCAGTTTAGTCCTGTGCCTTTCACCTGTGCAAGAAATTCCTGCTGGAGATCCCCCTGCTCTGGCAGCAGCCCCTCTGATGAAGCAACCACAGACAGGGAAGGAGGTCTTTGCATGTAGTGTGCCAGTGATTAATTAATGCATCTGCTTCACCCAGAAATGAGCAAGAAGCAAATGAGTCGTGATTTTTGCAAATTGTTGAGCTGCTGAAAGAACAGAATGAAACACAAGCAGTGTGATGTGCTGCTGCTCTGCTCTGCTCTGCTCTGCTCTGCTCTGCTCTGCTCTGCTCTGCTCGAGTGCCAAGTGCTCCAGAGCAGCAAGGGGTGGATGTGCCTGGGCCCCCCAGATGTCTGTGATTGTCATTTATAAATATCTCAGTCCCAGCAAGGAATGATCCCTCAGTGCTGCAGAGCAGCAGCTTTTATCCTGGCAGCTGGGAGAGGGACAGAGGGGCTAGGGGGAAAAAAAGGGGTGTTAAGAGCTTATTTTACTTCTCATTATCATCCTCTGAGTCTGTTGATAATAAATTTACTGTACACCTTGGTGGATGCTAACCAGAGTCAGGGGAAAAGCAGCCTGAGTTTTCCCAAGCTACTCAAAGGAAAGCAGAAAAGGAAGAATTAATAGCAAAGCTAGCACCTGCTGCTGTGAACAGGAGTGAGAGATGGGATGTTCTGATAAAAGAGTGTGTACAAGAGGTGTTGCTTTCCTTGGTCCAATGAGCTTGATTCTGTCCTTGATTCTAGTCTATAAAAGTGTGTCTAATTCTTCAATAAATTCCTTCTTCTCCTTCTTCTTCTGCCCTCTGAGGAAGCCTGTGTTGTTGCATTCTTTCACTGCTCCTACAGCAACATACCTTTAAATTTGAATTTGTTTTGCCCTTACAGTGGTTTTTCTCCCAGTCCTTATCTCAACTCATGAGTCCTTTGTTAATTTTTTTCCCTCTCCTCTCCCCAGCTGTAGCAGGAGAGGGAAAGCAAATGACTTTGGTGAGTGCCTGGTGTTTGGCCAGTATCAAACCACAGCAGCAAGGTGAAAACGAGGGATTAGAGCTCATTACTGGTTAGTCAGAAAGATAAACATAGCAAACTCCAAAGAAAATATTTCAAAATTAATGTTTTGGCATCAGGAAGCTTCAGCCCACATCTTCTACAGAAAATGCCACACCAAGTGCTGCTAAACAGAGATGCAGAACTGTGAGAGCAGAAATTCCTGTGCCTCACCAAGGCATCAGCCTGTGGGCTGGAATTCACTGAGGTGAAGTGACCCAAGCTGATTTACCTTTGGTAAAGCTCGATTTTAGCTTAATCTTTCAAGGCAGTTTGCCCAACATTAGCTGGATTTTAATTGCTCCACATTTTTAAAGCAATCAAGTCTTCACAGGAACATCTGTGACAAAAATGGACAGAAATGGTGATGTTGGTGAAATTAAACAGCCTGTCTTTTCAGGACTTTGTCCTTGAAGGTGCAATTTTGCTCTGTTCCACCAGGCCCACTTCTCATTAGTTCATATGGAATCACTTTTGGAAGTGTAGTTTGACCTCATGGTTGTCATTATTCCTGTTTTGTCTGCAATTACCAACAGAGATCCATCTGGAAAAATCATGTACCCACTTTAATTTTCATTGACAGCTGAACCATCCCACGTTTCTAAAGGGGCAAGGCCTAGTAAACACATTTCTCATGTCTCTCTTCTATTTTATTTTTAATGTCACTTGAATGCTCACCTACAGACACCTCAGTAGGTAATCAGGACATCCTTAATTAAAAAATCTACTGAACTGGGACATCTTCCAGGGAAATGAATTAGGCCTAGTGGTATTTAATTATCCTGCTTAGAGAAGTTTTGGTTTCTCTTATCTACAATTCCACTGACTGTGTTTTTGGAAAGTCTGTCCCTACTGATAATTCTGTCTATCTGGGACAAACCCTGCTCATCAGAGTGAGTGGATGCTGCTCTTGGGTCTCTCCAGTCAAATTTCATATTTTCCAGAGCAGCTCCTTCAGTTATGTGCAAACCAAGGCCCTAAGCTGGATCTGGCCAAGGTAAAATTCACCCCTGGGCAGAGAATTTGGAGCAGGGAGATGCTTCCCATCATTTCTCAGAGCAGCTGAGGTGAGGAGTGGCCAGGCTCCTGTACCTCTGCAGTTTAGCTGTGGCACTGCACAGACTGCACGAGCTAAATTGTTGTGTCTTAATGCTGTTCCTCCCCAAATAGAGCTGTGTGGAGCTTGAGTGTCACTTGGCATTGAGTGCTGAATGGCACTGCTTGATCTGAGCTTTAAACTGGATCTGAAGGTCTGTACCTGTCACACATAAACTCCTCTTAGATCCACACCTCCGTGTTTTCCAGGGTTGTTGTCACACATGTGCAGGAAAAAATGAGAATCTGGGCATCAGGGCTGCTGCCAGAATTAATTTGTGGTGCCCAGTGTGGACTGCTGTGTGTGGTGACCTTGGACTTAGGCTAAAAATGTTATTGCAATAGAATAGTATTTTAATTAGCTGGGTCCAGTTTCAAGTGAAAGCACCAAACTTGCAAATCAAGCAGTTTGCTGTTAATTGCTGCATTTTAACATCTCTTATAATAAAAGATATTGTCTGTCTCTGCATAATTCAAAACATTAAAAATGCTGAACTAGAATGTCTGGAATATCTGCCAGCATTAGGAGTTTTTGGATAGGGGCTAAAATTTAAAAAAACCCCTGAGCTTCCCTCAAATTAACACACAAAAATTTTACTGTTGGAGATGTTATTTCTTAACTAAGAGGTACATACTTAAATTTTCTTTGAATAGGTCTTGTGACATCCCTGCTTTCCTAATTTTCTTGTCTGTCTCCAGCAAAAAAACTTTTTAATGTATCCAGTAGCTTGCAATAGTAAATTAATTTGCATTCTCTTGCTTTTTAAAGACAAACTATGTGGTCAATTTTGACTGAAAAACTCTTCATTTAAAAAGTTAGCATTTGCAAAATCAAACACCAGCAGCTCTGTAATTCCAGGGTCATTATTTGCTCTGGGAGCCTTCTTCCTCTCCCAAATGAGAGAGAGAGAGCTCTCCTATACAAAAATCAAACCCTGCAACCTACAGCAAGTGCATGTGAATTAGGAAGTGGAAAAGATCCAAGATTAGTTTCACACAAAAGTGAACCCAATTAGGCTGTTTCATTTCTCAGTGAAGGGTAACCCAGAGAAGTTAAGCATCATAGCAAATTTTCAATTAAGTACAAGAGTTACTTTTCTGTTGTAACAGTCACTTTTGGTACCTGGCTGTTCTAATCAGTGACATCCCTGGCATTTTAAAGACTGGCATGAATAATGTAAAGTCCTTTATTTCAGCCTTCCTGTTGTGATACTTGGCTTTTAGTCTTGAAGACTGCAGGAGATCAGGTTTTGTTAGTGCATCATCTGCAAAACAGTCCTGCTCATTTTGAAGAGCAGATGTCCAGGTAAGGGCCAGGTCCTAATTTGGGATGAGCAGAGGTAAATGTGCCCAGACTTGGTGCCCTCCAACTCCTGGGCCACCCTCAGAGGTTTCCAGGCTGGCAAGGGGAGCTCCCCAAGCTGTGTGAGCCAGTGTTACCCAAAAATCCTCCCACCTCACCCTCACACACAAAAATGAAAATGTGCTGCTCATGTCCATGCGCTTTTTGGGAGGGGCAGCCCAAACCAGTACAAACCCAATTTAAACTGGCATTCTGGTAGCCAAAAAGCAGGTTGGGCTGGGATCAATCAGCTTTCCCACTGAGTTAACACCTGCACAGGTGCTGAGCATAAAGGGAGCTGGAAGGCAGGCTGGGGTCTGTGGTCTCCATTCCCAAGCAGCTGCCTTCTACAGGACATTGATTTCTCCACAGGAATTGTCCCAGTGATAGGAAGGGCTGTCCTGGTACAGCAGCTCCAAGTACATTCAGCAGGCAAATACTGAAGCCAGGCACTCAGCCAGATTGGTTCATCCTTCATTAAACACAAAACCACGTTTCCCATAATATTTGTGTGAAAACATTAACCAAGCTCAATGTTTTGTGCTTTGGATTACCTTGAAAATCAATCTACCTTTTAATCTATTCGTTCTTGGTTTTCAAAAATTGCATTTAATGCTGGGTTTGGAGACGAGGAATTGCAGCAATATCTCTGGGCCTGGCCATATCTGAAATTTTGTTTGAGATCAAAACCTAGAGGAATGCAGGAGGGAAGGGGCTGGGGTGGCACAGCTGGGCTCAGACTCAGCCCAGGCTCCCCATGAGCTGGGGCAGCTTCTGCTCCTGTGGTAAAGATTCCTGGCAATCAAAGAGCACAAATGCAGAATGAATTTGCCTAATTGCATCCTTGCTTATGCACAAGTGGTGCATAATAGATATTTACAAATCAGACTGCTTGTCAGATATCAACACAATTTTATGTGTGGAAGATGGAGCTGTGCTAATTTTGTTTTATACTCCAAAATGAGAGTGAGCAAAATGAAATGAGGTTCAGTACTGACTGAGCAAACCTTTCCACTGTAGTTTGCTATAGACAAAAGAAGTACAAGTAACCCTCTTGGTTCATGGATGAGATCTGAAATAGGTTTTTTATAAGTTGGAGCTCGTGGTGCTGAGTAAAGAAGATGTGCTCTAACTCAGAGCAGGGCTATGGAGGGGTCTTGGTCATGGAAGCTTTTTGCACTCCTGGCTTGGACTGTGCAGGCTGGGGAACTACAAACTTTAAATCTTCAGGTTTAGCCCTGGATCTGCCATTTACATGCTTATTTCACTGGAAATATTTTCAAAAATAAAAATAGGTTTTTGCAATACTCAGTGTTCCTTACTGGGTCGAAGGGAGGAAGGGTAGAAAAGCAAGACTCAAACTATTGATTCTTCTAAGAGTTGTTTCACTTTCACTCCACGTATGAAATTGGACATTTAACTTAATAATGGATCTGGATGTGCTGCTTTGTTCACAGCCTTAATTTGGCATTTGTGGGGAGCTTTTGACAGAGGTAGTCGAATCCTGGAGGAAGGTGGAAAAAAACCAAGGCAAACACACAGACAAAACAAATCAGCAATAAAATCTGACATACTGATCTTAACTATTTTCTTGCACTGGAGCTGCTTTGGTGACCCTGGCAGCTTGTGACTGTTTGCTTTCTCCATGCTCAAGCAATCAGGTTTTATTTGCACCAGTGCCTGCCAGCAGCACTTCTGCAGCTGTGTTACAGACAGGCTGTGCTGAAATACAGGACAGGCACATTTTCTGAGACAGTCACATCACTCCTCTCTTCTCTGTCCATGCTCAGGGTCTTCCCCCTTTTCTACTTGGCCTCATCCCATCCCTTCAAATTTTAGTGACCCCATATCAGGCAATTTTTGCTCAGGAGATAAATCCTCTTGAAGGCATGAGAGAGCCTTGCTGCTGTGGGCTGCCCTTTCCCCTGCTCCAGGGTGTGAATTCCCCTCAGAAGAGGAGCTGCAGGGGCAGAGTGGGGTCCCAGGGTTTAATCCAGTGGCTCAGTGCATTGTGATCTAAAAGGCTTTTCTCCAGAGGGGAAAAATGTTTCAAAGGTTTAATACTTTGTAGAGATAAACTGTTCCTTTTAAAGTCATTGTTGTCTTGTTCTGATACATCATCTCCAAGAAATAATTCAAAGTGCTTTTATGTCCCTCTCTGTGCTGCCTGCAAGGGAAATATTTGAAGCAGGCTGGTGCTGTAATCCCAAATTCAGAGGGGGGACTTTGCTGAGGTTAGAGCTCACATCTCACTTTCTTTCCCCACCTACTTTTGTCTTGTGTTTTCTCTTTCTTTTGTTTTCTTTTCTTTCCTCAGATTATCCTAAGGTTGTAGGAGGTCAGAGCAAACATAAAGCACCTTTTTGAGAGAAACAGAGTTATTTGGTAAGGGATGATGTAAAGTAGCAGGAGTATTTCTGTGGGGGAGTTTGTGCCTTCCTGAAATGCTGCTTCCTGCTCCTCCCTTCCTACCCAGTGGGAAGGTTGGAAAGGGCCAGCATCAACACTTCCTGGGATATTGTGTTAAAAAAAAATTAGAAAAAAAAATCTGAATAGGAATGAAAGCAAAGAATTTCCAATCACCTATAAACCAAAATTAAACAATCTCAGATCTGTTGCAATATTTAACAGTACAGGAGAGATCAGCACAGGGCACAGCAGCTTTGAGTGTGCCTGGGTGAGTTTGAACAGGTAGGATGTTGCCAACCCAAATAATTGAAAAATGAGCTTTGTCTCTCTTTCTTTCTTCAAATAGATAAATTTCTTTAAACTGTAACTTTGCAAAAAAATGCAATAATGCTGTTACTGTTTAGGCTGGTTTTGTTTGCTTTTTTCCCCCTCTTTATTTCATTTTCTTCAAGGTACTCTATGAAGGAATGTATGTTAAACCAGCTAAACAAAAATGCAGTGATTTAAAAGGTAGGAGGCTCATAATGGCACCCTTCAGATTCATGCAATCCAAATTCCATGTTTGTCTTTCTTCTTTTATAGCAATATTTTCTTTGATTATTGCTGCCTTTAAATCTTGCAGCCACTGGACTCAATGACAGCTATTAGCAGGAAGGGAATAAAGAAGTGGGGCTGGGAGGACTCCACCTTTATTTTGTGTAGCTGAAAATAATAATTAGAAATTTAGAAAATAGCCTTTCTAAAAGAAGGAAGCAGTGGAGGGTAGTTTTGCCACACTCCTACATAGCTCAATATTTTCATACATTCTTAAGTCTCTTCCTTTTTTAATAAATCTTCCTTGGGTAAGTAAGATAAATTAATTCCATGAACACCCTCCATGTGATACACCTTCATAAAGACAAGGGATTTTTAACAAGGAGTAGAGGTATCTTTTTAAAGTTTTGGAACCTCTTCACGTAGGAAACTGAGACAATCCTGATGAATCAGGTCAATATTTCTGCTGAATGTTTAAAAGGAGTGCATATATATTTTATATGCCCTAATATTTGATCTTTTGCATATCTGGCTTAGCTGGATTATGTGATAAAAGTCCCATTTGATGCCTGGTTCCACCAGAGCTCAGAGCAGACACTGCTGGGTGTTGAGATCAGGTTAATAATACAAACTGCTTTTTGTGAGTCACTCCTAAAAGTAGCTTGGGATACTCAGAGGATGGGCCTGCCCTCCTCTCTGAAGCTTTATTTCCTCTGGAATGAGGAGTTGATTGCACTTGAGACTTGTTCTCAAGCCTGTGGACACTGCTGAAGGCTCAAGGAAAATTCCAACTGGGATTTTTCCCAGGCTGTTGGCTTTCTCAGCTCCAGCT
>JAOTIY010000695.1:7085214-7109287 GCA_027123655.1 Muscicapa comitata
CCAGATGTGCTGTGCCCGTGCCCCAGATGTGCTCTGTCCATGCCCCAGATGTGCTATGCCCATGCCCCAGATGTGCTGTGCCCGTGGCCCAGATGTGCTGTGCCCGTGCCCCAGATGTGCCCAGGCCCCGCCAGATGTGCTGTGCCCGTGCCCCAGATGTGCTATGCCCGTGCCCCAGATGTGCTGTGCCCATGCCCCGAATGTGCTGTGCCCGTGCCCCAGATGTGCTGTGCCCGTGCCCCAGATGTGCTGTGCCCGTGCCCCAGATGTGCCCAGGCCCCGCCAGATGTGCTGTGCCCCAGCTGTGCAGGGCCCCGCTGTTCCCGAGCTGTTCCTGCCTCCAGCGTCAGTCACGGCACCACCTCGGGCAGACCCCGGGCTGTGTCTCCTCCCCTCCCCGGGGGCAGAGCCCTGGCACAGGGGCAGGGAGGTGACAAACCAACCCCCCGGGCACTCAGGGAGGGTCAGGCAATGAGCCCTGAGGGTCAGGAAATAACAGAGGGGATGGAGGGAAGCAGGCAGCGATCAGTGTGGGAATGTTCGGTGCCATCCCATTATTCCCCATTCGTCTCCTCACAGGACAGGGGCCGAGCCCAGGGCAATGGCCAGACCATGGGCTTCAGTAAATCAAAGGCAAAACTTCACCCTGCAGCCCTCAGTGACCCTGGAATTTGGAGCTTCAGGACATCATGGGGACCAGGATGGTGAGCAGGTGTGAAATACTCCCCTGTGGCACTGCACAGAGCCCAGCCTGTGTGAGGGGTGTGCTGGGATCCCAGCAAGGGGTGAGGGACAGGCCTGGGCTCTCTCCTCCAGCTCTCCTTGGCTGCAGCACTGGGCTCACTCCCAATTCACCCGGCTGTGCCTGGCAGGGATGCCCGGCTGGGGGATGTGGGGGATCTCCAGTCTCCCAGCTGCATCTGGGTCTTTGCCACACACACCTGGCACAGCTCTGCTGCCGGCACAGGCAGCTCCCCTTCCCTCCCAAAATCCCGTCCCTCCTTTGAGACAACCCCACGGGGGCTGCCTGCCTCAGCCAGGGCCAGGGGCAGCGCTCATGGACCTCCCTCCATCCTCAGAGCTCATCCTAAAACCGTGGCAATGCTTCAGCTCCCCGCTGAGAAAATCAAGCAGCACTGTGTGGTTTATAAACCTTCAGCTGCCTGTGCAGGAGCGGCTGCAAAGGTCCTGCCTGATGTCCCCACCGCCCCCTGCTGAATGCTTTCATCCTTTAAGCCTGATATAAATAGAGATTTCTATTTTAAAGCTTTTTATAAAAAGCTTTATATTTTTTACATTTTATATTTTATGTTTATATATTTATATATTTATATATTTATATATTTATATATTTATATATTTATAAGTATGCATCTAAGTGATGCAGCACAGAAATTAATCTTCCTTGTAATCTCCCAGGTCACTGCTCTCATTTAATATATTATTCTGATCCACTTGAAGAGCATGACAGGGAAGTGGACAGCTTAGCTTTCAGTGTGGCAGCCTGATACAGCCTTAATTTATTTGAAAAGAGAAGAAAAGAAGCATATGAAACAACTTCAAACTCATTAAAACTCAACTCCCAATGCAGCAACCAGGCTAGAAATAGTGGCTGCAGCTTTTAAAGGAGAAGCTGGGACATTTCCCACATTTCCTCTGGCCACTAAAATGTTCTGTCACTGTGGCTTGAAGGCGCCAGTGGTGCCACTGGGGTTTCTCTTCTCCATGCAGTGTTGGCAAGGGATGGTTTATATCCAAAAAAATGCTGCTTTGCTTCTTTTTTTTCTTTCCTTATAAAACTGTGTCACTGCTCACAAATCTCACACCTGATTTTTTTTTTTTAAAGTCAGTTTAGTTACATTTGAGAACCTGCAGGGATGCAAAGGGGAATGACTCTGAGGGAAGCATGTTTGAGTGGACTCAGCATTCATAACTGAGGTCTCAGCACCTGCAGAGAAACCTCTGGCCACTTCATTGAGATGCTTAACCAAGAATTCAGCTCTTTTAATTTTTGTTTTAATTCACAAGGGAATTTTGTGAGACTCTCCTCTTCCTCCTTTGTCCCTCATAGCTGTCCTCAGCATTCAGAGGCAGTGGAGCTGTGCAAGTTTTATTGTTCACAAGACTAAGTGGGGAGATGTTGGCACCAGGGGAGTGTTACCTGTCTGAAACAGCTATTACTGCTCAAACCTATTACTGCTGTAGGAGCTTGGGAGAGGCAAGACCTGGAGTCCAGCTAAAGAATCTCTTAAAGAAAGGTTAAAAGGCAAAGCATTTAGCTGTAGCTAAAACAAGAATAAGGCTCCTTCTGCCCTGTGAAGTCACAGAGTTGTGATGCATTTCCTTCCTCCCTGCAAACACTAGGATTGCTTCACTTTAGCTGGCATCAGAAAGGATTTGGGAAAAGCAGAAACTATGGAATACTCTTCAAGATAAAATGGGAGTCTAGCTCAAAATTAGTAGGAGTCAAGATCTTACCAGCTGCATCCGAGGGCAGATCAAAGATAGTGCAGAGGAGAAAAATAATTTATCTGTCATGAAGACAGACTGAAACTCAGTGAAGCAGCTCAGAGAGAACTAGAGCAGTGGATAATTATCCTGGAGCAAAGATCTAAATGTAGGAATGATGAGAAAAGTTTCCATGGGCTGTGATAGCAATAAAGAATTAAAGTATTTAAGCAATATGTGATGACAGACAGTGCATATCCAGAGAAACAGAGCATGCCTCAGGGAATGCTGTAAAGCGTCCTGACAACAGGTTCACATTCAGATTGCTCCAAGTCTTATACCTTTATCTATCAATCTTTGAGTGATTTTAATCACCCAAAAAAGCACTGCCCAGAGTATCCTGTGAAGGAGCTTGAGACAAGTGATTGGAGCAGAGAATCTGCCACTCTGCCTTCTGTGCTCTGCTTCTGTTGTCAGCCTAAAATGTACTTTACCTTTGCACATAAAAAATGGATTTCCTGGGGTGCACATGCTAGACTATTCCAACCAGCCAGCAGAAAAGGCCAGCACAGTTTTGTTTCAGACTCTGCAGAAGAGCAGAATGTATGTCATGGTTTCCACAGGCCAAGAATTATTTGAATGTTAGAGCTTCACCATAGTTTCCAAGTGCAGAATCAAGGAGGAGAAAAGCAGATATTATTTTGGGAGTATCAGGTTAAGTAAAACCAGATTCTTTATAAGAAAGTGTTTTGAAGATATATTTCTCCAAGAGAAAGAACATGGAAGACCATCTAGAAACAAAGCAGAGATGTGTTTAGAATCTAAGTTTCTTCTGCAGGATTGCACTCAGCCTGTGCCTGCTCCATGGCCTGGCTGCTCTGACAGCAGCAGAGGCACACACAGAGTGACCAGTGTCCATCTCTCATTCCTCAGGAATCCCTCAGCAATAGGAGCTTGCCTGGGCTCTGAGCTTTCTTTGAGAGCCTAAAAAACCAAAACTTCTTCCCCCCCACATCCTGAAATCCTACCCTGGCTGCTGCTTCCAGACATCTCCCAGGTAGCCACGATGCAAATTGGAAAGCTGCCTCTCAGTGCTCTGCTGGTTTAATTGCTAAATGAAGATAAGCACCTGACAAAACTGTTAGCACCGTGACTCAGAGCAGATGCACAGATGCTTATTCATTCAAAGAGACAAGATTTGTAATTAGCTGTGGGTTTGACTGTGTGGGCTGCTCGAGCAAACGTCTGTCTCAGAATGGCTTTGCATAAAAATCAAACCCTGCTCTTAACTGCTGAAAATCTGTGATGCAGCCCAGTGAATTTAGCCAGGCTTCTGACGGATATTTTATCAGCTGGGGCTGAGCATTGCTTGACTCCCATTCTGTGGCCGATTTGGGTAAGTGTTGGTTCACATGGGCAAAGAGATTTCTTTGGTGTGTACAGGCAGTGGATCCTGACATGTGTAAAAGTAATTTTTGCATGGGGATGGTTGCAAATCATCCACCAAACCACAGTCAGGACCCTGCACTTTGAACTTGATACTGGTGTTAAAGAGAGTGATGCTCAAACCAGTATAAACCAATACTAAGCAAAGCATACAGAGTGGGGTTTGGCTGAACATGAATTTGCAGTCTTTGCATGCAAGGTGCAGTATTCTGGAAAAACCTTGCATGATTTCCTGACTCTGATCTTTTCCATGCAACAACATTCAAAAGACAGCAATGAATCACATTTTTGTGACATTCCTTTAGCAGAGGAGAAATGTTAGATCTGCTTTAAAAGAAAAAGGAAACCCAGAACACATGGCTCCCTTAGAGCTCCCTCCACTTTACAGGAGTTGTCACAGCCTGGTGAACACTTAATAACAGACAAATTGATAAGTGAATTGGATAGATAGAGATCCTCTTATTGACATCCAAAAAAGCTTTAAAAAGCCTCCCTACTTTAGACTGTAATAAAAACATCAGTAAAGACACACAAACACTGCAAAATGTATCTGAAGTAGGGTATACTGGTCTCCCTCACTTTTCTGAGTTTCCCAGGAATCTGAATCCTCACATGAATATTTTACAGCTGTTTTGACAGCCAGTGCATAAACATACAGAATAAATACAGCTATCAGCTAAAGAGTATCTCTAGACATTGTCATTTTCATTTAAGCTTGCTGATGATATACAAAATAATTACAGAAATATATTTAGTGCAAGTAATGCTTGTTGCTATGGTATATTAGAAGATTAAAAGCATAAATTCCCTCATGGGGGGAAAAGACTGTAACATGCAAATACTTCAGGCAAGTGGGAAAAGCTGTCTCTCTCTTTGCCAGTGAAAATGCCTCCCCAGAAAGGTGTCTTCAGATGCCTGACTTCATTTTATTGATGCAAGGCTTCATTTTATGAATTACTTATTGTTTTATCAAGAATGCTCAGAAATTCTTCCTTGTATTGCTCACCTGTTACTAACAAACCAGTCCATACTACTAGAGAAGATTCTGAGTCGTCCAATTAATATCTCAGGTGCAAACAATCACTCCCTAAAAACGTGTGAATGTGTTTAATGCTGAAAGGATTTTCTATAAAGTTGGGACTTTGAGGAGCACAGTCACAGCAGCAAAGGGCAGAGCAGAAAACAGCTAGTGTGTATATATGTATTTATGTATATATGTATATTTATTGTTATATATATGTATTTTTCATCTTTTTGATTGTAAGGAAGCAAAGTGTTTGAGAAGACTTCCAATAGGAAAGAAAAGGTGCATGGGATCCAAAGACCCCACCTTTGTTCTGAACCAGATAGGGCTGTTTTAAAATTGGCACATAGGAGCATGAATTAGTGTATAACACCCAGGAGATCTGGGGGTACAGTTCTGTCTCCAAAACATTATTAACATTACTTTATTATAAAAAATCCAGCTACATTTTCCCAGTTACAACAAATGTCTGCTACAAAATAGGTCAGGTATATTCATACTGTGCTCTAAATAGTTGAGACATTTCATATAAATTGTACTAAATAATTTGTTAATTGAACCCTACCAACTTATTCTATAAC
The DNA here is from genome assembly GCA_027123655.1 of Muscicapa comitata. Classification (NCBI taxonomy): domain Eukaryota; kingdom Metazoa; phylum Chordata; class Aves; order Passeriformes; family Muscicapidae; genus Muscicapa; species Muscicapa comitata. The sequence continues at coordinate 7,090,714 of JAOTIY010000695.1, forward strand.
ATTTACCCCAACAAGGCAAAGACAACGTGGATTAAGTCTCCATCTGAGCAAATGCACCTTTAAAGGAGAGGGGGGAAATCTAGAGCTGCTTGCATGCCACTAAGGACATAAACCAGGCTTTCCTGAATAATTTAGGATGACAAATCACCTGACTTTGAGCTGGCTGTGGCACACAGAGACATTCCTGTGCATTACAGGAGGTGCAGGCTGGTACTTGTTCTGTGGCAGATTTTCCTCTGTGTGTCCTTTCCTGTGGTTTGTCTTATTCCTCCTTGAGGGAAGCTGCTCTTCCCCATTTCCATGTGCTGATGGGGACAGGAATAGTCTGAAGCAGGGGTACAGGGCAGTCACAGGTCCTTATGATCTCTTCTGCACCCAGGACAACTCTTAAAAAGGAGTGTGAGCTCAGGAAGCAGCTGCTTTTATAAAATTCTCTCCACCCTGAATGGAAAAGATTTTAACTTCTACCTTTTTAATGCTTATTCCTGTGCTATTTATAAGAACTTGTTTGGCAATCCCAGTATTTTATAGCCATAATTACTCCAAAATGAGCATCATTGCCTTTTACATGGGCTATATAATACACATATACAGCAGAACAGACTGAGCTACTTCTGCAGTGGAGCTGTACCAGGGGTGAAGCTGATGTGGTGGCTGGAAACTGGAGATCACAAAACTGGGATTTTGTTCCCCTTGGTCTCATTTCCAGCACAATGGCCTGAATTTTCAGTATCTCCACTAGTGTATCCACTAATATTTCTACCAGACAAAACATGATGAATAAGATATCCAGTGGTGTTTTTTTAATTGCTATATAGTATTAATAATTCATTTATAGAAAAAAAAAGTGATGTTCCTATTTAGTTTTTGGATCATGTGGTTGTGCCTTACTTTTATTTTTCAGTGCATTTCATGTTTTATACTCTTATAAATCACTTAAGCTCAGTGCTTATGATGAAAATACCTGTATATGAGTCACTTTTTTTTTTATCATAGAGGTCTTTACATGAGAAAAGACCTTTAAGATCAAATCAAACTATTTACCCAGCACTGCCAGATCCACCACTAAACCATGCCCTTCAACCCTGCATCTACACATCTTCAAAATAACTCCAGCCTTGGTGACTCCACAAAGCTTTTTAAAGCCAAACAACATTTCTTGCCCATAAAATGAATAAGGATTATTATTTAAACTTCACACATGACTTTGGAAGTCACACAACCTGCCCCAGCCTCAGGGCCACCTCCTGCCTGTGCTCCTCCCAGCCCTGACCTCCCTGATATCTGTTCCTTGGAGCCACGAAGGAGAAAGTGGCTTTTGCAGCAACATTTCACCTTTGACTCCATATTTGCATTTTTACAGCAGCAAGTTGTCATTGATTTCCACTGATTAAATGAAAAGCGTTGGAACCCAATAAAGGTTGGGTAGGAAAAATAAATTAAGTCGTTTTAGAAGAATCAAGGTCAAGTGAGGAAGGCTGGACAAGTAGGTGTTTGCTTTTTTTTTTTTTTTTTTTTTTTAATAATGCAGGACAGTCTTTAAAATGTTCTGTATGCATTGATCAGGGTGGCATCTGAACTGGGCAGGAACTGACAAAGCAAGAGAGGAAAAAAGTGCCAAGAGCCCTACCCAGCCCTGTGGTCTGGTTTGCTCCAACAGTTTCTGGAGCTGCAGGTGAGAATTTTGCACTTATTTTGCACATATTCAACAGACAGTTGATGTACGTGTAAAATCATCTTATGAAATGGGATTTTTAGATCTTAAGCATCTTACTGTAATTACTGTGCAAGCTTCTGACAGAAGGATTTAAAAAAAAAAATAATAGAACTACTGGATGCATTTGGGGGCACTAACATAATAGTGTGAGGTTGATATTAAATGCACAAACATATTAGTAAACTGAAAGCTTTAATTCTTCAGTTGGATAGCACAATCTGTTATCCTAAATTAAATTTCCAAAGGAGTATTTTTTTCAGATATTACATACTTCATAGCTGACAGGGACACTATCTAATTAGCTATTTATATGCAAGGCATACCAGGGGATAATTAGAAACATGGATTATGCAAAGGCAATCAGACTGGCAGAGGGCAAAGGAAGCTAACATATTAAATCAAATTTGTATATATGCTTATATAGTTTATCAGGTGTCATTTGGGCTGTATTACCTTAATGCTTCATTTAATATGTTGTTACACATATTACTGTAATCTACTAATTTGTAAATTAAACATAGGCTTTCCTAAAACCGGTATCTATTGGCCCAAGGAGTCAGATTAGCCTGCAGAAAAAGGCTTAATTAAGGTACATATGTATCCTGCCCCTTGGGAGGTGCCCAGTACATCTCAATTTGCATTTGTCACTGGTCACACAGAGGCTTTGTGGGCTCCTGCCTGCCTTCTCTCCCACTCAATATTTCCAAAGTGATGGTGAAATGAGGGGGTGGCTGTCTCCAGGCCAGGCAAAGAGAGGGGGAATGGGAAAATATTCTTTTATTGAGTCAGGAAGAAGAGTAAAACAACATGTCTGAGTTCCAGCAGGTGAGGAAAGACGGGCACTTGCTGTGTGAAGATGTTCAGGCACCTCCTCTGACTAACGGGCGTGGGAGGTGCTGCAGCAGCTGAACCCTCTGTGGTGGTTTGGTATTTGGTCAGTGTAACAGGGAGTTTAAAGGGCTCGTTCAGCCAGGTGGTGACCACACAAGGGACAGCTGGAAAGTCTTTGACATCTGCAAATAGATAAGTTTTTCTCCCTTTGTGGCCGCCTCAGTCAAACAAATGTTTTTTAAAGAGTTGCTCAGGATGCGTTAGGTCTACAACAAACATGCACCTGCTGATGTGCCCTGGTTTTGGAGGCAGGCACACACTGAACTCACAAGTCCATGCAACACCAGCCAAACCCCATTGATGGGCACCCCCTTCTATGGGGGTTCCAAATTCCCGCTGGAGCACCTGATTGGTTGGGGCCTTAGCCCCGCCCAGCTCACTGACCAATCAGATGTCTGCATTTGGGATGAATGGGATTGGCTGATTGAGTTCGATTGAGTTCCAATCTAACCTGGAATTATCTTACCCAGGACTCATTTATTTCTATTCTCTAGTGAACCAGGCTGGTCCGGGTGAGGTCTGCTGTGGCCAATCTGTCTGGGAGCTTACACACCAGCTCCAGCTGTCACACTGATGAAAATCAATGCAAGTTTTTCTAAACTTTTGAAAATTTGACAAGTTTAATAGTTTCAGTTGGCGAGTCAACAACAGAACCACAAACAGCTTCTGAAATCTAGATGATGCTCCTTCTGCTGGGTTAAAAGACTGTGTCTAATCTGCTTTTACTCCGTTTATTAAACATTCAGAAGTTGTCTCTTCAGTTTATGGTGAAAGAAGGGTAAATTCTTATAAGGTCTAATTGTAGGAAAATCATGTAACAAAAGCAAAGGATGGCAAGAGATACAAGTAATTGTGTCTACAGCACAGATGAGAGTGTGATTTTTTTATCTGGGTGGAAAGAAGTATCTGTATTGTTCTTCGTCCTGAATGATAATTAAGGTAAACAGTGAAAGAAAATGCATTTTAGGTTGATTCAGTCCATTTCTTTGGAGGAATTCCTGCTGTTCTCTTTCATTTTCTTCTGATAGTCTGGGGCTAAGAATTTAGGGATCATTAGTACTGGGTCTTGGATAGCTGCCAGCAGATTTTTTTTCTCAGAAAGAGCTGATGTGATCATGGAGGAGTGTAGATATGGCTGACACTGAAATTGCATTTGAAAAACTCCTCAAATAAAATATTTTCCTCCTTACATCTGAATGGTTCTAATCTATAGTGACTCCTATATTCAAATGTGAATTTGGGTGAGGGACAGCAGATCTTTACAACTTGAAATTGCTCTGATGGTGCTCATCCTCCAGCAGATTTCTCATGGGAATTGGTGGCATGCTGCTTCTGACACAGTGAGCTGCCAGATCATCACAAACTCTCCTTTTATTCATGGTTTAGTCCTAACTTAAATAATATTACTGGCATATGAATGTTGGCATAGCTGAATACAGAATTTACCTCCTGGACTTTTGTATGCTTTTAATATTTATGCGTTGGTCTTTTCTAGAAGAATATTTGTCATCTTAACTGGATTTCTGGAGGGGAATCAATGGATCATTAGTTTTAATTATAATATATCAATGTCATGCTGGTACAATTTCTATCTAATTAAATTAATGTCAGTGATATACAGTACTGCCATCACTAAATTCTTGATGATAACTATAAACACCAAAACCTGTTTTCTTTACGTTATTCCCAGATTGATTTATCCAGTACAATCCAATCAAACAGGCACCATTTTAAAAGTAATTTCATGTTAGTGCTGGATGAGGTGCAGCTGTGCTGGCCCATCCAGCTCTGAGATGGGAACACCTGACGTGGCAAGTAATATACAGATGATGTATTGTGGATAAAGGATTGGACTGGGAGTCAGGAAATTGAGTTTTGTTCCTGATGTTGCTACTTCATTGTAGATTATCTTTTTCAAAATCAATTGCATCTCAGCATCTTTATTTGTCAAGTTGCTTTCTTCATGAAATGACTTGATATAAGCAAGAAAGCTGCTTTATAATATATTTTTGTTGTTGTTAATAATAGTGTGTTTCCTGTCAAGCCTCTTTGGCTGGATCAGGCCTGGGGACATCAGTAACTTCTGAGGAAAAGCCACAGACATGGAGCTGCCTGAATGTCTGCAGTGATTGCCCTCAGCTTAGAAATCCTGAAATCAAACTATCCCAACCAATTTCCCTTCTGCACATGACAGCACCAGCAAATGTCAAAACAAATAGGTTAAGTTGGTAGCCACTGACAAACAGAGCAAAACTGATAAAGGGTACAATAAGTCATTTCTATTACTACCTCAGGCATGGGCCACATATATTTGATATAATAATAATAATAATAATAATAATAATATCAAGGTTAATAGTTTGCATGGAAAGTAACCAGTATTTTACTGTTTGAAGAAAGCATTTCTGAAGTACCAACCTGCAGCACCACTTGTGCTGACACCAGAGTCTAACCTTTGCACAACAGCAAAATTCAAAGTTTTCTTTTTGCAGGCAAAGAAATCTGCTCTGTAAGAGTAGTTTTATGTCCTCCATTGATGAAATCTTCACAAGATATAATTGCAGTCATGTTTATTTCCTGAGTCTTCTTGGGAGAAGTTTGCAGACTTCCTTTGCTGGGGAATGCTCTCAATATTTTTTTCTTTGCAGCACATGAAGTTATTGGAAACATCTCCAGTTTTGCTTCTCAAAGTTTCACAAAAGATTCAGGCACAATGGCTGTGAAAAAGTTGAAATATAATTTGGACTGTATCTATTTCTGTCCTAAGAGCAAACCGTGGTGAGCTGGCTGTTTGGAGAGCTATACAGGATGATAAATCACATTTTAGTGCATCACCACTAATGGTTCAGCAGAACTTCTTTAGCAAAGTTGAGGATTTTTGTAAGTGCTTTAAAAAGAAACATATTTTCATACAAGTAGTCAAATTAAGCCCAGGAGCATCTTTAATTAGCTCCTACTCTTTTTTTGTTTTTTTTTTTTTCTTTTATGTATCTTTTCATGTAAACATTCATCTGGTTTCGGTGACCAAAGTGTGAGTGCTTGGTTGCTAAGGGTTTTGAAAAACTCACAACTCCTTCTTAAAAACAGAGCACAAACAAGGTACAACAGGAGAGTGATAACTTGTATAAAACTATCCCAGAATTCTCTACCTGAATCTGACTCTATAGGAAGAATAAAGCCTAACCAGAGTGGATTTTTGACATCACAAAGTGCATTTCAACTTTTTGCCACTGTGGCTTCCCTAGAGCTGCTAGTGATGCAGCTTCAGGCATTGCCTTGTGCACACATGCAAAGCAACACCTTAAAATGCCCAAAAAGTGGGCATTAAGTTGTTGAAGGAATAAAAAGCACAACACCTAAACCAGAAACCTTGGTGTGATAACAACACCTATAAACCATAAAGAACATTTACAATGAGAGAGGAGTCCTTCTTGAGGAAGATATAATGGACACACAGTTGGACTCAATGGTTCTAAAGTTCTTTTTTGGTCTAAGTGATTCTATGATTCTCTGTCATAGTGGTTGAAAATCACCCACAAGTACATTTGCTGTAGCAGCAAAAGAAATGCTTCAAATGATGTCTGCCCATGCAGAAAAATGTCAGCGAGTGTTTGAATCAACAAAAACATTTAGAATTGCCACAAACTGCACAGCCTGGGTGGATCACAGCAGACTTGAGCCACAGAGGACTCAGTAATGTGCAGAAATCCCAAGCTATGTAATCGGTGGCAAAAATTATTTTTCCTTGGCCAGTGTTTATTTTGTCATTATTTTCTCAGCCTCCTTAAGTACATGTCAGCATTGACCATTAGAGAGATAAAAGAGCCTGAGCAGATCAGTATCAGGCTGGAATGCTGTCTTCAGTCTTTCAAAAGAGAGAGATTAAACCTCTCTGCTGGCTCATTCATGTGGTAAATATGATGAAGAAGGAAAGCAGAAAGTTTTATATAAAATTGATGGCATTTCCAGAACAGAAAAAACATGGGAGTTTATGCATTGGACCAGTGCAGTGTCTGTGTAGCCCATATCTGTCACAGAAAGGGTTTACACCACAGGCTTCACATGCAAACACAAACAGAAAGCAATTATAGTCTAAGGAACTCTAGGGGGAAAGTTTCACATGTTCAAAGACAGGAAAAGATCTATAAACTCTCCCTGAAGCACAGAAGTTTATATGCCCTCTAAAGCATTTAAGGGCTGAGGTTTTTGGTTTTAATTTATTATCACAACACTAGATATTACTGATATTCTTGCAAATGTGTAATCTCTGTAACTCCACAATCATTTTTGGACTCAATAGATGCACTGAGCCAATAAATTCTCTGGTCTGACTCTTCATTTTTGCCATCAGTTCAGGGAATGACCCTTGGTGCTGCTAGAGAGAAGCGTGTGAGCTCCTCAGCTCTGCTCCTGCTCTGCACAGTGGGATCAGTGGCTCGGGCAGTGCAATAGTGGTTGTTCCTCAGAGCACCCACATCCTCCATGCAGCACCCACATGGATTCCTGGGCTGGGCACCCACCCAGGGGCAGAGGGGAGCACAGTGTCACTCCTGGATTTGCTCCTGGCTCCGTGGCAGTACAAGGGATGCTGTGCTGCTCACACAGGCCAAGAGCTGCCCATCAGACCCAGGTCTCTGCCAAGTGATAAACATGACACAAACCCACAATTCATCCAGTAGTGTGCAGTAATAAAGGACTGCTTTGTGGTTCTTTAATCTCTTTTATGCTGTGCATGAAATTAACAGGAGGAGGAAAAGCAGTGAATGGGATGCTGATAGATTACTAATAATCAATGTGTATCATACCAAACAGATGTAACTAAGGGGAGTCAAGGGAGTATCTTTTTTTATTCATGTTCTTTCTAGCTGCCTAAATGTGACTGTTATATTGAACTGCAGATTGATATTTCCTGGCAGCATATTTAAATAAAAAGAAGTTAGAACAAAAACTTTTGCCAGGAAAATTCTCAGCCCGAGACTGTTCACATTCATTTTGTCTCTCTTTTGTGACTGAGTGGGTTACTCCAGCCTTGCTCACAGCCATTGGTTGGTGACTCTCCTCCCTCTTGCAGGCATGGAACAGAAGAAGCTGTGTAAAATGGAGGAAGTTTTTGGAGTGCCAAACAGGCATGACAGAGAAATCTAGTCCATGATTTGAAGGCTGCTGCAGGTGTTGAACCTTCTTTATCTCTCCAAGGAGTGAAGGTTGCTAAGTGACCAGTTCTACTTCCCCAATACTGAATCAACCAAGCAGTTTATTGCTGCCTCTCTCTGTTGGGTCCCAGATATGCTCTGAGAGTCAGGATGCACTCGAGTGCAGCCAGAACTGTGCTTGGCACTCCAGCCAATAGCTCCCCCATGGATGTGCTTGGAGCTTGCTGTGAAATCCATGGCAAGCAGAGCTGGCTCTCATTATGCTAAACAGCCCTTCCACAAACACCTGGAGGCAGCAAATAGCTCAGCGTGGGATGTCAGAGAGGGGCTGTGCTCTGGTTCCCTCTGGGAAGTGTGTGATGATGTGCTGCTGCCAAAGGCTGTTTTGTAAAGGAATATTGAGAGAGAAAGGTCTGACCCATTCACCATCAACTCCATCCATGTTATAAATGCTAAGGAATAGAGCTGCAATAAGAGCTTTATGTCTGCATTCCCAGTGTCACAGTGTGCATTTCAGGAGTGCTTTGCATTGGCAGTCGAGTGCAGAACACAAATGAAGAAGAAATGAGCATCTGACTCTGCTGCAAGCTGTGCCAGGGACAAGCAACCTTCTGCTCTGCGTGGGGAGCATGAAAGTAACAGCACCTGCCTTGCCAAAGCCAGTTCAGGAGCTGTGTAAAAGAGTATTAATGCCCCTAGCTGGCAATGTGCAAACATGGGTTTGTTTTATTAAAATAATAATATTCATGTGCCTATATTTTGATGAGGTGATAAGACGTACCTTTCCCATCAAGTGACTGTAAAAGCTGATGTGATGAAGTTAAAGATTTCTTCTCTTTCTGCACAATTTTGAGTAAGGATTTATTTTTCTTAGTTTGCAGTGCATTGGGAGATTGTCTTTAAATGCAGGTGCAGGTACTGAGAGTGCAAATCAGGTCCTCAGTTATTCAGAGAGGTAAAACTGTGCTGTATAGGAAAGATCTTGTGTAGCAGTGGGGTTTGGGGCAGAATTAGGGCTGGGATGAGCTGGACATTCTGGAGAAGATGGAGTTGAAGGCAGTCTCAAGAACAAGTTACATCCTCACGCAAGGAATTCTGATTTCCTTTATTTTAGGTGGAATCATACAATATATATATTCTTAGCCTGTTGCCACCTGTCATGAGGCTATTTGGTGTCAGGTATTCTAACCTATCATTTATTAACCTCCAGGTCCATTTCCAGCCTGGTTTGTGAGGCACATGTGGGGTTATGCTCAAGTGCTTTAAATTAACAGCTTCTCATAAGAAACTCCTGGGTTTTCTTGAAGCTGTGGCCTCTGTTCTTGATTTTGGCCAATTGCTTCCATGCATGTTCTTTTCCCTTAATGTATTTCTTTTCAGTGTCTGTCTCCTAGTGTTTTTATTATTTAGCAGACAACTTAGCATTCACATGAAGTGCCTATAAAGAATCTGGCTTATGTGGGAGTATCTTCTAATAAAATATACTGGACAAGGAGGACTCTGACAAGTGTGCCAAATAAGAGTAGTAGATTTACAATCTCTAACTACAAAAAAACAGAAGGTAAGTTACAGGAGCAACTGAATCTCAGACCCCAAATGGTGACCTGAGCTTTGTGTAGAGATTTTTTAAATATTTTGAAGATTGAACCCACCACAGTGGCTGTCTGTAACCTCCACCACAGCAGAGGGGAGTTCACCCCCTCTCCCGCATTAAAATAACATTTTCCCCTCAGGCCCATACCCAACAGAAAGTTCCAGAGTGGGCAGCACGTGGCTGAGAGTGCAAAATTCTGAACCCTGAGAGCAAAGCACGAGGCAGCTCCTCACCCTTCAGTTAATGAGCAAACAGGCCAACATCTCCAAATGCACATCATAAATCCAATTAGTGATATGTATAACATTGATCTGCATACCTGAAGGAAGAAAAACTCCCTCTGAGAAATGCTAGAATTACTGGCTTTGGAAAAATAAAAGATTATTCTCTAAAGCAAATCTCATCTTTTCTGCTGCAATTAGCTGGGGTGTTTGAAATTGTTTATCCCAAGCCTTTAAAAGTCTTTTAAAGTATCAAGTGGCTGACTCTGTACTTGGCATCAAAATACAGCTTGCTTCAAATCAAAAGAGTTTTAAGATTCTGTTTAGTTCCACTGAGTTGTTCTGATGAAGCAAATCTTTAGGCTGATGTTACCAAACCAATACACTTATTTTTATAAAGCATAAAAGGACAGAAAATCTGTGATTCTGTATGTCTGTGAAGTATCAAACACCTTTTCATGGTTCATAAACAATCAATAGTAGGAGTACTTGTTAAAGTTTCGTTTGCAAACAGAAATCTTTGGCATTCACATAATGTCTTGCATGATTAAGTGCTTCAGAGATTTTAATTTGAGTTGATTTGAATCAGTAAAACGATATTGAGAGAGATCTGTTTAACACTCCACAGTGAATAATAATAATAATATTAAAATTGTACATACCAGTATTTCAAATTGCATTTGTAGGAATTATATTATATTAGTTTTTACTGGATTGAGCAGTGCTCTGAGTTCCAGTTCTATGTCATTAAAACCTGTCACTGAAAAGAAGTGTGTTTAGAACTGTAGCTGTTTGTTTTATGCTCAAAGAGCTATGGAATGTTTAACATATGTTGGAACAAGTCATTTGTAATCCAACAGGCATTCAGTGTTTTAAAGGAAATGTGTGGCAGAAATATGTCTAATCTAATTACAAGGAACTCAGAATTCAGCAGAACTGCAGATTCAAGCAGAAGTTCTGGAAAGATGTGCAAAAACTGTTTGAGATTTATTTTTCCTTCTAAACTTTGGGTAAAGCTGAAGTCTGTGTGTTTGATAGCCTTGGAAAGCAGGGTGCTACTCTCTGGCAAGCACTCTGGGGAGCTATTGTCATAGAAATAAGCTCTCTAGAGGCATGACTTGATTTCTGACTTGATTCAAATTATTTCAATATTAAATTCTTTCCTGAATTTAATAAATAAACCTCCTTATAAAACTTTTTTCAAGCCTCACAACTGAAATGCTGCACAGCAAATGTGCCTCAAAATTCCCAATGGCCAAGTTCTTCCAAAGCTTAATGGACTTTCAATAAGGTGTTGTGATTTCAGAGGGAAAATTATAATTTGGCCTGTAGTATGGTAGACAAAAACTGTTTAATTTAGAAATTAGCATGTCTGTGTGTATTTCTGTACGTGTGTCTATAATATTCCTTCAAATATTGATGAAAACACAGTCTATGAAATTTTCAAGTTCTACCCTCCAAAATAATAATCCTTGTTCTAACACAATTTCCCATACAACCATTGCTTTGGCTACAAATCTGTCACATTTACTATCTACTTTCTAGTTTGAATGGAGTACTTGGGATCTGGAAATTCAGGTAAATAATTTCTGTTGTTTCTCACCAATATGGCCAGGCATTCTTGCAAAAATGTAGGGAGTTTGCTGGCAGGGAAGATAATTTTCTAGCTTTGCTAGAAAAGAATTGTTGCTAGGTTATCTGACTGTTTATTCAGGGATATCACTGGAAGGTAATTTTATCAGATCATATTTGTGAGGAAGACTGAAGAAGACTGAGTATTTCTCTTCAAAAAACCCAAACAAAAGGCACAAGTAGCAAGCCCACCTGCAGCACATCCATATTTATTTGTCATGGTGATGCCAAAGCCAGGCAGCAGCCAGTGCTGAGCCATCCATCAGCTGGGCACAGCACATACTTATCATTATTAGCAAAATGGGGATTGATGGCTCTTGAGCACAGTTCTGAGTTATCAAGTTTTCCACTGCTCTTATCTTTGTGAAAGGGAAGCACCAGCTTCTCAAGGCTGTGACACAGGTGACCATGACCGTGGCCTGACTTCTGGAATGGCAGGGAAGGAAATGAGATATTGCTGACACTGTTTGCATGTTTGGGAGGCACAACCTGTCCTGTACAAAGGGAGGGAGAAGGCAAATTAGCTGCAATTAGGTTGCTGTTATTCTGAGTGCCTTATCATGTCTAGTCCTCCATAAGAGTGTCATGAACAGTGTTTATTTTTATATAGAAAGCTTACCAGAAAAAATGTAAATTAAACATTCCTTTTGTCCTTCTGCAAGCAGAGGCAGTGTCCAGAGCAGTTTGTGCAGCAACACCTTTTTTCAGACACTTGTGAAGCAGAGCTCTGTATCATGTGCTGTCTGCTCTTTTCTCTAAGTTTTTCTTAATTCATCAAGGGAAAGTACAAATATTGCTAATACCATAATTACTTTACTATACATGACTACCTAAAATACATATTGTGGTGAGAATAAAGCTTAGTGGCTGGGGACTATCTAAGACCATAGGAACAGTAAACAAGCTCATCCAAAATATTGTCAACAGGAGACAAATATTTATGGTGAAATGGCTTTCAGGGTAGAAACTATTGGATCCTCTTTTTTATCTGTTCTCTGGCAGAGGAATGATTTAAAGTGAACTCAACTCACATTTCAAATAATAGATGACAGGAGCTCATCCATTTCAATATAATTCATTGTACTGCATATGTATGGGGGAGATTTCAAAAGAAAGCCAGGGAGTTTTATTTCCAAGTGAGCCCCTAGATTTTTATATGTAGTATTTCCTCCTCACTTTCCTTCTATTAAGGTTATTCTTTTCCCTGAAGAGAAAACTGCATTTTTGTGTTGAATATTTCTCTTGGTACCCTCTTTGCCTGGTGCCAGCTCAGGTGTGAGGGGTGCAGGGAATGGTTTGGTATTCTGAATGGGAGTTTTCTGTATTCTCAGTGTTTGACAGATTAATTTGTTTGTTTGTTTGTTTGTTGTTCCTTTAGTTGCTCTTCTCAAGCATTAGTTCCCTGCTTTATTCACTTAGTGTACAATTCACTTTCCTGAAGGATTATCAGATCTCTGATTTCTGTCCTTCTACCTGTCTGGAACACAGAACTTCAATTCTCTTCTATACCATAAACCTGAAAAATTCAACTGATACCATTAATCTATTCTAGATTTCAGGGTATGCATGGTGGGGAATGTTCTCATTGATGTATTTGATTTGAATCCTCAATAAAGATGTTCCCTATTGAAAATACTCCTTTGTTTGAGAATCCCAGGCCAGAGACTAAACTTTCAGAGGCTGAACCTTTCCTTGGAGCCACGTGTCCAGACTGAATAAACAGCCGTGGCAGAGGATGGGTGCCTCACTTGCAGTGAATCAGGGGCTCTTTGGGGAGGTTGTCCTAATTTTGAAGGGATGAGGAACCCATCCTTTCCTTCAGAGATGCTTCACCACAATTTGGACACGGGCTATCAGGTCCCTAATGCATATGCTGTGTGTAAACCAAGGCAGATGCCAGCATCAAAAGTGTCAGAGTTACTCAGGGAGCAAAATCAATCTTTTGTGGTTCCAGGCAGTTTTCCTACATGAACAGAATATTTTACTTCTGGAGACAGCTCTGTATGACATGAATGACAGATATGCTTTCTCTTTGAAGGAAACAAAGTGCATAGTCAGTGTTTTACTTTCCAGTGAGCTGCAAACTTATGGTGATCTTCAGCTGATGAAAGCAAAAAGGAATTATTTTAAAACGATGAGGGTCAGGGCATTTTGGCACAGTAGAATTGAATGCTATTGCCATCACAAATTGCTTCACATTAGTGTTGGCTGGAAAGGCTTTCATCAAGATATTCAAAAAAACCAAAGGACATCACAGTAAACAGCAACTTGGGACTTGTCAGTGAGTGAATCTTGGGGCAGGAAGGGGATATTTGTGCCAAACCAGCTAAAGTGACAAGATTCTCTTTGTATCCATTTGTTTATCATCTGTTCTTTCTTCTTAATCTCCCTTTCATTCCATTAATTTCCCTGATCTTGGGAAAAGTCACATTTAATAATGCCAACCTGTACAGAAAGAGTTATGCATATTCATGAAAGCTCATGAATTATTGGCAAAATCGACTCAGCTTTGATCATGGCAAAAGGCAATTAAATGTACTTGTCTTATAAAAAAAAATCAGATGAAAATTCTGTCTTGATCACATGTAATGTGAAATAGATTTTCATGAAAAATGAGACATTGAAGGATAGTAACTGAGGATTCCCCATTTCCTGTCTATAGAATTTTATCCCTGATCATAAAAGTAATGTACTTTACATGTCTAGAAATTCAAGAGGTTTTTAAAGGGCTCTTTGGGGTTAATATTTAAATTCAGAAATCACAGGAAGTTTTCAATGTGTTTGATTTGTCTCATTCTATTGAAAGAGTCTTCTGCCTCTTTTTTGTCATTCTGAGGGAATTGACTCACTGTAGGGAACATTTCTATGACTGTCACAAAGTCTTCAAGCATGGGTAAAAACTCTTGACACAACACAGTGTCCTGTCAGAAAATACAGATTAATCAAAATGTGTTTCTCAGGGATACAGGGACTTCTTACAAACAATAGGTGGGAAAATGTAAGTTGGTGTAAGATCCAACTTTGTCATTGTATTTCATCTCATTTCACTTGGACTCTCACACACTGTCCCTTGTTATTATCCTTTCAACAAGATGTTCCATGCTCCTGGGAATTTTTCACTGAGACTCTCTGCTCACCTGAAAATGGGGAAACTTGGTGATCAGATCTGACACACAGCAAAGTTTCTTTCTATTTCCATTGGGATGGAAGTTGTAATTTCCAGTTGTGGCCTGAATTTCTCAGTCTGTTCTCCATTTTTGCTCAAACCTTATCCTGCTTGCAGAAACCCACCAACCAATGTAAGCCTGCTAAGATGCTGCAAAGATTTTCTGCAGAAATGAGGAATTTTTGCCTCACATGGGCCTTAAAAGATCCTATTTCTTGAGTTAAGTCCTCTATTTCAGCAGTTGTTATATCGGACTCCTTAAGTCAAAGTTGAGCTTAGAGGAAATGAGAGATTTTTTTTCCTCGTGCTGCCAGAGGAAGAATCTCTTATCCCCTGTTCACTGAACATAATTCTGGGGCTGGTGAGCTCAGGCAGGGCAGCAGAGCAGCAGCAGCTCAGGGAGCAGGGATTTGGCAGCTCTGGACTCCCTAAATTGCCACCTGAGATTTGGGCATGGGAGCTCATCAGTCTGGGGTGTTACTGCACTCACACAGGATAAATTGTGTTGTTCCTTCTGGAATAACAACAAAATCTGTGTGTAGCTCCTGCTCCAGGAGCACTCCTTCAGGAGAATGTTCTGTTTAATCAGGTAAACCCACGCTCCTGCTCTGTTTGCAGTGCTAGGATAGAAGCAAGCAGAACAAAATGCATAGCAATTAGTAACTTCTCTGTGAAAATGTGTACAGAAACCTTTTCAATTTTAGTACTGTAGCTTGCAAGCAAATCTGGGAGGTGTGGAAGGGCTTTACATAAGGCATGATCCCAACAGTTCATACAATTAGCAAAAATTAACATATATTACCATTATGCTGCTTTTTTTCCTTGCTGCTTTTAACAGCCTGTATTCTGAAGGAAACTGAATTCTCTAATTGAGCATATAAATGTGGCATTATTTCATATTCATGTTATCTTGATGTTTAACAGAAAGGTAATTTTAATTATGCAAGCTGGCATTGGTGAGCCTTTCAAGAGCCTTCCTCGAGTGCCAAGCCTCATTGTTCTTCCTGCTGCTGTTTTCCTTGAAGGAAAAACTCAAGGACTCTATGCTGAAGGACACATTTTCTGCACTGATAATGCTGCATTTCTTCCATACAACACAAGTTACATTCCCAAGGAATTGCTTTTATTTTAGATGAAGAGCATCACAAAACGAGGGAGAGCAAAACTGCCTTTTTTTTTTTTCTTTTTTTCCCCCAAAAGAACATGGGCTGAGGCAGCTGTAAATCGTTGGGCATTTGACAGCAGAGTCTGGGTGTGAAGAGGATGGGCCCAGGCTCCTTTCAGGGATGCACCAGGATAAGGGGCAAAATGTAGTGAAAACAAGAGCTATTTAGTCAGCTACAGTTATTTTTCAAAAAGAGATCTTAAACACTTCTTGAGTTGTTGTTACAGAAAATAACAACTTTCCTGAGAAATAGCTGCTCAGACAGTCCAGTGATAGATTTTGTTCTTTATTGTCCTCGCTGCCCATCCTTGTTGAGTGTTTGATCCTGGAAAAAATACAGTAAATGTTCAGATTGGTTTTTTGTTTGTTTGTTTGTTTTTGCTTTTGTTTTTTTTTGCCAGAGTATTGTGCTGGGTATCTTTGTTCCTCACCATTTATGCTTTTAAGAGCATCCAAGTGACAGGAGCTGGTTCCCCTCCATGGCACAGAGCTCTGTGAGGGTTGATGTGATTTCTGCTTCTGAATTCCAGACTGCCCAAGGCAGAAGGGCTCTCCCTGTGACAGGGATCTCAAACCCTGTGACACCCAGAGATACAAAACCATCCACCTGAGCAGCTCTGCACCTGGGTTAGCTACAGGGGACTGCAGAGTTTGTACCCCTGGAAACTGCCTTTACAGAGCTTTGCTATTTCTGGTAGCCACAAGAAGAGAAAACTGAAACCCCAAAGAAAAGCATCTGTGCAAAATTATGAGCTAGTAGGGAAAAAGAAATCCCTTTCCAGAGAAGAGGAGCAGAAGGGACAAAGAGGGAGCAGAGGCTGGAGAACACTGTAAATGTCAGGGACAAGTTAAATATCCAGCCTGGACAGCAACAACCCCATTGTTTTTGCATCCTGGAGCAGGAGGGGTGAATCAAGAGGCCAGGAAATGCTGAACCCTCTCCTTCAGCAGAGCTTTAGCAGAACAGGAACACTGACAGACCTGAGCCCTTGTTTAATGCCTGTTGAGCCTTGTTCCAACACGTGTGCCTGCAGTCAGTTTTTGACTGATCTGGCACATGAAACCAAGTGAAACAAGAACATGAGCTGGGAATGAGAATGTAAATGTGATTTCATGGCACTGTGATCGAGAAGACACAGTATTTATTCATATAGGCTTGAGAGGAGAGGATGTCAGAGGAATGAAAACAAAAACAACCTCAGATCTGTTTGCATAGTTATTTTTCACCTCCATCAAGCACTGGATTTCATATTTCATATGCCAAACCATGCCTTGTGATTACTGCAGATAGGCCATGTGCATGGAAAATCTATTCTGTTTTCCTGGGTTTTATTCACCCTTGTAAAAATAGAAAACCTCTGGTTTTATTTCGTCTATAGAGATTATTACTAGATTTTAAACATTTCTGTTTGAAATTATGTTCTCACCATTCATTATAGTGCTAAATATATCACTTATTTTCAAATATATAATTTAAACATTCAGGAAGCAATGAAAAGTCTATTTGGACTATTATGGCATCCTTTAAAAATCTTTTTGTAACACAAGCTCATGTTTACAACATTGCTTTACTTGACATCCATACTTGATTTCTTTTTAAATTTTTGGACATTTTTCATGGCTTCTGAAACTCTTGACAGCCTAAACTCAATATCTTGGGTCAATAGTTAGTAGACATTTATATATTCTTAGCTGGTGAATATTTGCATAGTGGGGGTAATGTAAAATAGGCCCCCTGGGAATAAAGTGAGAGGGAAGAATAAAGTGGAGGTGAGAGCTGCTGTTGGTTTGAGCTTGATTGTGCAGCAGGTTTCCAGCACACAAAGGTTCTGTGCTTTGTTCAGGGTGTGGCAGGAACCTTCTCTGCCAATAAATGGATTAACTGCATCAAGACTGAGTGACATTTGCTTTGGCCACGTTCTTTGTAAAGTGAATATTAGAGCATCCAAATCCCAGGGCTTATTGGGCAGCTGCTTTTCAGTCTCTCTGAATTCAAATAAAAAATGGTTCTTTTTCAGCCCTGTGCAATCAGGGCTCTGAGTGCAGCAGCTCTCCAATCTGCAGATGAAACAAGCACTCCACACTATTCAGAAACAATAGAGAGTCTGATTGTTTAATACACTGATAAAAATGTGTTTAAAAAATAAATTATCTACTAGCTGCTGGGATTGCTTGAAATTCCATTAAACACTAATGAGAGAAGGCATAAAAACCAAATTAATAAACACCCTATGCACTAACCTAGAAAATGCCAGCCTAAACCCTTTGATGCTAAACTGATTAAAATGAGAAACATATTTCATGTGAAACCACTTGGCATATTTCAGTGCATTAATTGAGGCATAATGAAAATGGAAGATACAGCACAGAAGAGGAAGAATACTCATTATAAAACAGAGCATGGTCCTGTAAAACAGTTGTACCCAACTGCAGCCTTGGTTTCGTGCATGAGTAAATCCACACCAGCAGAAAGAACAAAGAAGGAAGCTAAATACATTCCAATTTTAGTACATTTTCATCAGTGAAATTAGAGAGATGGATTTTTTCAGTGAATTTCTGAATGCGTTACAAGATCACAAATTCCTTATACATATGAGAGATCACCCAATCCTGTTTTATTCTTTTTTCCTTATAGTTTCTAGTAATAAAGTTTTTCTTTGTACCCTTTAAAGTTTGAGCCTGTTTTGCCTTTCTCCTAATCCTATCTCATAGCAAAAAATAAGTAAATAATTCTAGTGGGTGTACTGGCAATTAAGCCAATGCTAAATCCATGACATCAATTGGTGCATTGGCCAGGAAATCTCAAACTGGAGAACCAAAACCACTACACAAAATTGGTGTTTCCAGCCAGTTGAACTGAAACTCTGGCAGTAAAGAAAAAAGGGAAGTGCTGGTGTGCCTGTTCAAGGCATTATGTGCTCAGTACTTTGTCATTCAACAAAAAGGACTTGCCACAACAACCATCACATCTGATGGAAGCTGGAGGTGATGGGATTAAAAAACCACCACCACCACCACCACCAACAACAACAAAA
>JAOTIY010000695.1:7110879-7133531 GCA_027123655.1 Muscicapa comitata
GGATCCTCATGTGTGAGGAGTCTTGGATATGGGCTTTAGTCCCTTCTGGACCAAGAGGGAGGCTTGGGGTGCCGCATTCTTGGAGGAACATGTTTGTGGGAGCAGGGTAAGTTTGTTCAGGAGAGAACCTGTCCCTGAGCCCCTGCACAGCTTCAGGCTAGAGCAGCATTGGGGGCTCCAAGTGGTCCTGGGGACTCATTCCTTTCAGCCTTCCCTGATGCCTTAGGATTTTAGGTTTTATGTTTTTCATGTATTTTTAACCCTGTAGCTCTTTAGTGTGTAACTCTAAACTCCATGTAAGTGTGAGCTCCAGGCTGGGAATCAAGGACACCTCACTGCCCCAGAGATGGGAACAAAAGTGAGTAGGGGGGAGCAAACTTGGGTAAATGACTTCATTAGCAAGACTAACCCCCAATGTGCAAATGGAACAAACTTATCAGAGTGAAAGCCTGTGACCCATCATCCATTTTTGGGTGCAGCCCCTGGGGGGTGCCCAAAATGTACCTGACGGGTCTTCAATAAACAGAACTTCTTTTTATTCCCTTAATTTTGTCTGGCCTCTGTTCTTAGGCAGCTCAATAAGGCATCAGCCCAGTGACATATGTGTGCAGACACAGTGCGTGATTTACTGTGGCCATGCCCTACAAGTAAAAGTGTCACCAGATTGTGATACAGAGCACATGAAGGCTGATTGAAAATCTCCCAGGCTACAGTTGTCATTATCTGGGGTGACAATCTTGCTGCTGTACAGGCAGGGAGCTTTATGGGGACACTGTTATGGACCATGAATCATCCTCAGTCATCTTCACTGTGTATTTGTGATCGGTATAAAAATTTTGTCCTACATAGGAGTAGCTACATATTGAGTCCTCTCAAATTAGTATTTAAAACCCAAAATAACCCAGTCAAATCCCACAGTATTATCTATCTATCTATCTATCTGCTTTACTATCTATCTATCTATCTATCTATCTATCTTGCTCTATCTATCTGTATTTACTTAATTATATTGTTCCTAATTATTTAAGTAGTCTTTAGGGCTCTCCTTTAGTAGGAAAAATTCGAATTAAATGACCAGTATTTTCTAAACAAAATTGAGCCATCTCATTTATCTGTTCAATGTCAGCAGCAGAGGGATTCAAAGTCATTGGCTGCCATGAAAGTAATAAAATCACAATCTTCATCTCAGCCAGGTCCAGATCCAAAACCTCTCGAAACCAGCAGGAATCTGTGAATTAAATTCACTGGATTTTACAGCTAAATAAATAGCTGATCTGCTTTATCTTGTAATTCATTTTGACCACTGTTACAAAGTTCATGTTTAAATATATTCCTCTAGAAATGGAAAATAATTTTTTTCAGCTTTTGGAAATCTGCTGTAAAATATGCCTGTTGTTATTTGTGTGAATCAAACCTGCATCAGTGAGGTGTGACACAGAGCACAACGACTTTCACTGAAACCAGTAGGAGCAAGAACAGCCCATTATTCATTTTTGATGGAAAGGGAAGAGGAATAAACACACCACAATAAAAAGTGAAGCAGTAGAAATTAATAAGGTGCACCCCAAACAACAGGGACATACTTAGAAATCTGTGAGAGCAGACTCCTCTTCTGGTGTTCTTGGATCTTATTTATTCCCTGGTGATGTAAAATGCTACTATCTGGTGGCATATCAGTGTATCTATAATTTATATTAATTTAGTATAGTCAGAAACGAGGGATTTCTGCATCTTTGGTTATGTATTGTCATCAGACAGACTACAGAGTAATCCCAGTGGATTCACAAGCCAAATTCATTCTTACTCTGAAATCTTTTCACTGTCTGAAAGACAAGAAACTAAACATGATTTAATATTTGAATATGAAACACATAAATCTCTGGCATGTCTGATGGGAGCTGTCTAGTTGCTGCATGCTTACTTTAACCAAGTTTTCCATGTGTTCAGTGAGTAACCCCAACATTTCTACACTTGAAGATATTCTGAATGTTGTACACTATTCTAAGAAAATATTTTATTTGTGGATAAGGTAGGGTATAAATTTAGGGTAAAAAATCACAGGGTATATTAAAACTGAATCCTCTTGATTCAATACTAGAGGAGCAGAGGGCTTTGAGTAGTAAAGGAACTGAAAGTGTAGGGTGAGGGGGGTAGAGAATGCTTCTCTGTGGTAACCAAAACTCATTTCTCCCAAAGTCTATGTCAATAACTTTTATCAGGATTGGCTGAATCTATGAAAACTTTTGCCAAAGCCATTTAGGAAAACAGTGAAATAGCCCTGACCCAAGGATTTTATTTTTTTATCCAGTCCTTATCAAGCATGAACTCAAGTTCACAATTTATTTTTTAGTTAATTAACTTGTTTCAAGACTGCATTTTCTTTTGTTCTGACTCTCCTTGCTCTACCATTTCCCACACATAAAGGCTTTGATTTTTTCCACCATTAGTCCTGTATTTTGCTTTGAACTGCAATACAAATAATAGTACTATCTCTATATATAACAGTGTTTTACACATCATTTTAGATGCCATTCTAAAGAGATAGGTGCTGCCAGAAAAAATAAGGAGAAGATAGATAGTAAAAGGTACAATAGAAAATTAAGTAAAAGAGGGAATAACATATGTATGTGTATATATATATATATGTCTGTAATCCTTTTCTGTCTGGATCTTATTGATCTATGATATTGCTATCATAGTTCAGACTCTATCAGATTTTAATCAAGCTCATTCATGTGGTTTTGTCACATTCCTTGAGAAATGTTGATTAAATGTTGTTTCTCTCAGGTGGGAGATGGGAAAACAGAGCATTGGTAGCAGCCAAAAGTTCAACCAAAATGCATTTCCTTCCAAAATTAATGGGCTGGCTTCAGCCTGGCAGCTATGCAAGCACAAGGAGCTGTGATGGATGTTACCCAAGTGATTCTGCTCTCAAATTTTAGTGGGCAAGAAAACCCTAATAATAATAATAATAATAATAATATGAAAAAATAAGCTGTGGTGGATAACACAGGCTGGTGTTAAGCCAAAATTCTTGTGCCTATGTTTATATAGGAGAGACTAAACAGGACCCCCCCCAAGAGGTTCAATGATGCACTGAGCACCAAAAATGTTTGGTCCAGCCTGACCCAGAAGGTCTGCAAGCTTGGGAGGAAAAAGAGAAATTATAAAGTTTAGGTTAGAAATGTAGTAGTCCAGCATGGGAGGAGTCCATCCAGCTGTGCAGAAAGAGTGTTCTTGTCATCTCTTTTTCAATGTATCCTGCAGTCTGAATCATCACACAGGAGTCTTTTATCCTGGTTCCAGATAACTGACATGAAAATTTGCATTTTAAATGAAAAAAATCCACATTTTTTACAATCCTTTCTAAGCTAATTTGAGTTTTAAAATTTGGGTTTTGTCTAATGGCTTTATAATAAAGTATGGTCAAAACTTGTAAAATAAGCAGAGGATGAAGTGAATTTAAGCATTGAAAACATTGATGGTCCCCAAGTTTACATAATACTTTGAAATAGTCAGTTGTGCAGGCTTAATCCCCATTTACACAAATGAAGTCTGCAATTCATGCACAGACACAGGTGGGCTCCACGTTTCTCACAAAGTCCAACATGATTGCCTCTGGTTCTTTTCATTAGATACCAGCAGGTTGTTGTATCTAGGTTAGGCAAAATTTAAGACTTTAGTCATCATTTCAGTCTATAACAGTTTTTTTTCTGCTGCACCTATGTGGTACTCAAGTCAGTTTAGCACAATTTTAAAGTTTTATTATAACTGCAAGTAGGTGAAATCAGCCTGTCAGTGGTGGTGCAATCTCTGTCCTTATTTTGGGAGGTGCTGAATTTCCTCAGGGAAAGACTAAGAGGAAAAGACTAAAAATTCACAAAATCACTTGAGATTAGAGGCATTAAAGATGCCTTGGACAGCCTGGTGTCCTGTGCAGGGGCATGGCCAGTGCCTTCCTGAGGGACACTGACAGAACAGATTCTCCTGTCACATCCACTGGAGCTCAAGCAGTCCTTGGCACAGAGTTCATTTTCCCCCTACTGATTCTGAACAGAAAAGCCTTTTGTGTAGCTGATTACAGAAGTGTAAGGAGATGCTCCTGATTTTAGGTAGCTGATTTAAGCAGCAGCTGGGTGTGAAGAAAGAGGTACCATATCTCCTTTACTCAAAGATGTACATGTCCTTTTAAATACAAGTTAATGTAATTACATATTAATGTGGATGTTTTCATTTCTATATTAAGAGAGGCTCAATTCAGTCTAATTTATCTGTAGGTTAGGTGAGGTTTGGCAAGCTCTTTTTGGAAAATCTTTGCTACTTTTTAGTGTGAGTTTTCTAGAGATTCACTCCTCTTTTTAATCTCTGGCAGTAACAAAGCTGTCTTTCCATTTGTACCTCACCTTTATTACTGAACCAAGCATGTACTCTGGATGCTTTCCTATGAATCCAAGGTGAGTCAGGAACAGGGTTTTTCCAGCCAGTAGGCTCTGGTGGGTAATTTAGTCAGGTGCTGGTCGAGTGGTGCTTCATACACTGAACACATTTCAGTATTTCACTGCTCTCCATCCTCAGGCTGTCTATTAATTTTTAGAGATTTTAAGTTGTTGGTGATCACCACTGAGGCACGAGTGGCATTTTCCAGGCAAGACACTCAGGAGTGAAACTCTCAGTAGAAAGCCCACAAATCAGGAATCCAGCTGGGCCAAAATGGCCTGATCTTTTTGAATTTGTCAAACAGTTCATGGGGAACTTATACTTAGTCATGTTTTTAGAAAGGATGATGGCTGAGAAGTGTTTTATGAAGATTTGCTGAGTCAGGAGGTGCTTCCAGTTTATCGTGTTTGAATCTAGAACATGCTGTGTATGTAATGTTTTGGCTCATCCTATATTTAAGTGGACATGCACATATGAATATTTAGAAGTTCACAGGCACCTCTTAATAGAAAGTAGCTCTCTTTGGTGGGAGTGTGTTTGGGTAGGCAGCAATTTTCTCCTAATGGTTTCTCACCAAGGGAATTATGAATTTTCTGTCTTGATCAGGGTATAAAACCTCTGCATTGATTCCCTTGATAAGTGTGGGCTGATTTCCCACTAAATCTCAGTCATGATCATGTCTAGTGTATCCCTATGCCTGTTTCAGCTGTGAACTTGTATAATAAAATATAGTTTGAATCTCGGTGTTCCTGCCAAATCTATTTAAGCAGGGGGATGATTTGCTGACACATATCAACAGCAGGCTCTCAGGAATGTGTCCCTGTAAATCCTCCTCCCTTGTTTGTTAGGGCAGTGATGCTGTTTTTAAATTGGATGCTACTTGCTGCTGTCTTGTGATTGCTCTTCAAATCCTGATGCCTTTGCTCAGTCCTCAGATGAAGGAAGGATGCAGCCTGGGGAGTATTTTGTAGGGAGAAATGTATCTCTTCAATATTAAAGTCACAAATCTGGGAGGAATGCAAATATTCTGTCACTAGGACTCCAATTCCCTTTTATGAGTCCCTAAGTAATTACTGAATAGTATTTATTATGGAGCAGTGTGTGAGGGAATAAGTGGGGTTTTTTTGTAGATGGGACCCAAAGTGAATGAAGGTGTTTGGTAGCAGTGAGGTCTGTGTAGTGTTCCTAACTGCATCTACCCATCAGCCAGTTTTCCTTTTCAAAGGAAAGTGTCTCATGTAAATTCAGAATGTGCCTATGTGTAAATGTTCATATCCACTCCACACATAAACTCATATAGTTTATATATTGTATTTTACATTTTCATTCTGTGTATATATGAATAAGTCAGAATACACACATGTACATGCATGCACATGCTCTATTTCTTTTCAAAATTCCAGCAATGTAAATCATAGAATTTTAAAAGTTTTTTTTAAAATTACCCTGGGCAAAATAAAAGCAGTTCAATGGAAAAGAAATTACCAGACATGCCTAAATGTAGATTAGTGCAATTTTTCATTTTTGTTACTGAATGACATAAAATTTGGAGTGAGAGCTGAAAATTTCAGTCTTTTCCCAGAACTTCCTGGCAGTCTCAAGCCATTAAGATACTTTTCACTGTTTAATTATATTTAACGTTTTAGGACTCACTAAATTGAATGGGTATGGCAAGCCTTTAAAATTAATTGATGCTCTCTCACTTTAATAAATGCAAGGATGGAATAATGCCCAAAGCTTCAGCCTAGGTACTGGTACTTCACTCTGAATATCCATGTCCACGAGGACAGCAGCCTCATTCCCCTCTCTCCATAATAAGTTAATATTTCATGGAGCAGAACAGCACAGAGGCAACAGACAATATGGTCACAGTGACGTAAAACCCAGAACATGGTGTATTTCTCATCTCCAAAACCTCAAAAGCCTCCTGCCTGCACATGATTCAGGTTAGATCTTGTGGCTCTGTATTGTCTACAGACATGTGGCTGTCTCACAGAGGGGCTTTCTGCAGAGAAGGGCTGGAGGTTTGTCTGGCTTGGGTGGTGGAGTGGCTGCTGAGAGCAGAGAGAAGTTCCTTATCTTGGTTATTGACACCAACATGGGAAGTGCATTGGGCCACGTGGCTGTGTTAAGCATAATTAACAACATATAATTAAAGGTACTTAGGGAGAGGAGAAATTGTGGTGAGCTTTGAAGTGCCTGGCTGTTTGCAGAAAGAAGCTGAGAATTGGGATCAGCAAGGGCTGGAGATGATCTGGGCTCTCAAACACTCACTGAAATTGCTCTGAGTGTCTGGGTGACCTGATGAGCCAGTCATTCCCTCTCCTCCTTGGAGGAGTCTGCAGGGCTGAGAGAAGGAGATTCATTCCTTCCCTGGCCCGAGAGGAAAAGCAGAAAGCAGAGGACAATGAGGTTCCACTGCCCTGCTGGACCTCCAGCTAATGCCTGCTTTGGGAAACGGAGCAGGACATAAACAGTTTGCTGGTTCTTCCCAGCTTCAGGAGTTTCAGCCAATGTGTTTCATTCAATCCCTATTTACCTGATTGACAATGTGCAAGAACATAAGTGCTGTTATTGGGTCAGAGAAGAGGTTTCAGTATCTCACTTGGACAGAGACCAGCAGCAGACACTTTGGAAAGAAACACAAAAGCAGGGAGAGAACAACTCACTCCCACAGCTTTCTTCCATGGCACAATTCAGATCAATTCAGATATTTCACTAATATACCTTTAGCAATTGAACATGAAAATGACATTGAAAGGCAGGTATGCTCAGTGCAGGCAGCATCAGATATTTCAATTTCCCTGCTTCCCCTTTCATCCTGTCTTCCTACCAAAACTCGTGCATCAGAAAGCTGTCACAAGGACAGCAGCCCTCTAACTTTGCAGAGCAGCCCACAGTTGTTTATTTCAGTTTGATATTTGTTTTGCTAAGGTATTTTCCTCCAGTATTTCTGTTCTGCCACGGTTGGAGGCTTCTTTTTTGCAGGGCTACAAGAAACACATCTTAACACTTTGGCCTTGGCTGTGTGTGTGCTGTGATTGATTGTGTTCATTAGGAGGGGTGACTGTTGTTTGTTCCCCTATCAATAGATTCCTTCCCAAACAAGATAAGTGCAGGCCAGCACACTTGCTGTAGCAATTACTGTAGGTTCAGATAAAGCAAGTGGCACTGGAGCCTCCCTGTAATGAACCCTTGTTGACATGGAGCAGGAGATGCATTTTATATAGATATATATTAGCCATTGAAATCTTTCAGAGCCAAATGGGAAGAATTGCAAAGGAATAAAAGGCTTCATTCTTTAGGGCAGTGCAGCATCTCAGATAACAAGGGCACAGTGCATGGCAGCAGCTTTCAGCTGAAGCACTTCTGTTTGTGGATTCAGGGACACCAGAATGTCTCACAAAATTGGATCAATTTTGATGAAATCTTCTTATTGGGAAACCCAGCAGTAGCAGCAGAATTCAGTACACTTCAGCACAAAATCTTTGGATAGTCTTTCTTACACCTTCTCATTTTGAAATGTCCTTCTCTCTTACTTAACATGGAGTTAAGTCTTTGAACCAAAATGTTTACCAGATACTTTTAATATTCTTCACTCTCCCTCTCACGCACTGAATTTGAATTTTTTTCCCCCAAGCCTAGCTCAGCATCCCTCCTGCCTGTTCCTTTCTCTCCTCTGGCTCCCTTGTCCTCTCCTGCTGCACTGAAAAGAGCAACTGCAGAGGAAGCACCAGTGATCCCCACATGCTCTGAGAATGTCTGCCAGACTCTCAGCTTTGGGCTCAGCACTCTCACATCCTCGTGTCAGCCAGATGGGAGCAAGGGGGATGTTTGGTATAAACAACCCACGTTGTGAGGGTCAGGGAAACTTTGAGATGTGATGGATTAACTTCTGGTGCAGTGAAAAGCTCTCACAAGTATTAAGTGTATGGTTCTGTATTGTTTCAAGTGGTTGGAGCCCCAAGGACTGCTCATACCCCAACAAGGAAACAAGCAGCAAGTCACTGCAAGATGCAATCAGAGGAAGCACAAAGCATTTGTCATGGTTTTAATTAAGTGACCTTTGCTTGGTGCCTGCCAAACCTTCCCTCTAGTCACTGTTCAACTGATAGTGCAGAGGATGTTGGTACCTGGTGATGGAGATGTCTGTTCATGCATCATTTGTACAATTCCTAAGGTGGTTGATAAAGATTTTTAATAGCATTGAGGCTTTAAAAACCTATTCCTGAAACTGTACAATGAGAATTTGCAATTCTATGTGTTATGTGTGCCATGAGAAATTCCTAAAACAAGCAGGCAGAAAAGAAAGTACCTTAAAATAAGTTATTTTAAGGCCACAGAAGCTCTTGGAAGCTATTTGTGATCATTATCCAGCTATCATATCTCAAGCATCAATTTCTGCATTGAGGTGCAAAGACCAGGCAAATGAGATGGATCTTATTTACCTTCAAAGGGTGGGGAAAGTTTCACAAAGAAGATTAAATATAAGGCAAATGACAGAGCCCACTGAGAGGGGATTTACAAACATTCAGTACCCACACCAGAGGTGAGAGGTGAAGTCTAGAAGTTATTTTGCTTTAACTGAGACTCCCCAACCCCACTACAGACCCATTTAGACCACTCACCCTGAAGGTGAGTACAAGGTGTGTACTGAAAATGCAGAATAAAAGATACATTAGAGGTGCATTACAACTTTAAACCCAGCCAGCCTGGATGCAGTCACACCTTACTCACATTATTTGCAGCCATCCTGAGCCCCAGGCATGTGAGTGACACCAGCCCTGCCTCAGGAGCTGCAGAGGTGTGTGCCAGGAGCCTGTGATCTAAAACCAATGAGCCCTAACGAGCCCCAAATGATTGCTGATCCTTACACACATAAATCACCCTTGTGCCGTGTTTCCTTGAGTTACAAATCAAATCTGAGAGTCCTGAGACAGGGATAGTGTGGGGAAAAAGCAGGGGAAATGAACAGTGTCAGTGAAAAGGGGATCTGTGCCATAGTTTAGAAAAATCAGTATTTATATACTAACCTGGTGGTAATCCTTAGTGAGGATCTTGTGCTCCTGTGGTTCTTTTCCAATCAGATAAATGGAGCAGGGGGTGTAAAGTTTCAATCACTGTTTTTGTGCATCACTATAACTTGAGATACTGAATATCTTTGTGAAGAGATTGTACTTGAATTATGTGTTTTGTACAGGGGAGGGTTTTATCTCTTCTTATGCTTTGTTTTATTTAATAGTTATCCAAACATCACTTTTTCAGATGGAAATAATAACCATATTAATATAAACTTTAAAATTGCTGGCTTCAGCCCTAATAATTTAAACAAGTAAACAAATTGACAGGAGAATTTTATTGAAAAAAAACAAATAAAACCCTTTTATCCTTCCTTTGTTTAACAGTTTAATATGGGTAAAACATTTGTTAGGACTGTAAAGAACTGCTCTGGCACCTTCAGCAGCACAGGAGGTTGAGTGAGGAGAACAAGTTGCCCAGAAAAGCAATGACCTGTCACTGTAAGACTGTAAATAAAATACGGTTGACTTCACCCTTGTACAGGTTTCTTAACCAACAGGTATCTCTCTCTCAGCATGTTTTTCCTTTTCCCTGACTTTCTCAAGTCTCTCTTGCTGTGGGTTTAAGCTCTGTAGGATTAAACTACTGCAATTAGCTTCAGCTGTGGCTTGAGGGAACGAAGCTCTGAAGAAATTGCTCTGTATCATAAAAAAAGATGATCATCTTAAATTGTAGTACATGGCATAATTCCTGAAGCAGTTTCAAAATTATGTACCATCAAATGCCATGTCACGTCCCTCATGATGGCCATTAGCAGTTCTGTCACACTGAATCACAGAAAACACAGAGAATTTGGTACTAATGGAACAGAACAAAGTCTTTTCTGCCTTCTGAGTCTTGTTCTTTAATCTCCCTAACTGGATGTTGCAGATCAGCACTGGCAGGCAATCCTGTTTCTCTGTAGCTCTGTGCTGGCTTTTAGTTTTAAGACGTCAATTCTAGAGAAAATTCTGCCACTATTGGGCATCTAAATGTGGTAATTTATGCAGGACAAGCACTTTATCTATCGACAGCAGCCCTCCTCTGCCTTGTGCCCATGAAATGCAGAGAGCACAAGCCCTGGTGTGCAGCCACCCTGCCCAGGTGAGCACAGCCCTGCTGCTGCAGGAAAAACTGCTGTGCTGGGAAGGGGAGGAAGAGGTGCCAAATCTCCCAGCTCTGAGATGTTTCTAGAGCAGTAATTATGCACTTGCATAGGCAAGAACCAGACTGGCAAGCAGATGTGTTCATCCTATCAGGACTCCCTCATTGCCAGCTCGTGGGATAATTTTTGTGGGTGCCAAGAAAACAAATGTGAGCTGTCTGTTGGAGTACCCAGGTAAGAGCCAGCAGTGCCTGTCTCTTGTGTGCTACAGTGACATTGGCAGGGCAGGAAGAATTATGTTTGATGAGAATTATGTTTGATGAGAATTATGTTTGATGAGAATTCTCAGAATGGCTCAGAAATGGGAACAGGATTGAGAGGGTGAAGCATCAGCACGGAGAGGTCATTTTTTAGGAAGAGAGAAAGGGACAGTGACAGGAATAACCACACCCATGCTCATGGGGGGAAAAATGAAGCTCTTGTCCATGGTAAAGTCCCACCTGTCATTTGATGAATAATAAAAATAGACAAACAGCAACACAACTTAAACATTATCCCAGGGAGAGGGGAACATTTATTTTCATTTTCAATTCTCCAGCGATGTCACCAGACATCAGCATAAATTCTTGGCTCAGTTTTGGAAGCTGGACTTGTAACTGAATCAAACCTCAAGGTTTGTGGACGCCTTTCATTGTATGTTTTGTAATCAGTGTCTGCCTGACAAGTTTGCTCTGTTCAGGCTAATTTTGTGTGCATACTCTGCCTCAGGCCGAGCTCTAATGATGTTTAACTGTCCTGGATAGGGAAAAATAAACAGAAACCATTCTGGTAACATTTTGTTAAGTGATTGACATTGGATATCAATCTGGCTGCATGGGAGTTTGTCTCCTCATAAGACAAACCTCGTTTATGTTGTTAAATGGATGATCCATTAGCAATAAATATTGTCCTACAAGTCTGTTACCTCTCACAGGAGAGTGGGCTCAGTGATTTCTCTGGAGATTCCTGCTAAATTCAGATTGAGGGATGAGTCATCTCTCCCTTTAATTTGTTAGGATTTTCCAAGTATTTTCTCTTGTATTGAACTGCTCCAAAGTTCAGGTGTTGTAGAACTAATGCTGCCTCTAATGTTTTCAACAGCAGCACGTCCAGCTTTTAACCACATTGTTTATTAGGAACTGGGCTTGAGTTTGCCGAGGTTTAAAGCCAGCTCTGCATCCCATAGATCTCTTTAAAAGCCCAGCATGACAGAAAAGAATTCTAATTTTAAACCCTCCAAACTGGTAACATGCCCTCAGAACAGAAGTCATTGATTGGCATGCATCCTTCATGTAATATAATAGACATTCTGTTCTTCAAAGAGCTGCTTAGCTTGCTTCCTTGGAACATTGCTGCTGTGCTTTCTACAGCCATTTTTCTGTCTTTGTGTTACATCTAATGACCTCATGTAAAGCTGGTCATTTTACTGTACCTTGAATATAAATTATTTTAAAATAGTCACAATTCTGAATTAGTGTCATTCTGATCTCCATAAAGTCGTTTTTTTAACTAAACATCCATTTGTAGCTATTCTTGGGTGTAGGCTCTGCCTCACAGAGGTAAAATGTAGATGTGAGAATTTGTCAAGTTACCTTAAAAATGAAAAAACTCAAATACATCACTAGAATGACTAAAATTTGTACAAATTCAAAACACTATTGGGTTGTGACCTTTCTCTGGGTGGTTTTTTGAAAGTCTAAAACTTTTGAAATTCACCCCCAAATTTACAGGGCCAACTGAAATGCTACGAAGCTGTAGGGTGTAGGGTGGATTTCCCCTCTGGCCTTTCTGTGGCATTTCTTATCGATGGTCAAGTGCTGCTGCCACTGTGGGAAGGAGGCAAAGGGAGGACAAGACAGAGCCATAACAGAGCCATCAGGGTGGTGGATGCTCTGCCAGGTGTCACTAGAATTATCTCCTGCCAGAACCCAAAAATGAACCTTCTCCTACTCCATCTGCATTGAAATATATATATTTACCATACATTTATGCTACCAGGGTGAAACCCAGACACTGCATTAGTTTCCTTGGTCCTTCAATCCTTGGATCTGCTCTTTGTCAGAATATGTTATTTAAAGGTTCATGGTCACACCTTATCTGACTTTCTGACCAGCTGCAGCACGAGCTTCAGCAATGCTGGCAGCATGACACCAAGGCTAAAACTAATACCATGTATGAATATGTATAAAGATATTAAATACAGTCCCAACAGGGCTTTTTGTGCTTTGGGAACTATGGTGTGGTCAAATAGAGATTTCCTTGCAACAACTTTTAATTCATTAATTGACTTTCTGTAAAGTCATCTGTATTTTCACTTTCTTTTTTTTTTCCCCCCCTAAAAGGCAATGTGTGCATTTTTCTGGTAAGATGATAAATAGTGTGTGTAAAATCAATAAATATAAAATGAGACAGATAGGAACACCTGTTCATAGAAATTACTTACTTTCAATTTGCTTATTCATTATGTTTCATTTTACCAGGTCTGGTTTTTCAGGTCGTGTTAAAAACTGGAAGACTGTAGAAATAGGTGACAGTAGGAGAATAATTGCTTCCTAGTTACTTCTAATAAATAACAAGCTTATGAAATATAATATGTAAAGTGAAATCATAAGGAATTTATTTCCCTTTGGGCCAATTTGACTGCACAGAAAGAGAGACTAGATTTCTGTTCCAAAGGGATAAAACTGAGGTCATTTGAGCAGCAAAGGCAAATGAATAAATTACTGGGCTATGAGGGGAAAAGAAAGAATCCCCAGTGGGTTCAGCCCCCGTGGTCACACACTGAGTTATCCCACCCCAGCTCCCAGCATCTCCTCCACAAACACAAACTCCCCAGCCAATATATTTCTCTCCTCTCAGCAATTTAGTCTGAATAGATCCTTTTGACTCTTGAAATCTTGTAAACAAACAGAAGCATCTTTGGTTTCTTTATTCACAAATCTCTACTTCTGCTCAGGGCATCAGCAACAGAGAAAATTTGGATGGAATAACAATAGATTTCTCTTTTGAATTCATGAAACTTTCCCTTAATGAAATTTGTTCCAACACGCTGCAAGTCACAGGCTGCAGTTGTTTACTGCTAGAAAAGCCTGTGCCCTTAGGAAGGTTTATTTATTTTCATGATCTGTTGCAGGGAGCTTCAGTGTCTTGGATTTTGTGTTTTTTCTGGGAGGAGAGGGGCCAGAAAGTGTGACAGGAATCCCCCCAGCAGTTCTTGCTCCTGGCCAGACCCACAGGGCTCCACCTTTGGGAGCAGCACCTGAGCATGGCCAAATTGAGGGGCAGGATTGGTTGGGTTTTTTGGGTTTTTTTTTTATTTTTTTTTTGTTACTAAAACATCTACAATAAAATTATCCAAATAAATACAATTTACCTCCAGCAAAGCCAAATCTGCCTTTCTCCCAGGAGCTCCCCTATGCTGCTTTATAAAGGCTTTTTGTCCCATAAGGCACCTGCAAATTCCCTCTCCCACTTCCCTCCTATGATTTCCTCCCAGCACACACACAGAGCAGTCAGCATCTATTCAGGTGGTGAGTAAAAAATATGGATATTGCATTGGAGGCCAACAAAATGAATGAGTAAGAAAAGAATCTGTTCATGCACACAGAGAACTCATTTGGTGTTTGCCAGGGACTGTTTCAGAAATGCTGCAGCTGCTTCAAAGGTTCTGTAAGAGTGAGAGGGAGGGAGAGGAGCAGGAAGGGATCAAAAGTGCAGGGAAGCAGTTCTGTGAGATGCTACTCTAGCCTGGAGCAAAAACCTCAGTGATATTTTTTAAAAAGCAGTTTTCCTGCCATGAAATAATCTTTTTCAGAACATCTTCCTGTTTGCTGTGGATAATAACTCTTCCTAAGGTGTTAATCAAAAGGAGATTTTACTAAAGCCCAGCTTTTAGACATGTTAATTTTTGTTGAGTATTGGGATTTATTAACTAACCAAAGAGAAATCAGAAGGAGCATTCACTCTGCAGGGTCATATATATGTTACTTTCTAAAAGGGTCTTTACAGAAGGCTTGGAAACCTTTTTTCTCCTGATTGTTGGTTATTTGGAAAGTGTATGTAGTACCTCTAGAAATAAAGGGGATGATTATGTTTTATAGGCAAGAAGGGATTAATAAAACTCATAATGCTCAAAGAAACAGCTGTTTCTCTGTTTTGTAGTGCTTCTAAACCCTCATTGAATGCAGAGTGAGTCAGATGGGAGACACCACTAGTGTTAAAAAAGAATTAAATGGAAAAGTAGTGGTTATTATTTGAAAACAATTATTCTCTAATTGTGCTTTGAGGAGAGGAAACAAAGAAAGAAAACTGCTGGTAAAATAATTTATAATTGGAACAAAGTATAGATTAGGAAGAAAAGATCTCTTAAAATAAAGACTTCCTAATCCACAAGCAGAGATGGAGCAACAGCAATAATGCTTTTATTAGTCTATTTTGAAAAGGCTGCATCATTGACGAGTGGGGCTGAAGCCAGGGAGTGCAGCCAGGCTTCCTCTGGGGCTGCTTTTGGAAACTCCAGCTGCATTCCCAGCTCTCTGCTCCTTCCTCAGGCCTCCCTCTCACCCACCCAGCCTTCACTCTGCTCTCTGAGTTTGGCTGGGGTGGCTTGAAGTGTCAAGAATTCAAAGCAGAGTTACTGGCATTTCTATAAATTCTTTTTTCTTTTTCTTTTTTCCTGTTGCCTGGAACACTCATATGATTTTGTTGTCTGACTGGCAGAGAGAGAACAAAGAGTTTGTGTCTCCATTATGCACCTTCCACTAGAAATGCATGTATTTAATAGCTTGCAGTCACCTTAAGCCACATGATGTAATCTTTATGCAATTTTTAATAAAGGCAGAATTCCCATCAAGTGTGAGGGTTGTCAATCTGAAAGAGACATTAAGATTTTTATAAATATAAAATATTCTTCCCTGGTGTGCTATGTTCTTTCAATAATGTATTTTAATGGTGTCTCTGGAAATGAAGGAATACTTTTTCATTTGATAAATTAATGGGCTTTTCTATTAGTCTTTGTAGAGAACCTTGATCCTATAAATACCTCTAGATTTATAAATGGTATCTTCTTAAGTGTGTCCAGCATGACTGCTTTTACTCCTTGTCCTTTTGTTTAGTTTTTGTTTCATTTAGTTTTCCTTTCCCCAACAAAAAGTTCAAACTAAACCATAGCAGTAAAGGCAAATAAATCTGCTCTGCTAAGTTTTCCAGGGATTTGGCAGTCAGGAACTCACAAGCTTCTTATAAGAAAGAGAAGGGAGAAAGAACCCAATGAAAGACAGAACCAGTGGTTCCATCCTGAGAGCCAGAGGAAGCCCTGGGAAAGAAATTACTGCTTCATTCTTTTCATTTTCCAGCTTCTGCCTTTCTCAGTTGCCTGTAAAACCTTGCCATACACGAGATTCCATTTCTAGGGAAAGCAACACGTTTTGTGTGATTGCAGATTGTGTTAAATGTGTGGTAGGGTAATGAGACAGTGCTAAATTCATAAAGATACTGGGTTTCCCTCTTTTTCCTGCTGGTCACTGCCTTTATTTTTTCTCAGTCGTGTAGGCAGTGCTTGCAACATGCTGCACTTCAAGTTCACTCCAAAGGAGGTTGACAAATAAATGAAGAAGTCCTTCTTGAGGCCAAAGGAAATAATTTAATAGTCCTTAAAGCTGAAGTATATAAATTTGAAAGGCCTTCATGGGGCTACAGAAAATAAATTAAACCTAAAAAGATGCTATTTCAGGGACATAGATTAATCATTTGGAGGTGTGTGAGGGCTATACTAATATTCTGAAGTTTCATAAAGGAGGCTCTTTGTTTCTTCTCTGAAAAATCCATTAGGTTCAAAACCACCGAGCTCACTGTAAGATTCAAAGTACCTGAAGTTTCCTGGATCCTGGAATAAATTCCTGTCCCCTCTTTCTGTTAAACTGGGCTTCTGTGCCATTTCCTTTGTAGAATATTTTGCATAGAAAAAAAGTAATTTGAGCTGTTCCAGGTCCAAGACCACATGAGTGGCAGACCTTGTGATTTCTCATTCATTCCCACCAGCACACGTCTGCACCACGAGCTCAGGAGCACCCTGTGCATGTGTGCAGATGTCCCTGTGCCACCCAAAAACCAGGGAGTGCAGTTAATTTTGCAGCAGCCATAAATGGCAGCAGAGATGGGGTGCAGAAACCTTCCTTTCATCCTTCTTTTTTTCTTCTATCTGTCCCATAACTTTCGTGCTCCCTGATACTGCTCAAGTATCAAGTACACTGCTTCTAGAAGAGAGCTTTTACTTGCTGCTCTTGCTGCTTGGGATATTTCTTCACTGACATCCTCCCCATGGTTTGATAGGAGAGAATTTTCTCTAGAGTTTTCTCTTTTCCCAAACAAAATTGTATTTCTACAGGATTTAATTTGTCGATGGACGCATTTCAGTGTTGATTTTTTTTCCCCCCTTTTTTTAAAACCTCATTTCTGGAGGAAAAAAATGACTCAGTCCCCAACCACTTGCCAAATTCTAAAAGTTCTGTAATCCAGGGGATGTTTCATCTAGTGTGATGGAGAGAGGTTATCAAGCCCATGTGGGATTTGCAATTTCCACAGCTTCTCCTCTGCCCATTTGCAGATTTGGGGGCACACCTGGAGTCTGAACACTGCATTTGTGTAACCCATGCTGGGGGGAGCAGATCCCACTGGGACTGCAGCTGGCACAGCTCCCCAGGCAGCCCTTTATCCACTCTGCTTTGCTCCTGGGCAACACAGAGCTTCTGAACCAGGTTTTGTACTCATCAAGAAGCATGACATGTCCTAGAAATAGCTGCCACCTTCATTCCTGGCTTTTGCTGAAATAAGACAATAAGTTTCCAGTTCCTTGTTTTCTTGACTCTTCATTCATCCTGAGACCTGCAAGTCAAGCTGAATTTTTCCTGGTTTGCACAGAGTGTTGCTGCTAGTGATGATGAATTATTCATTGTTAATATAAATGAATGAGCCTATTGATGAGTGCAAATCAGAAATTAGTTCAGTTAACTTTCCAGGAGCTTTACTGCCCAGAGGAATTGTTTAAAAAGGAACAAAACTGGCCAAAACTGTTGTGTTGAGGGAACTCCATGGTTTTCTCAAAACCAGTTTTCAAAACTCTTTAAGCAGATGAAATGGCTTTGACTGGTTCTGTTTCTGAAAGGATTTACAGTACAAGGTAGTAAAAGTCATAAAAGTCAGGCATTCCTCACTCAGCCTATGGAGTAATGCTGCACTGAAGTGTTTCAGTCGCTGAATTTGGCTCATTAAAAAGTGATGAGCAGTGCAGCCACTGCAGCTGGAGCCCTGGGGTTTGCTGTGACTGTGCACTGGAATCAGTGGGTGTGCCCAGTGCTGTGATCCACTGCAGTGACACAGGGATTTGGATTTCCAGGCAGAGCCAGGAATGCTGCAATAGGATATTATTAATAGCAGACATCAGATGAATCCTGGCCAGCAGAGCAAACAGGAACATCTCCTTCCAGGGACAGCAGCCATTAAACAACCAGTGCCACTTTTCAAATTTCAGCAATAACACTGCCATCTGAAATTGCACAAATACTCTCTGGACAAGTCAAAACCCAATGTTTTTTGCCTGTCTTGCAAACTCTTGCTAATGCTGACTTTCACCTGCATGCCCCGTTGAATTACATGCATTGGCAGACAGATATGTAGAAAGAGAGGAGGATTTTGGCCTGGGTTACACTTAAGACATCTAAGAGCAACCTCTAGTGGTGTTTCCAGCCAGGTGCCACACCTTCAGGAGGGAAGGACAGAGCACAAACTGCTCTGGATTGCTTCCAGGGACTTTCCAGAACAGCCATGGGATAGGCTTTGCACTGTTCCTGCTCCCAGCACCACTCTGAGCCGGGCACCTTCTGAAAAGAGAGTCTTGAGTTCAAACCAAGTACAGGAAACCCTGTTGTTTTTGCTCCAAAATTACCAAATGTTGTGCCATTGGCTGAACTCTGGTTAAATAATACAGATAATTAAGTCATGAGCATCCAAGACTTTTCATATTTTCCTCAAATCCATTTTTAACAAAGTTCCAAACCAAGGTGTTTTTGTCTGCACTGAACCCACATCATCTGAGGACACTTCAGTAATACAAGTAGGTACCATTTAGTTAAAATCTAACTTGTTCCATGTCAAATTAGATAATTTAATTAGTTACCCCTCCACCCACAGATTTTCTAGGTATATCCCAGCAGTTAGAACCTGCAGTGTCTTCTCTGTGAAAGGAAATCCTGCACCAGCACACACAGCAGTTTACCCAGCCAGTGAGATCAGGGTGATTTCAGTACATGTCTTCTAAACACCAAAATCAACTCATGCAGGAGTTTGTAAGCCATGGTACAGACAATAATATATGTAGAGCTTAAACATGAAGCTACAACACTGAAGGAGCAATTCAGGACACTTCAAGCTGAGGATTTTGATTAAGCCAGTTTGAAGTGCAGTGTGGATTCACCTGTTCAACAGGGAAAGAGACACATGGCTTCTACTGCAAAATAT
The DNA here is from genome assembly GCA_027123655.1 of Muscicapa comitata. Lineage (NCBI taxonomy): Eukaryota > Metazoa > Chordata > Aves > Passeriformes > Muscicapidae > Muscicapa > Muscicapa comitata. The sequence goes on from JAOTIY010000695.1 coordinate 7,130,033, forward strand.
TTTTAAGTGCCACCTTAATATGCATTCTATTAAAAGTGCATTCATTTATCAAGTGTTTTAACTTGACAAAAGTTGTCAGAACTCACATGGATTACAGACAGACAAGAACATTTCACAAGCTATAGAAAGGCATCAGCATATGTGGCATTCAGAAATGAATAATTTGCTTAACAACCCCAGCTCCACAACTGGGTGCAGGAATCCCCTTGGCTTCTGTTCCATGCACAGCAACACAAACCCAGGAGTTATTCTGGATTGCTTTGTCAGCTGTGTCACGATGGTTTCTTGAAACCTCTTAAAATGGGGTAGATGTTCTCAAATGCCTCATAGATTTCAGAACGGTTTTTTGCTCCTGAATGGACATTTAAGAAAAAAAATACAAAAACAAACAACCCCATGAATTAACAGAGTGCTGAGAATAACTGGATGCAGTTTAAAGCCACTAAGATTACCAACCATGAAGAAACCCAGGAGACTGAGAGCACCTTACTACTAAAGTCAGATTTTCTATCTGCCACCTCAAAGAACAATTTCTAACTTGCTTAGCTTTAAGACTAGTTTTGTTTAATCTGTGGGACCAAAACAGCATTTTTCTGCTCTTGACAGGTGCAAAATTACTGGCTTTGAAGAAGGAAAAAAGCAACTGAGCACCACAATGGTGTTATCTGCTTAAGAATAACAGCTCTGCCTGTTCATAAGGTGAGTGGAAAGGTAGAAACAAGAAGTGAAAGGCCTTTATTTCATCCTGGGAGTTGTTCCATGGTCTGAGAACTCTCCTTCTCCAGCTCTGAGAAGCAATTTTAAGCTGTGTGTTAAGACACCTTTAGTTTCAAATCCCTTTCTGTAGTACTGTAAACAAACCTTTAATACCAAGTCTTGCACACAAACTACATTGCAGTAGGCAGGAACATTCCCTGCCAGCAACACTACTCATGCTGGTCCAACAAAGAAAACTTCATTTAAATGAACCAAAAGTGGAATTAAGCCCTGCTCAGGTTGAACATGTAAACCTTTTCTCATGTCCTCACTTAGACATGAATAATTCATCTGCCTTACCACAACTTTTGCTCTCAAAAGTAAAGTTGTTTTCTTGATTAGGGAAAAAAACCTCTCCTCACAGTCAGCAAATTCAGTTTTTTCATTACAGCTGGGCCCATTACTCACAGAAAAGTGTGTGCAGCAGACCCTGAAGCAAGGGTGTTACAATTAGTGTACCCCACAAAATGCAAGCATCAGTGGAATGGAACTGACCAGTATGGTTTTACTGACCAGTATAATTTTACTGGACCTAAGAAAATTGTGCATATTGAAGGGGGAAGCATTTAAGCTTTGTCCTGTGTGCCTCATCCTTCAATTCACTGAGCTCATTCCTGACTTATGGCTGTGAGAATCTCTGCCCCAGGCAGGCATTTCTCTTGCTTTCTACATGTCTCAGAACTGTGTTGTCAATGTGAATACTGCATTCAGAGCTTCTGGGAACAAGCACCATTTACCTTTCAGTACATCTGAATAGAAGTATTTTTATAAGCTTCACAAGAAGGATGTGCCAGGAGCTCAGGAATTCACCTTTTTGGACCTGGGATCTGAGGTACAGGTATCTGCTGAACACACTGACTCACCAAGGCTTTTGCCTCACGATTATTTTGCCAATCAGTCTGGAACAAGCTCTTAGATCTCCACCCTTTCCTCTGATAATTCCTACAAAATGTTGTCAGTGAAGTGCTTTAAGAAGTTTGTTTCCTGTCCAAGCAATTTTAGATTGCTTATTGTGAGGTTCCTATTTAAGTGCCTGAGTAGTTGCTGGCATGTCAGCATCCTGTTTGCATCCTCAGCATTGGCACGTGGCATCAGGCTTTGAATAAAAAAAAATACTTAACATGGAAATCTGAGACTCTATATATGAAACAATACAAGAGTCTAGTGCAACAATACTGATGTTATCTGCAGAAAACACAGATAAGCTGCAGCAGCCATTAAAAAAATCCCTGAGAGCCAAGACACTGATTTTTAGTTAATGTTTAATTTAAATGCTCTCTCAGAAAGTGAAGTAGCAGTGGGCTACAGATATAGAGAGGCACCACTTACCAGTCAGCACAATTTTTCCAGACACAAAGATAAGCAGCACTATCCTTGGTTTGACCATCCTATAAACCAGGCCAGGGAATAGTTCAGGTTCATAGCTGTTCAAAACAAGCAGGTAAGATTAGTAAAATGCAAATGCTGTTTCAGTATTGTATGAATAAAGTGCTCTTTAATTACAGTAACAATGGGGTAATTAACCATCTGACCTGAGAAAGGCAGGTCAGGCTTTGGAGAGAAAACCTGTTCTCTTGAAGAGAAACCTGTTAAACCCAGCTGGGGCTGGTGGGGAGATCTTCATGCTGACTTTGAAAGTCTTGTGAGCTACTTTTGATTTGTCATAGCATTGGAACCTTTACTGTAATCTTCAAACAGTCCTCAAATCATGGAATGGCCTGGGTTGGAAGGGGCCTTAAAAATCACCCAGTTCCACCCCTGCCATGGGCAGGGACACCTTCCATTATTCCAGGCTGCTTCAAGCTCCATCCAACCTGGCCTGGGACACTTGCAGGGATGGGGCAGCCACAGCTTCTCTGTGCCAGGGCCTCACCACCATCACAGTAAATCTTTCCTAATCTGCAAAGAGCCCTTATCTTGTGCAACTAAGACAACATTAACAGCCAACATAAATATTTAATGTATATCTAGTTCCTAAATGAAATGCAAACTATTAGCTGCAGTGCTAATGAAAGACAACTGAATTTTGTTTTTGTGCTGAAATCATCATTTCCTGATAGCAATATCTAGTTTTGAACAAGCTGATCTCACAGGCACAACATGCCTGGCACTCAGCTACGGCTTTACTTTCAATTCCTGGCTAAAGACCATCCAAACAGAACCAAAACAATATCCCAGAAAAACACAATATAGCTGCAATTCTGTATTTTGAAAATGAGTTTCAGCTTCATATGTGAAGGTTAGAAACCTTATCCCTGCAGACAGGAATCTGCTTTGCTGGGAGTTAAGAGGGCAAATTGGTATCAGAAGCCCACAGTGGAGCAAAGGCATGGAGCAGGCTTGAGTGGCTGCAGACCCTGCTGTGAGGTGCACAGGGCTGTACCTGATTTCCTCATACCTGCTGAACTGCTGGTGGGTGAGAACCAAGCCCTCCAGGCGGATGGGGAACCTCACATCACAGCTCCCCACCATATTCTGGATCTTGAAGTCCAAGAACTTGGCAGGGAAGCCGAGCTTCTGCACCACCCGCGCGTATTTCCTGGCTGCCAGCCTCGACTGCTCTTCACTAAAGGAAAAAAACCTTTATTGAAATCTCCAAACAGCCCTCAAATCATAGAATCCCAGAATGGTTGGTGATAGAAGGGACCTCAAAGCCCATTTTGTTCCACCCCCTGCCATGGGCAGGGACACCTTCCACTATCCCAGGTTGCTCCAAGCCCCATCCAACCTGGCCTTGGACACT